>VYXC01005514.1:36986-134573 GCA_013397175.1 Platysteira castanea | reverse complement strand
AGTTTCTGATGTAGGGAATGCACAGACTGCATTCCTTGACCTCCTCCTCATGAGTTAGCTGCATCAGCAGCCCAGTGTCACGGGAGCTGACTTAAAAGACACAAAAGGGGCAACTATGCTCTGACTTCATGTCTGCACACTTATCCCTATGCTCATTTTAGGAGTGTTGATAAGATTAGGTTGCTATGAATAGATTTTTCTCTACATTTACTTATGCTTGGCTATTTCAGATTAACTGGCAAACCACAGGAATCTCATTCCTAGGTAAAAAATGGTCTTGGAAGATTCTCATGGTGCCCACAATCCAGTAGGTCTTCAGCAAGATCTAAATGGATGAAGACTGCATAGGTTATTACAGAAGTTGTGTCATAGAGGGTCTGTGTGAAAGAGATAATAACAGTTGCCACGGGAAAGAGGTAATTTAGAGGTGCAGGAAGATCACACAGATCTACACCCATTTAAGTTAATTCCATAAAACACTTATCCTTCCTTAAACAGGGGAACCATTCTGGATCTCTGCTTTCATATTCTTCAGGAGAAGAAAATATTTATCCTGGAGGAACCACTTGCAGAAGTAACAACACAGCTGGAGAAAACATCCTGTTTTTCTAAATGAAGTACGTTCATAAAAATATCTTTAAGCAAGTCATACTTTGTGGAATGATATTGATATTAAAAAAACCCAAACTTTCCATACACTTAAAAAAAAAAAAAAATAGCCAAGAGAAAAATTGTATGGAAGGAAAAAAAAATCACACACATGACAGAAAAAATTCCAGTATTATCTTGAGGTTGGAGACAATAATCATAAATTCTTTCTTCTTTTTCATTAATATTTGTCTTCTTTTACTAAAACATGCTTACTAATAGCATGTCTTTACAAATGATTATGAATACCTGTCTCCATCTGACCACTTACTGGAAAAGTTTATGAATGAACATTCTCAGTTCCCTGACTGAGACAGCAAACTGACAAGGAACCATACTTAAATCTAACAGGTGCTGATGCATATTCAGCCTTGTGCTGATTTGGCACAGCCTAGTTTTTAGTAGCAGGGAAGGACCTCAGAGGTGGCTGCTGTGAGAAGCTGCTAGAAGCTTCCACCTGTCCAGCAGAGCCGATCTCTGATGGCTCTGAAGATAGACATGCCACTGGCCCAGTTAGAGAGGCTGGTAGCGCCTCTGTGATGACATATTTAATAAGGAAATCAAAACAGCATGTACAGCAGCTTTTTCTGAGGGGTGGCGAGGTGCTGGCACCAGAGGTGATCCTGGTGCTGCATGCGGCCATGTGGCCGCTACCATTTCGGTGTGGCCCACGGTGAGCTTTGCCTGCCTGCCCTTAGCCAGCTGCACTGTGGGCAGGGCAGGGGCGGCAGCGACAGCTGCTTCTCCTTTTCGGCACCCCATGTGAAGAGAGGCAATGAATGGTGCCAGTGCCGCGGTGGCCAGCACCGCTGACAGCAGAAACATGGTGAGCGATTCCCCGATGCAGAACCTAGATGAGATTAACTTCTCAGCGCTGTGAGATCCTGCAGAAATCTTTGAATTGGTGGCATTTGTTGGCAGTGGTACTTATAAGCAGCAGTTTTTTCCCTCTCGTCGGAGAAAGAGGAGGAAGTGAGGACATGTGGAGAAAGACAATGTGGTGGCACCAAGGTCTGTAGAAAGAAAGAGGGGGAGGAGGTGCTCCAAGGGCTGGAGTTGAGATTTCTCTGCAAGGTGTAGTGAGGACTATAATTAAACGAACTGTCTCCCTGTTATGCATGAAGTCCATGGAGGGGGATGGTGCAGAGATACAATTGCAGCCCGTGGCAAATGGTGCTCACACTGGAGAGGGTGGATGCTAAAAAATGCTGTAATCCAGTGGAAGAACTCAACAGAGAGGGAGAGCTCTTGCTTCCAAACTAGAGCAGCTTATCCTTAAAAGACTACACCCCATGCACTAGTGACCCACGCCATGGCAGTTTTGGGAAGACTGTTTTGCCTGTGGGAGGGACTCACGTTACAGCAGGTTGGGCAGGACTACTACTCGTGAAATTAGAACCACGCTGGAGAAGTTCATGGAGAACTGTCTCCCGTGGGAAAGACCCCATGGCATAGCAGAAGAGAGACTCCTCTCCCTAAGAGGACTGAAGAAAGATCTTGAGTGACGAACTGATCAAACACCCCCACGCCCTGTCTCCCGCACTGTTGGTGGGAAGGAGGGACGGACTGGTGGGCAAAGAGGTGTTTTAAAGGCTTATTTTACTTCTCATTATCCTCCTTTGACTGTCTTAGTAATAAATTTATTTTATACCTTTAAATTTGAGTCCGTTTTGCCCTTAGAATGTTTTCTCCCAATCCTTAACTCATGAGCCCTTCGTTTTTTTCCCCTCTTCTGCTCAGCTATAGCAGAGGAGTATGAGCGAATGGTTTTCATGGGTGCCTGGCATTTTAACCAGTGTCAAACTGCGACAAGCCTGAAAATGGTAAGAGTCAAAATTATCCCCACAGAAGTGAAACAAAAAAGTTTCCAGAAGAGAGAAATTCCATGGTCCCCATCACAACCAGCACCCTTTAATCCCTTTTAGAAGAGACCTGATTAGAATTAAATCCAGAGATATCCCCAGCTAGAAACTGAGACACACTGCTGGAGAAGCTTATTCACTAAATCAATATAAAAGTAGCAGTTTCTTGTCTGATTATGGTTGACTGTGTATTCTGCCTATTCTAAAGTCAGTGGCAAGGTACATATTGACTACAGTGGAGCAGACCTGACCAGACTATGGCACTGCCCTTTAGGAAATACCACCCATATATAATAAAACAACAAAGAATTTGGACAAAGAAGATCTAGATTCGTCTGATAGCTCTTTCCTAAAGTTCCTGTGTGAGAGAAAAAACCCAAAAGTCATGCCATCTTTCTGTATCAGAGTTGCCATATCAAAACCAGGGCAAAAAAACTTTCCGTTCCTTCACTTCTAGTCTAAGTCTAAAAGAGATAATGAAGATTTAGCTCCATCTCTTACCATCCTGAACACCGTATTTGTAGAAACATAGAATCATAAAATGGTTTGGGTTGGAAGGGACCTTAAAGATCATCCAGTTCCAATCCCCTGCCATAGGCTGGGACATTTTCCACTAGACCAGGCAGCTCAGAGCTCCATCCAACCTGGCCCTGAACACTGAAAACCTGTTCCAGTGTCTCAACACCCTTACAGTAAAGAATTTCTTCTGTATGTCTAGCCTATATCTTCTCTTCCAGTTTGAACCCATTTCTCCTTGTCCCATCACTGCGGTTCCTGTGGAGTCCCTCTCTGGCTTATTTGTAGACCCCATTCAAATACTCAAAGGCTGCTCTGAGGTCTCCACACAACTTTCTCTTCTGCAGGCTGAACAGCCCCAACTTTCTCAGCCAGTCCATAGCAATGAAGTGTGCTTGTGTGCAGTGAACCCTATGGGCACAAGCCTAAAACTACTGAGACTGATACCAAATAAAGAGTTGTTTGAGTTTCTGGGAACAGAGCAGCTGTTGGACATGTTGCTCTGGGAGTCACCTCATCCTGTCCATTTGCTCAGACACCCCCAATTTAAACACCTATGAAGCAGAAGCTGAGCTGTGACAGCAGAGAACGGGCTGCTGTAGTTTTCCAAGAAACCAACTCTGCTCTGTGCTGTGGCACTGATGTTTCCTTTGTTACAGGCAGGACATAGCTCATCTCTGTCTCCCCAAGTACAAATGTCTCACAAGTCAATTCTGTGGTTAATGCAAGCTGACAAAAGGAGGTTTATGCACTGTGCAACAATACCACTGCCACTCACTCGAACAGAAGATACTTCAAGGGCAGCCTGCTCCTATGTGGCACAGCTACTGCTTTGCCAAACAGAACAGACAACGTGCAGTGGTAACGCTGTTTTTTACTCTAACTCCCTCAGCTAGACTGTTAACTTCTCTCTTGTGGCAGATGTGCAGATTAATCGCTATCTCAGCCTGCAGTGGTCCAGCTAATTTAAACACAGATGCACTATGGAGAGTACAGAGCCTGGAGGAAGAGGGAGGGGAGAGCTGGTGCGCTTTGAAGGAAGCACAGCCTGCTAATATCTACAAAAACTGAACAAGAAATAGATAAAACTAAATTAGCGATCTATTAAAAATAAATTAATGACATCTGCAAATGAAACTAAATCTAAAATAATCACTCTAATAGCTGGGTCTCTGGTGAGCATTAGTGCTTAATTTTTGCTTGATTTTGATGAAGGCATCTATTAATTAAAAATATTTATACAAGGTAGAGGCTTGACAGGAATACTCTGTGCAGCTGTTCTTAAGGGAGCTGCTTTGTTAATCAGCTGTTTTAGAAGAAAATGCCTCTAGTCTATGCAATGAAGGCAACATTGTACTTCAAAAAAATCATATTTAAGGCTTGTGCTTTACAAATATTCTCTGCAGCTAGAATTGGATGAAGTAGGCTGCTTCCTACAGATGATATAATACACTTCCCTCTCCATTGTTTAGTTAGCTTGCACTGAAAAGAAACCTTCATCTTATCCTCCTCCTTTTTTACCCCCGTTTTATTGCTAACATTTTATTGAATTGTTGAACATTCAAGAACAAAAGAGGATGATCTGATATGTATGAATTCATTGTACAAATGAGGAGGACAAAGCTAAACACACACTCAATAGCAGGTATGAAAATATTATCAGACATTGAGGCAGGGACAAACCAAGACTGTGTGTCATTAATGAGGCTATTCAAAGTAATTTTGATGAAGTTATGATTCTATTGTCATCCAGGACTGAGAAGGAATCACTTACTATTTGAAAAAAGAATCGTTAATCATTATGCAGCTCTCTGGGGCACTAACTCTTTCAGGATTTTCTTCTTTGTCTCCCGTCCCCCTCTTTTTTCTATTCTTTTTTTCCCCTCTCATCTTTTCACTGCTATAAAAACAGAGAGGATTAGAAGTTGTCCCTGACAACGTTTCACTGTAAGGTTGTTAGTTTTGTCTTTCAGCATTTATTAGTTTGAACTCTGTATGAGGCACCTGTTGGCTGATGAGAATAAATCAACAGGAAGGTCACAAATGGGTTGGTATTGTACGCTCGCCTTTTTAAGCATGTTGGGAACTCGCTGCTTTAATATACAGGAATAAATGCTGGAAAGAGGGCAAACCAGGCTGTTCAACACTATTTCATTATCTGAATTACCTGTGAATTGTGTAGGCTTCTTGAACAAAAGTTAGGATTAAAGTCCTGTTGCTAATGTTGTCATGATTAACTCAGGCTAGTGAGAGCAGGAGTCTGAGGTCATGACACCAGTTAAGCAACCCATAGTTCAACTCACCTACCACAGCTATTGTGATGCTGCACGGAGAGAAATGAGCACTGCGAAAGGGCACTCAGAGAAATAAACAGGGAAAGTGATGTATGGATGCAGCTTTCTGAAAGCGCTAATAAAAAGGCCTGGCTGCGCAGTCCATCATGCTTGCTAAGTCAAGGATGGGTGCCATGAAAGCAAGTGGTGAATGTGTTAAATTGCTAAAAAGTAGATTGGGGGACAGCCTGGGACTTGGACTTAATGATTTCTTTTGCTTATGCTACTGCTATGATAAAACACTGTGGCCAGCCAAGTGGGAACAGAGCCCCCTCAAGCCCCCTCACTCTTTTAATCCAGGAGACAGAGCTGAAGTGAACTCTGGAATAAAGAGCATTTCTTTTAGAGAAAGGAAATAAAATGCATTTTATTTTAGCACACAACTTGATACACATCATGGCTCATGAGAATGTCCAGTTCCCCATGCCCTTTACGAACAACAGCTGGGCTTTGCAAGGGGATCTGTTTCTCACCAACACTGCCCATTTCTTTAACATTGCAGTATATCCGTAAGACCACCTCCTGAGGAATGAAACACTAAATCAATTTCCACTTTGGGATGGGGAGGGAAAGGGATGTAACCCTCCCAAACTTAAAAGCCTTTCTGCCCTGGCAGTCAGCTCCACAGGGACTCACTGCTCCGTCCCAGGAAGGTGCATGAGAGGAGAATTCAGAAGTGAGGAGGCCAGAAAGAGGGAGCAAGGCCTGTTGTGCTACAGTCCGTCTTAAGTCTTGTTTATCCATTTTGATTAAACATAACTAAGAATCTCGGACTTTTCTCATTTTCTGAAATGCCAAGACAAAAATATTCCTCCTTCCTTTCTCCTGTATGACCCGCATAATCTTGATAATTTTAGAAACTGTAGTTTTTCTATTATTTAAGATACATGCTATTGATACATTCACAACATTTTGCATCTGTGGCCAGTTATATCTCCTTTTCCTTTCATTAGTAAAAGATACATTTAGACATTTATCTCTGGAGGTTTTTTTTATCAGCTTCGGTGTTTGATGAAATATTTCTCTTTCATATACTATTTCTTTCACCCATCCCTACAACTTGGAACTCCAGCCAATGCCAAAATCAAAGCACAGCCAGAACATCTTTTCATGTGCTAAGTGAAGCCATTAAGAGTTGGAAATTAAATCCATTCTTTTCAAAGCTCATGACAAAGCTTCTATTGGTTTAAGTGAATATAACAGGTTTTCAGGTTATTTCAATACATGAAGAGACAAATGTTACAGTGCAATCTACTGTAATTTTATTTAACTTTAAGAAACATTCAAATTACAGGTAGTTATGAAAGTCAGGGAAACCCCCTCCATTTCTAACCCAGAACGACTGTTTCAAATGTTGGTAAATCAGATTCCTTTTTCCATAACCTCACTGATTCTCCAATTCCAGTTTTTCAGATGCTGTATGTACTGCCATGGTAGAAATACGTATTTTTCAGCTTCAAGAGATTATTCCGGTAATAATCAATTAAGAACTCCCAAACTTTTAGCATTTGCCCATCATTAAGATGCAGCATAAACTGGCCTATTCCCTAGGTCCTTCATTCAACAATAAATTCTGATGATACCAGCCCATTAAGCAGCAAAGAAAAATAGATGATAGGAAAGAAATGAATCATCATTCTGTCTCTAAGTGTTAGTGAACTGGCACTATTAATGTTTTTTTCAGTTCCATTGATGCTTGCCATGCTACATGCAACACGCAGTGCCAGCTCAGCAGCTGATGTAATTTGTCATTTTTCTGACAAAGTTAATGCATCTGGGTAAGTTTTCCCCCCAGGCGAGAATGTGACCCAGCATTTAGACATGGCACTGCTTTGATAAACTTGCAGTATAAAGAGGATGGTGGCATGACAGGCAAAAGCCTCATTGCAAAAGCAGAAATCAAGACAACTGTAGTCTGTCAGCACAGGTGAAAGAAGAGGGGCTGAGTAACAGAATAATAGTGATACGCACCAGAATTTTATTTCATTACCTAGAGAAGATCTGAGGGGTTTTGCTGGCCATTTTACAATTCTTTCCCTTGACTTGTTTACTGATGGAAACGTTTGCCAAGGAACTTTGGAAAAATAGTGACATATGAACAATCTGTTGCGGCATATTGTAGTGGTGGTGTTTGTGCTGCTTTAGTTGCTAAGATTTTAGCATTTTTGTAATTTGTCTTGAAAAAGCTGAAATTTGGCATGAAGTTTTTGGGTACCTCCATGTTCAAGTCAGATGGTTTTGATATTTTTTGTTACATTTCTTATGTGAAGAAAAGCCTGAAGATATGCTGTGTCAAGGGAAAGGAAGAAGCATGCTCAGATGAGGAGAGAAGCAGAAGGTGGGAAAAGAACCAAATGCATTGCAAGATTAGGAGGAACAGGTGCAATCTTCTTTTCAAGGTGATAAGAGTATTTACAGGATACTCACAGGTCTTATGCAACTGCAAAATTAATCAGGTTATGCCAAAAATGCCTTGGGATTTTTTACTTTCGTCTGATTTCTGATCTGAAACTAGCACTTTAGGGTTGGTTTTGCATGATAAACCTAGAGCAGAACCTCGTGTTCAAGTACTTGAAGTTCCACATGGCTCTGCTGTGGTGGGACACAGAACCACCCACCTGAAATGTGGCAGTACAAGCAAACATCTGTTAGAAAGAAGCCTAGAGAGGAACTGAAGAACAGGGAAAGAGCAAAAAGGGAACAAAACCCAAACAAAATTGTTGATGACTAATCAAACAATAAGAGGAGAAAATGTCGTATAAAAGTTAGTCATGAGGGAAGCTGGGAAGTGATAAGTGTGGTCAAAATACTGGAGTATATTATTCCACTTGGGAACCCTTCCCACCACATCCTAGGGCTCTGTTTGCAGGTACTTCCCATGACAGCTGAGTGCATATGAAATACTAATTTTCTGTCAGAAGAAGAATACCCTGCCCACCCTTCCCAAACCACAGCCCGCACAGAAGATCCTACACTTCTGCTAGGCATCATTGTAAACACACAGAAAATCTTACCTGACACATGTTAGATTAATAAGGCATTTAGCCAGTGTCATGGAAGTCTTCACTGCTCGAATGTCATGTCTTATCACACTTCTGCAACAATTTTCTTGACACTTTGAACTTTCCAGAGGTCTTTCTGAGGGAGAAGGAGGCTGAAAGAAGAGTATTACAGTGCTGTTAATGAACCTATTAGCAATCATGCTTGTTCGGTATGTGCTGGGGAAGACAATATATATATAATTCTGTTTGCTTTTAGCATTTTGCCTTTCATAGTAGTTTAGCAGGTGGATGCATAGAAAAGTTGACTATAGCAGCATCACAAATAACTGAAAAATCATACAGTGTATGTTTAACCAGCAGAATGGATTAAATAAGGAAAATTTAGAAAGAGGTTTGGTGTGATTAAGTGGGATTAGACATGCACATGTATCATGAGATATAACCTATCAACATTTGTATGGAAAGAATAATGAAAGAATAATATCCTGTATTACATTACTTGAAATACTTATTCATATGCATATATAGATTATACAAGATATCAATGCATGTATTAGAATCAACTATGAGCCAAAAGAACAATGGGTAGCCCAGAGTTCACTGAAGGTTATTGGAAAGAAAATTCCCTTCTGGGAAGTTTATTCCAGAATATATCTTCCAATTTACTCTTCAGGAGCTCACAGCAGCCACAGCTGTATACTGGATACCTACTTATGGCCCTCCAGTACTATCCTGCAACATGACTCCTATGTTCTGATGTTCTTCCCATCAGTCCCTGTCCTGCTGTCTCATACCGAGAAACACAAATTACCCATAAAAATGATAATTCTCTTATTAGTTTTAAAGGTCAAATCAAATGATGTGGAAAATATGCAATGGTGTGACATACAATTTGCATAATTGCCACAAAACCACTGCGCTAAGGCTGTGTGAAAAAATAATAAATAAAATAAATCAAGCTCCACTCTGAGGAAAAGAGAATCAGCCAGATTTGTGGTGAAAGTAAACGGGGGCTGCACCACCAACATATGAACACCAGCAACCCAACAATCCCCACCACACTCAGGTCTGAATTTCCTCACCTCTTCTCCTTATCCCTTTCCTCCAAATATATACACAGACACTGAAAAAAGGAAAATCAGATCTTTCCCACCAATCCCGGATTTTAAACTGATTTGTTTCTAGGCATGGAATGTCATTTCCAAAGTCTTTATATGGCACACTACACTTGAGTGAGGGGGGAACACAAAGATGACATTGCCAGTCCCCCCTGATGTCCCAGATGGGGCTGCACATGGGAGCCAAGGAGGTGTGAGCAGAGTCAGTGCTGGGGTCCTTTGCAGAATTTGCTTTTCCCTTGCCCAGGCTCTCAAATCAAGCAGGTAAAAAACTTTCTCCGGCTTTTGGATGAAAGTACTGTCAGCACTGCCCTTCTCTTCCAAGGCTTGCCATAATTTGTGGATCCTGCTTCTTCTCAGGACATAATTCATGTTGGAATAAGCAAGAGCTTCAAATGAGTGGGGTGCAACACCTCAGATCCCAGTGGATCTCACAAAAGCCAAAGCAGCAGCCAATATGCCTGTAAAGGGAGGAATGCAACTCAGCTTGTAGCTTAATTAATGATTTCCTGAAAGCTCTCTCTCACAGGAAACAGACCCTGGATAAATATAGTTTGAATCTATTAAAGAAAAACCAAACCCCAAACACCACACTTAAAACAAAACCTGAGCTGTTCAAAAGCGAGCTTTGGATTTCTTCTAATCCCCTGATGATGCTTGACTACTTGAACTGATTAACATGGTGGCTGGGCTTGGCTTATGATGTTAGAGGTATTTTACACAGGAATTAGACAACTCAAAAAATTGGCAATGAGCTTGACATCTACCCATTCTTCTGAAAGCTTAGGGTGCATCCCTCTCCTCTGCCTCCCGAGCACACCAATCATTACACCAGCTTTCTGCTCAGTGCATCTGGCAGCTGACACAATGATATTTATTTCTGAGAGGAAGAGTGCAAGTTATCCCTCTTTGTGCCAGTGGAACACTAACCCCAACTATATACTTGGTTACTCTGGCTCAGTTTATTAGTATATCCTCTTGTGTTCTTGTATCTGAGTTTCTGTGTACTGTGTTAACTATAGATACATCTATTCTTCTTCTTTTTAAAAATTAACTATTACAAAGACAGTCTTACTCTCCTTTGATTAATTAAGGTTGATCTTACCTTACAATAATTAAGCTGACAATAGGTGTCTACACATTAGAAAAATGGGGTATGATGTTGAAGAAAAGGTGGCTTTATTACATTATGTCTACGTTTTGGATTTATAACTCAGTTCATTTCATATCATATGTATTTATCATCTATGTTCTTAATAGAACTTTTTAATCAGCAGGAGTAAGAGAGATCACTTATTCATTTGACATATTACAAATTAATAAAAATGCAATGAATGAGCACCAGAAACCTTGCTGCTTCTGAAGTGCAAACCTCTGTTATGAAATAGAAGAGGTAAAATTCTTATAGCTATCAACGGGCATTCATCTAATTCACTGCATATATTAAAGGAATCCCCACAAGGCATCTATTCAAGGTCAAGTCATTTTACATTTCCATAATATTAAAAAGAGGGAAAAAAGTAATACAATGACACAGAAAAAGGGCATTGGGTAATTAGATATGGAACATTTGTGATCCGGGCACTCAGAAAGCTTTAAATTAATTTTAGAAGTGAGCAATACTGCTCACATTTTTTTTTTCCAGATCAGATTAACAGCAGCCTCAAAATATGCCTGAGCTGAATTATACAAGCGTCATCATAAAAATCATTTGGCAAATGGCTATCAGAGACAGCACAAGTGGAAAAATCAGGCAATACTGATCAATCACTACAAAATCCTTACAGTTCTGAAACATGACCAGAAATTCATAGGTATAATAGTTGAGTGAATTCCTTTTCCTTTCTATGCCTTCATAGCATTACATATATGTTGATATGTACTAAAACTATTAAAGCTTAGCAAAGAAACAGCCAAGTAGTGCGTAGTCAAACACCTAATTTTTACAACTTCAGCCCACCTCAATCCCAGGCTTTTGTTTTTCCTGCCTGTGTGCCTTACCTTGTCTCTGACAGCGGATTAGAAGGGAGAGAGCCACCACCTTCGTTATTACAATTCCCAGCACAGCCAGGCCTGCAGATGTTACAGGAATAATAACAATAAACCACAGTCTGAGGAGACACCTCAAGCAAGGGAAATATTCTTTGGCACAATGAAGTTAGATCTCAGGTGATATCTGGGCAAACTTTCCTGCACTGACCATGAACACACTCTGATGACTTCCTGGAGGGCCCACGCTGGGAACAAGGAACTCAGCACTTCTCCCAGCTCATGTGCTTCCCTGCTTTCCATGGCTGACACTACTCAGGGTGCTTGTGTCGTGCTGAAATTATCCTATTAGACCAGCTATTATTTAGCAAGTACTAGATTTAAGTATGTCCATTTTCTTGAATTTGAGAATATTAATGTTTAGAATTATTAGCTTTCTACTAACAGTTGACTTCGCAGACACTTATGGACTTCTGCCCACAGATAGTGGGTTTAAATATGTGTTAATGCTGAAATGACATAAAGCAAATTTAGTATGAGTCTTGATCACTGTCTGCTTCATTAATTGTGATAATTACTACATCTGATGTGGTTCCAGCTGAGCCAAGGAATGGGAGGTGCAGGCAACAGGTTTCCCATGGCAGGTCATGGGGGACAGAGCTGCATGCAAGAATTGCCAAGACTGATCCTGTCACCTTACAGTCAGTCTTGGTAAGTGTCACACTACTGAGAAACTGTTCCTGGGTTCCATAACCTGATTTTCCCCACATTGTCAGATGACAAAGACCAGGATACGGCACGTTATAAGGTAAAACATTGGCCTTTGGTTCCTACAGTGATTATGGATGAAGAGACATCTATAATTTTTTATTCCCATTAACTGCTTTTGTTATCTGGTATATGCTGTTCATTATCCTGGACTGTAGGGTTTCAGGGGCAGACATTGTCTTCCTGTGCTCTGCCAAACAACACAGCTCTAATCCTTGCTGGGGATTATTAAATACTACTGCAAAAGTAAAAACAACATGTTCTTCTGGACAATAGAAGAAAGTGAAAACTGCAAGGTCCAACTTGAGATTTGTGAATGTAACGTGATATGGGTGCAGAGCATCACAGCAGTAAATTGCTGAGGGGTCCAGCTGGGAGTTCTCATTCACAGCCCTGCAGTGCAGGTAGCTGCACCAGAGCCCACTTGAATGTCATAAATATTTCATGCTTATTGTCACTTTCTTCCTTGTGTTTTTGAGACAAATAGTGTGGGAAAGTACAAGAGAAGACACTCAAAACAAGTAAAAGTTGTGGCTTAAGACAGTTGGAAATAGTTACATTTCCACCAAATCTCAAGATCAGGCAAGATTTATTTTTCATTTGTAGCTTGGTTCAGTATGGGAGCACATGAACACTGTAATCTGTCTATCATATAATAGCTCCAGAATGGATTTAGATGAGAGAAAGCAATATTTCTGAGAAATGTCAGATGAGAAAACCAACTGAAAAGACTGCAGACCTATGCTGCTAAATGGAAAGATTACATACGCACCAGCTTATACATCATCACTGATTGCTGTCCCCAGATCAGAACAAGATTTTACCTGAAAGGCTAATACTGAGCATAGAGAAAGAAAAAAATAAAAAAAAGTTGTAGACTTCTTTTACAACAATTTGCTCAAATGTTAAGAATCAATTTTCCACACTGAAATAATCACCACTGGCTGGTCACATCGGTGTTCTCACAGTAAGAGAAGAAAACACAGTAGTGATATAAACCTGCCAATTTCATACTAAGTAAAATTATTAGGAGTGTAATGTGGATGCATAATCTGTATTTCTTAAGGCAATAATTCAAAATTATTTTCTCCATTGCTGAACATCCTGCTTTATGCTTTAAAGAAGCTACCAAGAGGAGAACCTTGTTATCTCCCTCCAAGGCTGATGGGCCAGAGGGACTGAAGTTCTCCTTACCCTTCTGGAAGTTTGGTTGTCCACATCAAACTAAATCATGATCTCTTCCCACTGAACTCCCCTTTCCTGCATGATTGCACGCAACCAACTGTTTTCCAACACGACGAGCTCTTGGGTTCATCTGCCATAAGCTCTCACGATGGGAGTGATTGGGTTATCTGGAAAAATGGTCTGCTATATCCATAGGGTAACTCTTCCCACTCTGAGACAGTGGGAATAAGGAGGTTATGCTGGGGTTTGAGGTTGTGAAAGGTAGGATTGCCTTTAGTTCTAGATTTGATTCGGATGAGTGAAAAAGATTTTTTATGAGAAATGCCAGATGAGAAAACACACCGGAGAAGTAGAAGAGAAACCCAGCTGCAGTTAATCTGACCACTGAAATGTTCCTAAATGACCATTTCAATGTGAACATACTGAATGCAGGTTTCAGGAAGAGCCTGGGTCTGTATAGTGATGGGCTCTCCTGAAAAGCAGCAACCAAATGCTCCTAAATGCAAACTCCCTCCTCAGCCACCCTCCCTGCTGACTCTCAGTATCATAATTTGGAGGCTGTGGGTGTAATAGTGGTGTTACTTGAAATGGTTTCAATGGTGCAACAGCAGTGATTTGTCTACCTAAGGCTGGTCTTGACAGTAGCTGTTGAGACACCAGAGTCAGGCCAAGAAAAACATAATTACGGATTATTCTGACAGCCAGTCTGTCAGCAAATTATTGCCTAACCTACAACTGCTCATGGCCCATTCCCAAAAATGAGTAAGGCTCGAAACAGATCACAACCAAATGTATTCCAGTGCAAGAAGAGCCAATTTACTGACCCTTCACCCCCTGCAGAAGACACATGATGCAACATTACTTAAGCTTGATCAGACTGACAGCAGGGAGGAGGAGCTTCAGATCTGGCATAAGCAGCAGCTCATCTCCTAGGTTTCAGCTGCTTGTCTAGAAGATGTCAAGTTAATGAGTCCTGAAGTGAGCTCTGTGAGGTGTTTATCTTCTGATGGCAATGTTGTATTTTTTCGTGTGACTAAACCTTGTGGTGGCTTGGAAACATTAATTTTTTTTTCTTTTTATTCAAAAGGGAACCAAACAACAAGATCACAAACTAAGCCAGTGAATGGAATGGAGCCCTGTGAAGTACATTCACAGCCATATTTCAAGAGCTGTTGTCTAGATTTTCGTAAGAGGTTTGGAAGCACTTCCCTCTGTGTGAACCAAGGTACAAATGAATAGAGAATGCAGATCAAATGACATCATGCTGATTTGGTGGGGTCTCATCACATACTCACTAGGGTTAAAATGGAAGACTGTTCTGAGCCTTCTGTCACTATGTTTTGTAAGCAAGCTGCAGCAGGACTTCTGTCAGCAGAAGTTAAGTGCACCAATTGAGGGCAGTATATCATCTGCACAAGAACTCGCTTAGAAATGGAGCGTGTGTTTGTTCAGTAACATTTTTTTTCAGCCAACTAACTTTTCTCCCTCATCAGATTTTTTTTTCCAGCAGATTTTTCCAGCCTGTTACAGAATGGATGTTATGACACACAAAAAAATCCAGTCTGTTCTTGTCTGTACAGAACAGAATATTGTTCTCTGGCTTAGCCTTTCAGTGATCACCAAACAGTGCAGCAAATTATTGCTGCAGGAGGTCTAAAGCCATTTATGCAATTTTTTTTTTTGTGAAGAGCTACTGTTATTTCTCAGCAGTCACAATAGAAAAATATATAATTGAATACCTTATTGCTTTTTAGCATTCATAGACTTTGTGGCAAGGAGTTGTCAAATACAGCAGCCAGATAGAGGCAAGGCTGCTGCGCTCCATGTTCCCAGGCTCCACGAGTAGTGAGGCTGAGTGTCTACCCCTAACAGGTGCCTGTAAAACACAAGTACATGGCAAATAGATATAGACACACAGCCAGCTACAGGGCTCACTGCAGACAGAAACACTGAGCACTCACACAAACAGCACCAGCCTCCTCTTGTTCTCCTCTCTGGCTGAACAGGATGAAAGGCTGTTGATGGAAAATGCCCTCACACACACACATATATTAACACAGATATCTACACATGCTAAGTAACTGGTCTCAGACAGTCTATCCATCAGCTTGCTCTCAATCCTTGCTCTCCCCAGCTCCAGCACCTCAGCCCCAGGAGCCCCACTGCAGCTGCTGGCCCACAAACACTTTTCCATGCACATTAGATATCCCTGCAGTGACTGGCCTCAGGCACTCTGCTTATCCAGTATCTTGTCCCGGATCCTTTCACCTCTGTTTGCTTCACAAAGAGATGCTCACATGCAAATGGATCCCACTCAGTTGACCCCCGCTCCCAGCTTATGGATCTTATGGCCTCCCTAGTCGTGGGCTTCTGGGACCCAACCACAGCCAACTTGCAGACCCCCTGGTCTCACTGTTATGTGGCCCAGACTCAGAGGTGCCCTGATACCCAGCTCACAGACCTCTTACACTACTCACTGATAATCCAGTTTTACGCTCACTACAATCATACACGGATGCACACACAGTTGCTTCTTTTGCTGGCACCACAGGCACATGAGCCCCTGTTCTGCGGTCCAGCTGCACTTGCTGGCCATGAGATCCCCTTGCACACACACATGCACATGTCTTGTGCACACACATGCACTACAGCCCCTCACCCAGTAAGACCTGTAGGAATTGAGATAACTGAGAATACAGGACAAACTGCAGTGATCAACAGACGAGTAACTTTTGTCCCCTTTCTATTCCTCCAGACTCGTTCCTTCCCAAAGCACCTTGATCCCTCTGCTTTCCTTTGTCTCCTTCCTTAAGCCAATGATCTCAACAGCAGATTCAAGACTACCTACTGAGTGCTCTGTTTTTCTTGTAGAATGAGGCATTCCTCAGAGGCAGAGTGAATTAAGAAGTTATATTGTACTGCAGAAACACAAATAGATGTAGAGCTCAGCATTACATTTGCTATGCAACCAATTTAATCTACAAGCTAATACAAAATGTTTCTGTTCTGCATTCTGATTTCGCTGTTCATGTTAGTGCTTTCTGGCTGTAAGCTTTATAGAGAACTACAAAGGTATGTGAAATCAGTATATTTCTATACTTCCTGTATGATATTTTTAAAAAAGAAAATCACTTTGCCACACTCTAACCTATGTATAAGGTATAGAACACATATATTTCTGCATATATGAAAACAAAAATATACACAAATACAATTGAAACCCAAAGATCTTTGGATAATTTGAAGCTGACAGTCCATGAGGTGCTAAAGCTGAGGTATTACCAGCGTGCCAGTTTTGGGGCTGATTGTACAGAAAAGGTTAATTTCAAACCTGGATCCTGTAGTGGGATCCATGTAGCTTCCATGCGGATCTGTTCTGTCCTAACCACTTTCTGATGATTTGCTGTAAATGAACAACCTGGCATAAAAAGGGCTCTCTCAAGATGTGAGGCAACAGCTCAACAGTTGAAACACGTCAAAGCAACAACTTTATTTCTTAAATGGCCAGAGATCTTGCTATCGATGTGGTAACAAAATCAACAGGGCGGTTGGATATGGAGCCTTATCCCTGACTAACGGGAACAGAAACTCTCTGATGACCCCTAAAGGGGATCTTGCAGTCTGCAGCACCAAAGTGGAGCAAATCTTCAGCGGCTGAAAAGCTCAGAAGGAAGGAAAAAACCCCCAATAAAACAAAAAACCACCGCAACAACCTAGAAATCCATGTACTTCCGAGCCCTGGGGCAGAAAGAGACTCTCTTATTTAAAAGGGCCAAGTGTCCTGCACAGACCAGACAGTCCCTCACTGTGGGCCATCACAGGACAGGAATTAACAGAGCAGATGTGTACTGTCCTATTTCTATGGGTTTTTAAAAGATACATGCCAGCCTGCACACACCTTCATTTCTGGGGATTTCTGAGCTAGTCCCCTAATTTGAAACTAATCTTCCAATTGCCCTTACATTGTCCTTTTAATTCAACCCCTCACACAGGATTTTCTCAAAGTGCACAAGTTGGATCCCTTTAGGATGTACTGGACTGGAAGACGATGCCTCAGAAAACACCCAGTACACTCCAGGTAGCAGCAGTGGCCGGTTCAGACTCGTGCTACCACCAGAAAAAACAATACTCAACTCCAGTGCAAAACATCCTTTGAGAGAGGGCACCCTCAGCACCAGCTGTTTCACTCTGCACATCCCAGCCCAGCTGGGATCCCTCACGGCTTATTGTGAATGTAGTACATAAAACACTAAAGCAAACATCAAGGAATTAGATAATATCTCCTGTGTTTTAGACAGGGCTGCCTAAACTAGAAGTGACATTTAGGACAGAGAGGGAATCCACAGCATTTTCGAAAAAGAACAGTGTCTAAAATTAAGATTACATAGGATCAGGAAGAAGCTGAAAACCTTCTGCTTCTGGAAGCTAACACTGAGAGTTCAAAGCTACCCTGCCACAGAAACTAAACATGTCTCAGAGTTCCTCAACAGAGCTGTATGGAAAGTGACCCACCATCAGCTGCTCTCTACCAGAATCAGAGAGAGATGTCAGGAGACACGGGCTGTGGCCTGGTGAAGGCTGGGGTGGTGACCCAAGTGAGCCCATCCCCTGAGAGCCAATCCATGACACACCTTTGAGGAGAGCACAGAGCTTGGGTGAAAGAGCAGCAGCTCCAAACCAGAGAAAGGCACCTGCAAGATGTGACAAGGAAAGGAAGAGGTAAGAGCTCAGACCTTCTGTGGCATGTAATAGTGTTGGCACAGGAAGGAGACACAAGTACAGACTGAAAACCAAAATAACACTTTTAAAGGTCTGACCAGGTACTGTTGACAACACAGTAAATCAGTGGAGGTTCACCCTGCTTAAGAGTGCAGACAAGGACCCTAAACTTGGCATTAAAACTATATTAGCATTGTTCTGATATTTTTGCCTAGCCAATGTCTTGAGAGCACAGGTGAGAAAGGGGCAGCAGGAACACTAAATACCAAAGAGGAAAGTGGAAAGGTGCTAGAAAGGCAGGGTTAGGAAAGGCAGTGTACTGCAGACCAGGCTGCAGACACCTTTTTCTTCTCATAGGGAAGGAACTTCCTCTGGGTCCAGTTGAACAGCCAGCTGTTCCCCAGTGCAAGACAAAGATTTGCCATCTAGCACACAGAGTAGGCTCAGTATTATCAGCCAGGCTGAGATGCAGTTCTGGCTCTAATTTGGGCATCTTTTGAAATGCTCTTTTCCATTATAACACAAAATTCAAATGCTCTACCCTTGGACAAATTGTGATTGTGATGGACTTGGCACTCAGTATGGACACCAAGAGTCATGGATAAGCACGGAAATGACTGGCCTGTTTTTCTCAGCTACAGAGCACCCAGTATTCCAGGAGCTCAGGGGATTAAGTGTTAAGGTTTTGGTTCAGCCTGTTGTAAAGAAAACAGATGCATATTTGTATTCAGCTGAACATCTCAAAAGTTTGAGATGGCTTAGTACGATTATAATTTGCACCCATATCATCTTTGAAGACAAGAGATGAATCATCTGCAAAATTAGCTGCAGATGGAGGCTCAGGTCTTGGGAGGCTTGAAAGATTCCAGGCTGTTTGGAAGGGTTTCAATTTGTATCCATAGCCAGTTCAAAATGAAAGATGAACCAAACCATCTAATACACATTGCAATAGACTGAGGATCTCTTTTGTCTGTTCCCTGGAGGAAACTTCTAGCTTAATAAAAGGCTGCTAAAAAGAAAAATAATATTTCTTTCAATATATTTCATCCACATTGTAAAAATCTCTTTACTGTTTTCCTGTACTGCTGTTGTGTGCCTGCCATAATTGAACAGCCTAATGCAAAAAGAAATATTATACAATCTGAACACAAACATAATGGGTATTGAAAAAAATCCCTGGCAACAGGCAGAAGTTAAACAAACAAACACAAAAATTATCTTGCCGAGACACAGCATTTCTATTAAAGAAGGCAAAGAGATGAAATGTCTTTGTGTTTGAAAGCAAGACATTTCTACATATGCTCATATATATTCAATTCAAGCTAGTTGTACACTTTTGTTACAGAAACTTTTGTGATTTTGGAGCATGGACATCTACCTCTGTTGTGCCCTGGAAAAGAAACCTTTTCTACTCAAACCTGTCGCAAAGGTTCGGAGAAGAAAAATTGGAGTGAACCAAACTGGGAGTTGAGGTTTCTGCTGACCAACACGATCACTCATACATGATCTTGCAAGAAATACTTTAATATTTTTTAGGTTAATGGTTCAGGTTGCACAAGGAAATTAAGCCTACATGGTACAGTGCTTAGAAGAGTAACCAAGGGTTTGAGATGTAGAGCCATCAAAAGCAAAGACACAGTACCACCAATGTTTGTAGATTTGATAGCGTTGTTTTGTTTTAAAATCTGTTCATATCAAACAATATTAAGAAAGCTTTATGTCTTTTGTCTTCCCTTTTAGTTATTTAGACAGAACAACAAATTAACCGGTTCTGACAACAGTTTGGAGGACGAGCTGATGAGGAATGAGCTGTAAATCATGCAGGGATTTAATTAAAAAAACAGATGTTGAAAAACAGAGAAAAGTGATCACTGATTGGAATTTCCAAACTATTAAAGAATGACAAAGATAAAAATGTAATTAGCACACAAACCTACATCTTCCAACAATTTAGACAGGAACAATAGCATTAAATCTGGAATTTTCCAAGTCCTAGTAAGATATCTGCACCCATTGTTGTAACTTCAACCTTTGGCAAACAGTATTAGCACCTTTTGCTCTCATCCCATCTGTGAGGGTGGCTGTCAGCTTCCTATTGTTCCTGCTAAATATTTTATGTATTTCTTCCATATAATAATATAATATAAAAATGGATACATATATATACACATACACACACATCTATATATGAAATGTGTGTGTATATATATATATATGTACATATATGAAATGTGTACATTTTTTCTTTCTACCCCCCAGGCCACAGCAGACATGTACTTTGCTAGCTTTACAAGCATGACATCCCTCAACGATAACTTGAAATGAAAGAGATTCAATTGTATGTGAGCATAGTATCAGTTCTAAACATGTCAGGGCTCTAGGCACTTAACTGTATGAATCTTTTGGAATATTCAAATATGCCCTTTTCAAAAAATACTGGAGGATAATGCTAATTAAAAACATTTTTCTTTGGGCAGTATAACATTCTACCAATTCCTAATTGGCACGCACATTTCTCACAACAGTCCACTTGACACAGCACAAGTTTTATGAGTGAAAGATTCTCCTTATCTCCATTTTCCAGCATTTCCTCTGTTATTTTGGGATCCTTTAGCTGATATTGTGAAATTTATTTCTGGAATGAGAGATAGCAGATAGTATGGAAACTAATTAATCAAGCCCCATGGATGTCTATCAACACGCGCATATCTTAACTACTTCTTTCCATAAAAACGACTTTTCCAACTATGGCTGAGCTACTGAATCCAACCCAGGTCACGTGGAAACAAGCTCCTTTGATGGATCACCTAATGAGAACTGAAAATCCACACTAAGATGTCTTCTGCTAAACTGGGAAGTTCATTCATAGCAGTCCCATTTTTTAAAATTCCTCAAACATGCAACAGGTTCTGGAATACTGTCACTGTCCACAAGAAAGCTGTAAAAGAGTGAATGCATATCCAAGAGAACTATTCAAGCAAGAGTAGATAAAGCTAATAAACAGCAAACACAAGGAGAGTTGTGCTGGAATGCTAATACCAGTTCAGAGGAATCACCTTTTTAATAGTACCAGCACGAGTACCTGTGTTCATGCATTTCTCATCAGTTGAATGGGAATCAGAGTAATCCTGAATCCTGCTGTGACACCGCAGGGCAGCAGCTCTTGTGCCTCTTGGAGAACCTCCACACCTGTGAGTGTCCTCCTCCTTTCTCAAAGGCACAGTTCTCATTCCCATCAGAAGCACCACTGATTTTCTCCCACATGAGATGCCTACTACCCGAGAGAGCTATTAACATAAATAAATACTTAATGAAACTCGACAATATGAACCTGAGGACTCTGGTCCATGCAGCAGTCCTTCTAGAGGGAAAATTTTATGGTCCAAGTTAGGAAAGAAATCATGAAGTGTCTTGAAGTCTTGCTGATGGTCTTACAAATAAATGGCTCCAGTGTAAGATGTCTAATTCTGATCAAAACACTGATAGATAACAGCTACCATGAAACCACCTCAGAATGGACATTCCCTTAAAGTAAAAAGGCCCCAAGCCACATTTTGTGCTTAGTCAGGTTTCTGTCTGGCACTGAATTTCTGTGAGTCTGTGAACTCTTAATATATCAAAACAAAAGTCTTATCATTCCTGCCTTATGAAAATCAATACATGAGTATATTATAGTGTCTATCAGACAATAATTGGTGCTGCCCTCTGGAAGCACAGTGCTGACTATTATGGAAAGCGACAGAGCTCCAGCTCAGCAAGTCCCCTACAATGGGTTTTGCTTAATTAGTGTCTACTCCAAATCCATATCCAAGGGGACTGCAGATTGAGATCCAAAGACTGGGAATGCTGGTCAGGTGACTGGAACAGCAAAGACTTATTAGCTGTAGCCTCCATTCATTTTGGGCTGTTTTGCATTTTTTCTGGCAGGGGTTAGTTCAGACTGTTCCCTTCCTTTCCAGAATACAGGATTTTCAGTGGGGTTATTAGAGATAACATCTGCACAGCTCTGTCCTCAGGGTGAAAAACAGCACTCAAGACTGATCTAGTGCAATAGCATAAGCAATGTAATGTCATTACAGGCTCACAGAATGGATGGAGGTGACAGAGTTCACCTTAACCTGAGAAAGATGAAAATAATACTATGAGTGAACAGCAATGGATGGTGTGCAAAGGGCACTCAAAAGGGGAAGCCAGCATGGGAAGATGTCACAGAATTGGTGATTCTATTCAGACTCTCATAATGGATTTGCTATCAACATAACCAAGGGCTTATCTAACCCTTGCCATTTTCACCTCACTCATGTCACCCAAAAGTTGTTGTAGGGCCATGTTGGCACAGGACAACAAGGAACATTTCCAGTGTTGCTATACAGACGAAGGCATGAGGTTTGTTGAGCATACATGACAACTTCCCTTTAACATGGAGACTGTCAGATGCCTCTAGGAAATATTCAAGTATGTGTCAAGATTTGGAACAGTTGGGATCAGGTGTCCTCTAAGACTGCTTCTTCTAAGTCCGAGCAATCGTGAAGAAGCAGCCAAAATAGTATTCCAGTCAGAAACCCACTGCTCTCTGTGGCCAGCTGTGATGCGGGCTTATCACGTCTATTGGAAACAGTCAGAACCAGACAAATGGATCCTTGAGGACAGAAGCAGGTCCACTGCCAGAAGGAATGAAGGGTGATGAATTCACGAAGGATGGATGGAGGGAAGACTGTTGATGAAAAGAGTCTGTTCAGGAAATTTTACTGGAAGCACACTGATATTGTGTCACTGGAGAGCTCAATCCACACTGCTATCTATCTGTCTAGATTTTGACTTTATGCATGGATTATTTGAACAGTGAGTGATTACTGTGTCCCATGAGAAGAACCAGGAATAACCTGAAGGAAAAGAGTCACTTCCAGGGTGATAGCAGTTCAATGAACAGGAGTCATTTGTAGTACCATGACATCCCCTCTTGCTCAAGCAATGACACACCCTGAATCTAATTTATTTAGACTCTACAGAGGTAGATACCTTGTGATAGCTCCGACCCAAGAGCCTTGCTGTTGATCCCGAAGATGCAGGGGGAATGGACAAAGACAGGGCTGAGAAGAGGGCCAAAATGAATGTGTTTCCCCTCTTCCTGGCCACCCACGGCTTGCTCTGCTCTCCACAAAACAAGGTGTTTTTGCCTTCCCTCTGCAGAAGCAGATGATGTGGTGGAGCAAGTGTCAGGAAAAACAAGCAATACCGCAGGATAAGTAGTAAACCCCTACTGAATATATAATCCTATATGAAAAACTCTTTCAGAAATACTGTAAAAATACCTGTATTGGCAAGGGGTCACAGATCATAAGCTTCCTATCAGTCAAAAACAGTCAGCATGAACAAGCTTTAATTTGCTCTGAGACTTGGGGAAAAAAAAATTACCTTTTATTCAGGGCACTAGCACATCACCTATGCACAGAATATGTTTTTGCTTATGAAGTATTAATGTTAATATGATTTCACCCCTGAGTTAATAGGTTGATAGGTCTATTTCTATACATGTGCTCTTAAGAACCAGTTTGAGGGACCTAGTTTTAGTTCATCCATTGAATAATAAAGTAAAACCTAAATGAGGAGAAAAAAAATACTAAGAGCTTGAATTTAGGCTTAATTCTTTTAAGCTCCATAAATCTTCAGTGTTCGTCAAGGTATATGCAAGACATACCTGTATTTGAGCAGCAAAGATTAAGGTAGGTGATCAATAGGTGTTATCAAAATGTGTTTCTTGTTTTTTCCCCTTTCTGAAATGATAGCTAATAGACCTGGAAAGAATTGAGAATATGTCTGCAAAAGCAAATAAACTCCAGAGATACAATCTGTTCAAATAGAGACTGGTTAAACGTGTTACTGTTTGGTAGCAAGCACTGGAACATTTCCAGTTCTCTGCAACTTGTGGAAAAAAATAAGTAAGTCAAGAAGTTGATACTAGTATTCTCTATGTACAAATACACAAGGACAACACCACCGAGCCTGATCCAGAACTCACTGCAGACACAGGGTTGTAGTGATTTAGGCCAAGAAAGCAAAGAGCTTCTATTACAATTTTTTTCCTATGTTTAATCCCAACTGCATTAGAAGTACCATAATCTTCTGCCAGAAAGGCATAAAATTTTTGTGCCTTTCATGGATAATTCCTTCCAAGGTAGATGGAAGGAGAGAGATGCAATTTATCACTCAGAAAGTGACAAGTTTGCACATGAAGGTCCATGAGGGAAACACAGCAGTTCCCTGTCTACACTGCCAACCTTTGGAGTCCAACACACACCTCCAGAGAGCACCACGGCAGTGCCAGGCTGTAAGCAGCTCAGTATGCTCCACTTGAGCAAAGCTTTCCAAGAGTGCAGTTCAGTACCAAAACAGGTGCCAAGTTCTTGGGCTCTGATGCATGAAAAAGACCTTGTGTCTGTTAAAGTTAAGAACTTGTTAGAGAGTGCCATGAAGAGCTTGATGGAAGCAAAGAGACTGGGCTGTGACAGCAACGAACAGAGATAAAATTACATTTTGCCAAAAGGATAAGCATTTGCAGGTTAAAGGCCACAGGACAGTCTAAGTATGGTTCTTATCTACAAGGTTCAATGATATTTTCTGGTCAACAATACTCCAAGAACTTCAAGACCCAGTATCTAACAGTGGGGAAGAAGAGTTAATTAAATAATAGCTTGAAAATGGACAGGTTGCCGGTGCCACATCTTGGAACTTTCTGTTTGTAGAATGCAATTAGCTGCTTAAAGCATGAGAATGTCTAGAACAGCTGTGATCTACCACTAGACAAACATGCATGTTGTTTTAAAAATAACGTTTTCCATATTTGCAAAGCTATGTTTTCAAGGTAAACCTATTAATTTATTCTTCATCTCGTCTAGCGAAAAATCTGACATTGAGTAACCTGACATGCATGAAGCAGCCTGTACTTTTGTGGGTAGCAAATCTGTTCACTGACAAACTTCTAGAAAACCTGTCACACAGCAGGCTCTGGAGGTCCCCAAAAGCAGCAGGACAATCTGCTACAGACCTGCCTGGGCCTTAGCTCTAGGTGGATAACACACATGACCATATTGCGGGGTGTTGTTCTCTCTTGGCAAGCAGTGGCCAAGCATCTTTGGCAAATGGCAAGAGAGCAGGGAAGAAAATTAGAGATCACGAGGAGCACCATCAAAATGGACTTATTGGCAAGTGTCTGCTGCAAGACAAATAACTACAGAGAGGCAGGAGCTTCAGAAACACCTGTGTTCACCAACTGTCTTGCCAATCACTACAAACTGGCCATTTCCATGCCTGCCGTTCTGCATCAGAACGTGCAAAGCTTATTCTTTGATATACTGAGCATTTGTTGCTCCTGTGTGATTACTGATATGAGCTACAGGATATAAAGTCAAATTGTATAACTTAATTATGGAAAAGTAGGCCTATTTTAGTTTGAAAACAAATTGGATTATGAACAGGCTAAGCTTTCCTATCAAAGTTCCCTTTTTTCCTGTGCCACTTTTGGGTACAAACTACTTAAAATCTGCCTCTGGATTACAAGCACTTGATCAAATCTATGAAACCCAAGGCTAATGATGATAAAATATGGCAGTAGTAAAATTGCACTAGATAAAATATGGCAGTAGTAAAATTGCACTAAATTATCAAACCCTTGTGTTTATGAGTCTACATGAAAACTATTAAAGTTCTCATAGTGTAAGGAACAATCAAAAGGCATCATCACCACAACAAAAAGAAAGAAATAATCTATACATCCTAGGGTGTCTGCACAATTTTGATTTAGTACTGCAGGTTAATCCATCCTAAACTACTATCAAACAGTAATGACACCATTCATCATTCTTTTAACTGGAAGTAATGACAAGATCTCTGGTGGGGAAACAGGTGTTTTTGTTCCTCAAAAGATACAGAATTTGGATTCTCCAAATTGAAGTGGAAAATGGAAAAATTATACCAAAAGTGTCTGACAACGATATTTTTAAAAGTTGGTTTAAAAAGTTCTTCAGACATTCAGGTTCTTTTGATTTTTATTTCTTTTACTATGCAAAAATGTTGAAATGAATCTAAACCACAAAAGTCCCAAATTATAACAAATGAAACCTTCAACAATAAATCATTTACTCTTTCATTATTTCAGGCTTATACAGGAGAAAATTTATCTCCTCCCCTCCTCCCCAGAGAGGCTTATTTGTTCATCAGGCATTTATTTAAAAATGCTCTGCTAATTTCCATGCACATAGCAGAGAAAAATAGATGCTTTTTATAGATTTATTTAATTCACAGATGCTATTTTAATTGGTCTCCCATACAATTGTCTCTCACTGGGAATCTGGATGGCTCTGGGGAATTGGCAGAAACTTTCAGAGCTTTTCCAGGTCAGTGATTCAGATGTAACCAGCGTCACTGGTGGCTGAGAATTAATGTGGATAAAGCTATTTGATGGCCCTATGTGAAATAAAGTAATGATTTCAGTCCAGTTGCGGTTTGAGAGATTACCAGCAAAACTAATCAGTGCTTTTATGGGCCTTTTTGGAAACAGACCCAGAAAATTAGCTTCCTCAAATTATCTTTCCCATTGGTGCTGAAGGCAGCCTTCAGAGTCACAAGCATGAAGCCTTTGTTATCAGTTCGCCTTTTTCATGATTATTTATGATGATTTCATGTTTTTTCCAAATTCTGTGACTTTAATATTCTGGGAACTGTTTGGCATGCTCTGCTTTAGACTAAGAAGGTTAATCTCTTTAAGCTTCATCTATTGTCCCAGGGTGGGTGGAAGGGAGAGAGAAGAGAGGGAAGGAGATGTTTGTCCTGCATTATTCTGTACAGAGCCTTACTGAGAGAATTTGGAGCATCTCTCTTAAGTGATAGAGAGACTGCCTTGGGCACGTAACCTTTAGAAGGATAAAATTTGCTTTCGTAACCTTCTCCCTCACGTCCCTGCAAACTTACTGCAAGTATTAGGCTAGATTGTCAGAAAATGTGTCAGATCATGAACTGGGATGCAAACACTTCAGCACAGCAGTGAGGACTTTATCCTTCATCAAATATTTCAGTAAATCCTAACCAGATGTTTTGATTACAATTTCTGATAAAAATAGGCAGTTCTCCACCTCACGCTCCTGTTTGATTAGCATACGCTTGTTTTCTAAACTCTCTTTCATTCTACCAACAAGACTTCCTCAAAAACTGGCTTTTAAAACAGCAACACTGTCAAAAGACATAGCTCAGGCCTTTGCTCAGTTTTTTTTCCTTCCAGAAAGAAGTTACAAAGCAAACTTGTATCTGTAGTGAAATACTCTTCTCTCAAGATCCTGCAGTCTTCAAGGAATGGATGCACTGATTCAGCTAAAATTAACATATAGAACTAGGATGAACAGAAGATGCATATGTTCTTCAAATTCTTATATAACCCTTTCCATCATCTCATTAATTCTTACTAAAAAAAAACCCCAACCAAACCCAAAAACCAAGGAGATTCGTTTCTGCCCATTTACTTTGGCTCTGGGTGGTGCACCAACAGAGGGATATTTGTGTTGCTTTTCCTGTGAGGTTTGTAATGAATTGCCTCTGGTAACAAACTAATGAGGTTGTCAGAAGCTACAACAAAACAGTTTTGCAATTTATATGAGCAAGATAGGGTCTATGCAAAGTATATAAAAAGGTACACAAAATCCATCTCTCCTTGGTGCTATACAGAAAAGAAAAGGCACAAATATCTTTGTTTACTGTCATATAAGTACAAAGGGTAAAAAGGCAGAATGAGAAATGAAAATTTTCCCAGGAGAAAGAAGAAAAAAATGCATAAAGAAACCTAATGACCCATTTTGTCCATGGAAATGGAATTGGGAAGCAATACACAGCTAAAGCCCAGACAGTAAGTACTTGTCTGGTTTGAAAAGCAAAATTTTTCTGCTTCCTTATCATAACTTATTCAATAGTGCTTTGTGCCAGGAAAGAGAAATCATCTATGCCTAAAAATTTCTTCTCTGCTTCACGTACTTTGGAGATCTGGAGTTAAGAAGTTCAAATTCAATTTACAGCTTAAGACTCCCATGAGAAGTTTAGAAATTCAAACTCACTAGAAAGATGGAGGAAACCAAACTTCTGTTACTTCACACTTAAGGGCAGAGGATGCTGGGCTTCCTTCTGTGCAACAGTGACAGCTGATTTTCTACCTTTTTTCCCCTCCTGCTATTCAATGGTCAATTTGCAGCTAGCTTTATTACCTTCTGAAAGTGTCAATGGTTGGGAACAGCTGTTTGAAATCCATGGCAGTCCCCAATCCCATAGAAGAATTTAAATAGGTAAACTGCTGTGCAGTAATCCAGAAATTAGTAGGTATAATACATCATCTTCTACTATGGCTGTCAGTTCTTTGAGGTCTTGGTTCAGTGCCAGCATGCAGTCAGGCTGTTCAGGAGGCTGCACACCACAGAGCCTCCTGACAGCACAGCTCTGGAAACCTGGACGACAGTCCCCAGGCTTCGAGGATCTGCCTGAGCACAGGAAAAAAAGCAGCAGAAAAAGAGCATTTGCTCTGACAAGGGGTCATTCTAATTACCAGGAACAAAGCAGTGTAGCAGTAGATAACTCCCAGTCACAGGAAGTGGTATTATATTGATATCCAGGATGCAGTAAGATATGAGCTGGTGAAAACCTTCATGGATCAGTTAAAGGTACAGTTACTTATGTGAACAGAGTACCCAGACTGATTTTGTTAACCTAGAGAACAACATTCATGGCATGGAAGCATATGTGAGAGCAGAAGAGCTCTGTGCCAAAGTATACATACACACAGTTCTCAACCCACACTTACCCTGAAGTGTGGCAGAACTTCTGGTCAAATGTGTGTCAGTTCTGGCTTACCAAGGCTGTCTGCTTGCTCCTGGGGAGACTGGATTTAAGGCATGCAGGTGACAGAGGCTACAGAGTCATCCACAGAGTACCTGGGGATCCCTAGAGTAGCATATGGCAAAATACTCTAAGACCAAAGGGATCAGGTCAAATTGAGTTCTGGAAGCAGCCCAAGGAAGAGAAGGCAGGACTGTGACAACACTTGGCCTAGACACCTCAGCAGTGTCATTTGCAAGAGGAGATATTCTGAGGTACTCATTCCTGCCCCCTCCCTGCTGCTGCAGCTCACAGCTCCCGTTCCAAGGTAATGGACACTGCTTTTCTCTCTCTCCCTATAGCCAGTGATGATAAAAAGGAGTTCAGCAGTTGCCGCAGGAGATACTGAGTCAACCCAGCAAGATAGACAGCAGTGGGGTAGAATTCCCAACCAAAACTCTAGGAGTCCTTGCTTGCAGATAGGATGTGCTGGATACACTGCAGCTGATGGGGGAGCAGAAGCACACGCTGCTGAAGGAGAGGGATCCATAGGCTGCAAATATAGGGGAACGAGTAGTTCTTACTCCACAACTGAGGCATCCCTTGAAGCCAAGTTAGGACCTGAGAATTCAGCTGATGCCCCAAAAGGCTTGGGGGTTGGTTTACCAGCACCAGACCACAGCCAGAACCAGCTTTGAGGAAAAGCAGCCCAGACAGTTACTGGTGCTGCTTGACTGGGTGACCCTAAGAAGCAGCCCAGGTCACCCAGCTTTTAGCTGGGAAGAGGTACTGGACCTGGGGATCTGTTGCTGCACCTTACACAGCAGCAGTCTTCACAGCCATTAAATTCCACTTCCATAAAACCAGCAGTGCCATCGTTAACCAGCACTGAGAGGCAGGTAGTGGAAAGGATAACTTAGTTCTAGTTCTATAAATGTCCAGTGTGCTGTGTAGCCAAACACAAGCTTTGTAGAATAAATGCTACTCTCAAGGAGAGGCTGAGCTTACAAGGAAAGGATAGGTTAATGTTCCCACCTCTTGAAAGAAAAAGTCCACAGTGACAGGAATTGGAGCTATTGGTTAATTTAAATAATTATGCAGTTGCCAGACTGCTTTTCTGCAATCTCTGCCAAATACCCATTCCTGGCTAGAAGACGCATTAGGCTGAACTCTGTAGGGAGTGCAGAGCACAAGGAAGATGGAATAAAAGATAAAAGAAATTAAGAGTTTACTTACCAGCATATGAGGCTAAAGAAATGATGTACTGACCTGTTGCTTTTCAGAGTGTACAAGTGCACAAACTCTGATTGCTCTCTCCTGGAAGCAAAGTAGGCTGCTGCACCCCTTATCACATATCTGGACACCTATAACCTTTGAACACTCAGGCCTGCCTCACAGCCAGGTGCTCATGCACCTCTCTCAGAGCACGAGGACACGCAGAGTATGTGCACACCGTGGCACACCTGCTGCACCACATCTGTTTTACTACGTGTGGCTTTGGGGACTTCCTGCTCTTGTCAAGTAGAGGCACCAAAGCAGTGGAGAGCCACATTTAGTCAGCAGCAATTTCATGGGTAATTGAGCTATTCAGGTAATTTGATTTCTGGTTTTTAGTGCTATAGAGTACTAGCCTATGCTTTCAAGAACCTGTCTGTGCTGTGTCTTTCTGCCACCAAATCTGTGCTCTTTCCAAGAGCTGGGAAACAGGTTGTTGCTGAAATTTCTTGGCCATCACTATGGAGAGTATCATGTTCACAGAAGAAACTTTCAAGTGGCAGCTGGAAAAGTTCAATGCCTGACAGTGTTATGTCCCAGCAGCAGTGACTTCTTAACCCACAGCCTGAAACAGCTTCCAGAAACAGAGTTAGCTCTTTCATACTGATTTTAAACACTGCTAATATTCCTCATGTCTTACCCTGAAGCTAACAGAGCCCCTTTTGGTGAAATATTTTTCTGCATTTCTATTGGTTTCTCGTATTGTTTTGCTAGGTATTGAATTATTCATTGTAAAAATAAGGAGTGCTATATAAGTAAGATTTTGAGACTACAAGTATTTCAGATGTTCATTTTTATGCTCACATGCATGACAAGCTCTTGATTTTTTTCTTGGCAAGAGGGTAGAAGTTGACTTTAACTTGAGAAAGGGGCCAAAGCCAATCTCTAGCTGGCTGCTCTAATCGCTGTACAGAGAATCAGCGCGTATTTAACTTGCAATAAAAAAAATCCTGCCCAAAACCTCTGTTTCCTATAATGACTGTGAGAGCAGTGAGGTGAAGAAACTCGGTTTTAGCCCTTGACTTGAAAGTTTGTTATGATTGTCAGGGGGAAAAGGGATTCAGCTTTAATGTATTTGATTATGCTCATGGTCAAGCACAACCTCATCTTCTAGGGACCCTTTGTAAATGTAGGAAATAGATGAGCACTTCCAGAGGGTATTTTGCCCTATAATAGGGTGGAGGCCATCATTCTCTGGGGCTATTTACCTCTCTGTGTAAATCAGTTTAAACTAGCTCCTGACTTTAGGGTTGCAAAAACGAAGTAAAATGATTTCATTTCACACTGTGTTTTCATACTCCTCATATAGACCATACTCTGCTGGAAAATTAATAGCTACAATCTTTTGACAAGGTGAGACAACCTCTGACCATGGTCATGACTGCTGAATATCTCAGTCCTAAAATACCTGATAAGGGAAATTTCTTATGGGTGAGCAGGTAGGGGGAATATCAAATAAACACTCAGGGAGGTATTGAATCTTGTAGGTATAAACTGAAAACCATGTAAATCATCCTTGTAAAATGCTTGGGGTTTTTTTGTTTTTGGTTTTTGTTTGTTTGTTTGTTTTTGTTTGGTTGGTTTGGGTTTGTTGTTCTTGTTTGGTTTGGGGTTTTTTTATGGTTCATGCAAACCTCTGTAACCTGCTTAAAATTTCTCCTAGTTTAAAGTGCACGCAAACTCCAGTTGATTATCCTTGTTGCTTTTTTTAAAGAGAAATATTACACAAAGTGTAAATATTTTCAGTGTAACTAAAACAATTTGGGGTAGTAACTCTGCCTAGCAAAAAGTTTTCAGTTAATTCTTTGGGAAAAAAACAATTTAACACAACTAAAGGCATCACACAGATGAAGCATGCACGCATTCTAGGGACAGATGTTCACTGTCCTAGGAGTGTCCTGGGAGGCTGTGGTTAGCTAAGAACAGGCATCATTTTCACTGTTTCAGGAGAAAGCAGTGAATACTTTACATGTAGGCACTTTGGAAAAGTGCCTGAGTGACACACAAGAAGACCAACTCAAGTCCCAGCAGAAAGGGAAAATTAAATGTGAACAGATGGGCTAATTCAGCATTTTCAAGGAGTGAAATTCAAACGTGAAGGAAACCTAGCCAGCTACAGATGACAAGGCCTGTCTCAGTTCAATCTTCAAGCTATAATAGCAGACTCTTGATTTTTTTTTTTCCTCCATCAAATTAATCTTCTTCAGGAAGCTGGCATTTCAGGGGGTTTGAAGCAGCCAAATAACCTTCCCCCTCCTGGGCATTCAGTTTCAAATCAAAATTCAAGGTACCACTCACTGGACCTGTTGCTCTCAGTCTATTCAAGAAAAACCAAGCCCATCTGCACAGTTTGCTATTTACGTGTGCCAACATCATCTGTTTGGAAAAGGTCAGGGTAGAAGAAAAAGTTTTCATAGGTCAGCCTGAGTGCCTCACCAGAGGTACACACAGGTACAGGAACAACTCATTTCAACATTGCCAGCTTCCAGCACAAGCTGGTGATCCACTACTTTTCTGAGCACTACATTTGGATAAACAACTAAAAATGCTTAACTGAAAACACAAAAAAGGAGAAAAAACACTCACCAAGCTCAATCTAACTTGCCAACATTCCCAACCACACAAAGCTCAATTACTTGTAACCTACCAGTAGCATATAAGTGGGGTTGTGGCACTGGATAACAGTAAGAATGTGGAAAAAATATGTGATTTTTTTTTAATAGGAATAATGGTTTGGGTCTTAGTATGGGAGGAAAAAAGAGTTCTGGGGAACCTGAAGCACCTTGCTATTTCTACTTGACATGATTAAAAAAAATAAAAAAGTAATAAGCCTCCCTTTTTCAGTGTTATGACTTGTAATACTTTGAAATACATAATTTAAATTCTTAAAATTTAAATTTCAGTAGCTGTTTTTTAGATAACAAATTGGCCTAGTAACCCTCAAATAGATAGCAATTCTCCTGTGAAATTTTTAGTTCTCTTAAAAATGCAGAGCTCTGTGAATCTTGAGACAGAACAACTTTTCTCTTCCAGCTTTCAGCACTATGACTAAACTAAAACCTAGAGTTATTTCCACAAATTTTGGGCAGTGCAGGAAAGGAAGAACGTGCAGTAGAGGTAGCAAGATTTTAGGGTTATGACACAACTCAAACTTATATTGTCTGAATTCTACCAAGCATCTTGAAGCTTACTATCTTTTCAGAAAGAAAAATTAATTCTTAATGTCATCATATTTCATCTAAAGTTTATAATCTATTCATATGGGCCCTGCTGCCATTATGGGTTATTAACACAAACCTAAAAAGGTAAAAGATCCATAGTTGTTTACCCATAATGTAGTCTTTCATTATTTATATCTCCTTCCAAGGATACCTTTGGTTCTGTGCTTCTTCCCTAGGTTTGGATTGTTTATGGAACCAACACAGACTTTTTTCCCTCACAGCTGCTGAAACACTAACTCCGAGCTGCTGGAATAATACAGAGATCAGTAAGAGATCAGTGGGCAGTCTGAGAGCAGCTCAGTCTCTAGACAGAAAATTGTTCAAGAATCCTCTTCTATAGACTCTGGTCTGCAATGACCAGTGCCAGAGACAATTAGAGATCCCATTTATTTTCCTCATTCTAGATCTGTGTTAATCTAGTGGCTATTAGAAGAAATTTTTAGTCAGCCTGAAACAGGAATCTATGATAAATGACAGTGGAAGGCTGATCTGTGCTCTAGATTCTATCATTCAACAGCAAGTGCATGCAAGCTTATCATATTTAAGAAAAACGAAGTGAACTGGTTTTGAAGCTAAAGGCAGCAGAGTAGCTGGTGAGCTGCTCTGCTGAATTCTTGTTATCCTACTTGGTATATGTATTGACTGGATAAGTTTCACTAAAATGTCATTCTTTCACAGTGATTTTCCATGAGACACTAAGGAGTGAAGCTGAACTCTTTCCAGGAAAGTAAGTATACTGTTATATCCAGGGATAAAGTAAATCTGGGAACCATTGGCAACACTACAGACATAAAACTAAATTGTTGAGCACAACCAATACATGAAATAAAAAAAAGTCAGGCAGAACAGCAGTAAAATAGAAGATTCTGATAGGAACCAAGATTTACCTGTATGAGGAAATGCAAAATATATAAGAGAATCAGAACTATACCGTAACAGAGTGTAATTACCTTTATTGTGAAGTGCATCCCAATCTAGCAACTGCATTGTAATTCTTGCCAATAAAATACCAATTGAATCGCTGAAAATGAGACATTAGTTAATGACTAAATCAAAGTATTATAAATGGCGAAAATGCCACAGTAATATCTCATAAATTTAGTCAAATATCTTTAGTCAGAGGGCTCTGTAGGATCACACTGTGGCTCTGCCCAGCGCAAGTTCTCAATTTCAGAATAACAGAATTAGTCCTAGAGAGCTGCCAGTTTAGCTGCATGAATAGAACCACAACCTGCCATCATCCACAAGTTTGTAGCACTTTGAAAATTTGGAAATATAGGAAAAAGTAAAAAGCTCCAAAAGTAAAAAAAACCAACCCCAAACCTTATACATCTGACTATTATTTAAGATATTTTACAGCTAGACTGGTTTTCAGGCAAGCAATGCAGAGGGAATCAAAGCACAAATATTTGCTGTTTAGATGAGCAGTCTTCAAAGTCCTCTCACACTCTGGTTTTCCCATTGCAAATTTTCCTGGATTACTTGAGTCTGTCATACACCACTTATCCAACAGGGGCAAGCTCCTTCCTCTGGCAGGCTTTACAGCACAGAAGGTTTCACTACACCAGGGAGGGTATTTTTCTCTACAGAAAGCTTCAAATTGGCTTCAGTCAGGTTATTACAACTTACCAATAATCATACAGACTTTTGGAGTTACAGTTCTGGGTAAGCCAGGGAGGGGATGAGCCCTGCAAACGTATTCTCTGGCTTTGCCTCTTTCCTTGCCAAAGTACTGTTTCCTCAGCCCTTCATCATCGCACCACAGTTTGATCATTCTCCCCCACATCTGCCCTTGGCTGTTCACATTTTCCTATGAGGAACATGGCCGAGTAGAAGAAAAGAATATAGGACAGTGAACTGACTCCCCTTGGTATTAAATTATCTCCAAAGAAAGGAGACACCAAGTGAGACAGACTGGCTAAAATAAATTTTGACTTAGCTTTCAAAACCAGGAGCCCTTATGCTTTCAGTAACCTTTCAGTTCTATCGATTCAGGTCTGCTTATCTTAGATGCCTCTTTTTTCCTAACCACATAAGAAAACTGCTTCTGCTGACAAGAGTTCTGTTGATCTTTAATAAAATATTAGTAAGTGCAAAATTAAAGGGGGAAGAGTATGCCCTTCCTTTGTTGGAACCCTGCAGTAATTTATTTGCTTTCATTAATTTTGATTATGTAGCAATGAGTGTAGCTGCAAGATAAATTCACTTTGCAAGCAAAATAGTAAATATAGCATTGAGGTCTGCAGTAAGGGCAGGACCAAATCTATCCATGGGGGAAATGGGCTCAGGTATTCTATTCAGATAGGTGGCCTTTATCTTTCTTTATCTTCGTTTCTGCAAATAAAAATCATATCACTTAAGATGGGTCATTACTTGATAGATTTAATTGAAAGACGGTGCATTTTTGTTGTGATCTGCGTGTTTGTTTAGAAGCAGCAGTATGGGAGAAAAACCCAAGTAAGAAAATGAAGCCTACACAGATATTACTCTTCCACGAACTGAAAAGGAAGTAGTTGCCTGTTTTTCTGATAGTGTTCATTAGTCTTCTGTCCCATACATTATGAATTAAAGACCTCCTGAAGATTAAGAAGGGAGACAGAAGATCGAGTCTGTGCACATGCACAGAGATAACTTCCACCAGAGCTGTCACTGACTAAGGCTGAGGCGAGCCTTTAGTGCAGTTGATGGTGTAAATAGAAGGACAATTAGGCTCAACTCAAAGGCCTTCTTCATCAGTGTAAAAAGTATTTAGCTGGGACAAAGGAAAGCTGAGCTGTAACTTCGGCTCAGGCTGGGAAGTGTCACGCATATGTTTGCCACCTCCATGGTCCCAGTGATTACAGAATTAATCACAGTTAATTGTTAATACTGAACAGTTTCGCAGTACTGATGGATAAGCCTACCTGAGAATGTTTGGGCTTCAATGAGCAGGTGAGTAGAGTTCTGTAATGAGGAATTATTTGATTTGTCCAAAAATACTTCAGCTTACTGAGCACGGAAGGGCAGAAGAAATCCGATTTACCTAACACAAAGGAAAAACTGTTACAGTGGTAAGCAAAAGTAAAATTTGCAAAATTAGATTTAAATAAATATTAGTTTTAAATGGAGCACTTCATTACAATTCTAAACTCTTTACCTTGTTAAAGAAAATCTTTAAAAAAGCTAGTTCAGCTAAAATAAACTCAAGCATTATTTTGAAAACAAAAAATAAAGCATAGGCTATTTAGACTATTTATGTACTCTTCTTTCCTTGCTTCCTTCCCTACAATAGAGACCAGTTCAATAACAATTACATTTGCCAAAAACACTGCTGTCACCAGATTAGGCCCTTTAAGAAGTTCTGATCAAAAATATCCCTAATCATTAATTTGCTTTGTTCTAGTCACTGCCACCTTTCACTGGGCTCAGAAACTCCTGCTGCCTGGAACATGCCAGCCACACTCACTCAGCTACTTATGCTTTCATTAGGAACATCTCCCTACAAATATATTTTCAACCATACTACCAGCAAAGTAGCTAAATCAGTAGACCTATGAAACCCAAGGGAGTTAGAATTGCTAAACTCACAAATAGTAGATTACTTTCCCTAAAATCACAATCAAACATCACTGTGCTCCTGATTTCAAACAGTCCTGTTCCAGCTGTGCTCATTACTCACTATTCATCACTTCCTTTTCTTGAAGATTTCAGGGCCTGAAATTCTTACACTGGTATTTATAACATCCCTAAGGAATACTAAGGAGAACAGTTCTCTAACACTGGGCCCTAAGTACTGTTAGGCCAAAATCCACACAGACAAAGCATTTCTTCTTACACATTATTCTGTTAATCCATTATTGAAAATAATAGGAAATAATTTTCAGAGCTCCAGAGCTTTCAATCACTAAGCATCGCTTCCTAATACCCTAGATCATGATAAATAATTTTCTATATTGCTTCCAAAGTAAACCTGCAGCACACCACCCCACAGCTGAACTGCCGGAACTACTGCACAAGTTCTTTGGCTCAAACTCACAAGGGACACCCAGGAAAACTCACAGTTCAAGCTAGGTGTCTAATAACCCTGTAAAAAGCACAGTAAGACTTTAACACCTAAAAATGGATTAATAAGTCAGCACAGTGGAGGAGGAAGGGCTTGCTGGTAGCTGCCTAAGCCATCTAACAAACTGAAAAAGAAGAGTATTTACAATTCAAGGACATCGTTCTCCCTGCACCCCAAGCCTGCTCTACTTAGATGTAGCCTGAAGATGACACGTGCTGGGCAGGGACCAACAGATCCTTTTCACTCTTAACTGCTCCTGCCAGCTCTTTCTCTCTTTTAAGCAGCATTTACTGCGCTGCACTCAGATTTTGGGAGAGCAAGGCTGTGTTTACTCCTAGTCCTGCCATCTCCACACCTGTCTCTGACCACCTGGTTATGACCTGGAGTGGGGCATACCCTTGGGAACCAAGAAATGTAAGTGTGAATCTCCTTCAGCCGAAGGGGCTATTGATCCAGGACTCTTAATTCATGATCACCAAGCTCACTGATCTGATAGTACATGCAAGGTGGGTGACCTGTCCTTTACCCCACCAGCCTTTCCCCTCCTTATGGAAATCATTATTCCACCATTGGGAGCAGAGGGACAACTAGCTTTGAGGCTCTCCAACTAGTTAGAATGCAAAATGTTTAACCCAGCCACGCTGCCTGTGGATTTTTACAAGCTTCAAAGTTAGGTACAAACCACAGCAGGAAATAGTATTTTTACCTAAACTACACTATCATAACTAATGCACTTATTTTTTATCACCTTAATCCTTTAAAACAAACAAACAAACCAAAACCAAATTGCAGGCCTACAAAATCTTATTTCTGACTCTCAGCTGGACTTCAAATTACCTTATAGAAAATTAGGCTGATGGATACTAGCCATTAGACCTTCTCAGCATAGAAAGTACTTTTCTCCTACTGCCATGAAAAATTAACCATACTCTTTGAAAGAAGGAAGGACTTGAATAACAATCTGCTGTCAATCAGTCATGGGCATCAAGGAACAGCAGCAGCTACTCCTTCTTGTACTTGAACTCTATTCATTGGACATTTTCCCCCAGTACCTGTACTGACAGATCTTCACTGGATAATTTATTATCAGAGACTGATGAATGTATTAGCAGCCCTTCACTTCTATTTTTGGATTATCTGATCCAGGACAGTGTTAATAATGACAAAATAATCAGCTGTACAAAAAAAACCTCATTACAAAAAAAGTGGATGTGATAGAATGAGGAGCAGAGATGTGATAAATATGAAGTAACTGGTCAGGGATCAGCTCTTGAAGCATCTTCATGAGCAATCATAACATGTGGAAAAGAGCAGAGGAACTAACCTAACACCAAACAAGAGCTTGCTCTTCAATGTTTCATCTTGTTCTGAAGATGAATTTTGTTGAGCACTTTCAGGTGGGTGTTATAACCAGTCACAGTCTAGAAGATTAAAGATTGTATCAGTAGAATCTTCACCAAAAAAATAGAGATCACTATCTATAATTAGGAACATCCAGTTGCAGTTCAGGCTTCTGTGAAAGGATTTCAGAAGGAATCTGGTAACTCATTCACCAGGACTCCTGTGAGCCTGGGTATTGCCTATATATCATGCAATGTGAGTGAAGAATCTATGATTCACCACAAAACAGGCAATCTTTGCCCTCAGAGAAATTTAAAAGTAACAGGATGATCAAGCTGCTGCCAGGAATGAGAGACTTGTTTAATCTGGTCTCTGGGCAGAGGATGCAACAAAGGACCTTCTGAAGCCCTAATAATCATATTCTTAATGGAAAAAGTGACCATTTTCTAACCTGGCCAGTAGACAAAGAAAAATTCTTGCTTTCCCTTCTCAATTCTCTTTCAGGCAGAGCAGGCTGCTGTTTAGATAAACATACTTGGAAAAATTGACCCTGTATAGAGAGTTTGCCATCTAGAGAGGGCTGAGGTTAGGAAGTATTACCTTCCCCATTTTGTAGACTGCCTGTTAGATGGGCAGAAGAGAAGCCTCAGGGAGGAAAAAGTTTAAGCTCTTATTCACAGCTGAAGCCTTGATACCCTCTTGACCCTACCTGCCTGAAGGTAGGCACTGGCTTAAACACATTCCTAAATCAGGAACTGACAGAACAAATGACTCATTTAACTCAAGGGAATCTATGGTACAGCCAGAATTGGAAACCGTGTACACAAGTTGTTGGACTGTGAATCAGTGACAAATTTATCCTCTGCCTCTCTGTAGTACTGCAAGAGGGAAACACTTGATGTTTATCTGATTTAACACCAGCCATGCTAAATACTGTACCTAAAATGGAACATATAAACGGTGGATGGGGAAGAGGAGGCAGAGAAATAGGCTGGGAAGGGGAAGAATTAGGGATGACATTTTATGTCTTTTAAAAGTCTGACCTTTTGGAAATATCACTGTGTACATTTTAAATATTAATAAAGGCAGTAGCTGTTAGGAAGCACAGGGCTGTTGTCAGGGGGTGACCTTTTATTGAAGTAAAAGAAAATTGACAGTTTCATTAGCCATAGACTACTGCAAACAGAAGCTACAGGAAAAAAGCAAGCAAGAAAGCTGTCACTGTAATTAGCTACATTCTGTAAATTAATCTGAGGATGTATCTGTGTCTAAACTTTGCTGCAAGACCCTCTGTATCTTAGCCTAGAGTTACCAAACAGCTTGAGAGTTGAGAAGAATATCTCATTTCAGTTCTTTAAAGAGATACTGTTCCTAGAGAAAACAACCATGGCACTGGGATCCTCATGACTCCATGATCACCACTTGTGTGTGCCACTCTATGCACCCCCCTTAGCTCTGAGCGAGGCCAGGTGAGAACCCTTTTGAAGCATCACCAACAGACACTAGATCAGGGGTCAGACAGCGATTATCTCAGACCTATTTTTGCTTTTCAGGACTAATTCATTAAAAGATGCTTCTTCAAATTACCTAGACTTATTCAGACTAGAATTTTGATGCTACATGACTAGGAAAGAATCAATCACTCTGCTGCTTCATCCCAAACCATTTGGGGTTTTTATTAGAAGTAAGCTGAACTAACTTCTTGTCTTCATTTTGCTAGTAGTAACCTCAAGTGTTCAGCTGTGTGTAATCCAAGGCCAGCTGACACAGCACAGCTGTGTAACCTTGACTCCAACTTCTGAGAAAATTGCTAAGTTGTGAGAGTGAGCTGTGAAAAACAAATAGAATAAACCTGTCCAAGATAAGAAAAGCAAAATTGTAGGCACAGGTAAGATTGTTCATATAGGAGAGTTACAAGCTCAAGGACTTGAGAGGAAAAAAAAAATCCAACCAACATGAAAATGTTTAAAGCCCTTCAGGGAGAAAAAAAACACACCCAAAAGAGACTTGGAAGTTGATGGTACATCATCAAGGATCTCTGTTCCAAAGAGGAGCAGAGGTCATTCCTTCCCCACCTGACTGCTGGCTGCCTAGCTCCTTTCTTTTATCCATGCAAGGACAACAGGTTTATGAAGAGTTAATTCAGACCCTTCAACTCCTAGTGGGAATGAGGGATCAGAGAAGGAATGAAAAACAAAAAAAAGGAGAGCTGTTGCTTGTCCTTCAGATATCCTTTAGTGACAAACAAGGTGCTACATAACGTTTTTGCACTTCACTACCATTTACTGAGTGTGATAAGGTTTTTCATACGTTTCAGCTCCATTCCATGTTTTTTGTTGTTACTTATAGTTCACACAACAGAAAAAGCTGATTTATAAACTATGTCTAGTGTAGTCACAGAGGGCAAAATCTGCCCTCCTTTATGAGTCATTCTGCTGAAGATATTCCAGTGCATAGGATTTAGAGTTGATGTGCACCCCATAAAGCCAGCTGAATCTGTTCTTGAACATGGGGACACCACTAACGCTAGTGGGAATGAGGACTCAGAAATAGCAAGCAGCGTGGGATTCACTCCAGAGGGAAATAAGTCAGCTTGTCAGCAAGTTCCAGCACAAAAAGGACATTGATCTGCTTTAGTGAGCCCAAAGGAGGTCACCAAGTTGATCAGAGGGATGGAGCACCTCTCCTATGAGGAAAGGCTGAGAGAGTTGGGGTAGCTCAGCCTGGAGGAGAGAAGGCTCAGGGGTGACCCATTTGTGGCCTCCCAGTACCTGGAGGGCCTACAAGAAAGATGGGGAGGGACTTTTTACAAGGGCCTGGAGTGACAGGACAAGGGGTGATGGCTTTAAACTTGCAGAGGGCAGGTTTAGATTGGATATTAGGAAAAAATTCTTCCCTATGAGGGTGATGAGGCACTAGCACTGGCTGCCCAGAAAGGTGGCTGTCCCATCCCTGGAAGTGCTCAAGGCCAGGCTGGATGGAGCTCTAAACAACCTGGTCTAGTGGAAGGTGTCACTGCCCATGGCAGCGGGGTTGGAATGAGATGAACTTTGAGGTCCCTTCCAACCCAAACCATTCTATGGTGATTCATCTCTTTTTTTACTACCAAGAGAGCCAAGGACAAACACATTCACCACAAACTGGCCTTGCTGGTGTAAGCAGTGGGTTCTGACTAATCTGTAGATCCTGGCTTTTCCTACTGCTCAAACACACTGCAAATATGCACACAGAAGGATAACTAGAACTTCAGAAAATAACTTCTTTTTTAATGGAGGTATAATTTCTTTTCATCCTTTTTTTTTTTTTTCCTTTTGGAGTTATGTTCTTTAGCTGATAAAACACAGGCTACATTTGTTTGTAAAAACAGGCAGGATGGGAAAAGGTACGCCTAAATCAAATATTTATTCTGAATGTCAGAATTTAATCAGTTAATTTACATAGAGACATCAATGTGAGCTAGAGAACAAGCTAAAATATTGTCAGGAAGTCATGGGTAAATCAAATAGGAGAAAAAAGACAGTGAAGTAATTGTAAGGAGATTTACAAGTCCATTGCCTGGAAAAAATATTCCAGGTGCTGTTATTCTTTAAAGTACAGGAAGGTACTTTAGACATAAAGAATGGCAACAGTAACACAGAAACACTGTGAGAGCATCTACATCTCTTACTCTTTAGTTCTGTTTAGAGAAGCCAAATTTCTTCTTCCTCTTTTCTCTCAGTATTGACAAAGTTGAGGCTGCCTTGAGGGCATTTTCGTATTACAGTGTTATGGAACAGCCAGGAAAGAGACACAAGGCACTTGACTGAAACTGAGGGCACAGTCAGTCCATCCCAAGGAAGGCAGACCTGGCACCTTCCACGGAAACACAGCTGTATAACAGCACACAGAAGGTCATACACCCCTCTGGGACAAAGCTGCAACTGAAAGCGGAGTTAACGAGTGTGATGCCTTCTGACATCAATGGAAACCATTCCCTTCGACTTTACCACCCCTCCTCCTCACACCCCCACCAGTATCCACACCTGAATTATCCAGAACCTGAAGGTTATGTCAGCATTTATGTATCTTATATAAAAGAAAAGGAATATGTATTATAGAAAAGGCTAATTTCCAGCTAGAAATTGATATGTTGTTTTGTGGTGGTATCACTAAACTTTTGCTGAATGAAATCCGTGTCCTCTCTCAAGGCAGAACAGTAAATACTATAAAAGTTACCGAGTTTGCAAAGCTCCAATGTGAATGACAGAGTTATTTAGGGATGTAAGGGGAAAACAGACTAAAGAGGAAACTGCTACAGTACATTTTGCAACAACAGGAATGAAAACCTTCACAAAAACAAGTTGGTAGAGCAATTTTCCTTGACTAACTTATGGGACCTAAAAAAGAAGGACACCTCATCCTTGAAGGTCTTGAAGACAATAAATAGACTAGGGAACAGCCTTTTGCAGATGGGATTAAACTTCTTTGAAATAATAGAAATGTATCTGTTCTGAATCAACAAAATGCAGTCTGTCAGTAACTAAGACTCTTTACTCTTAGCTATGGACACGGAGTCTTCTGAGCACCTCCCATCCCAATCTATATATTTATACTAAAGTAACAATAGCAAAACATAAAATAATGCTCCTTGGCACTGCATTTTCCCTTGGTATCAGGCAAATGATTCAGTTTTGTGGTTTCCGGTCAGAGAGATGCAGGCAATGACCAGAGGACACAAGTGAAATGGGTAAATCAATTTTTCTCCTTTGCTTTTCAGAAGTATTTTGCTTCTCCCCAGTCCCTGGCATTTATAGCTGTCTTGAAGTTGAAAAGCAGGTTTCTGCTGAACCACTGCCTAAGGAAACTCTTCAGTGTACATGAAAAGTGAGTTACTCTCCAGGGAAATGCCTGGAGATTTCAGTTTTTTGTCCAGAGATCTGAAGAGATGAAACATCAAATAGATATGAAACATTCAGATACAGCAAAGAGTAAGAAACTGTTATACCCAGTCTGTGAGTAGTACATTTTTAATGCACTCTTGTCTCCAAAATCACTTCCTGTAAATCTATTCATGCCTGTGCAGAGACCCTGCATTATTCCTATAAACCACTAAACCCTCTGAATTACTTAGGTGACCCAAAGTCAGAAAATTTACTTCTGTGATGCTCAGCAGCTGGTATAAATCAGAATTACAATTTCAATCAAAAAGGAAGTCTAGACCAAAACACATCATCCATCAAAACTATACCTGGGATATCTAAGGAGTGTGACAGGAAAATATGCACATGCCTAATGATACACAACAGAAGAGCACAATTATCTGCTGAAACAAGATGTTCTTTTGGAAAAAGAAGGACTGGTACATATTCATACATCTATTTGAGTTTGCAGCTCAGCACACCAAAAGGCAAAGTAGAGCAAAGGTCTGGGTGGGTTGTTTTCCTCCCTCTAGTGTGGTGCATTCCTCACACTAGAAAAAGAAAGCTTATTTTCTTTAAAAACTAGTATTGAAATAGATTTTCACAATAAAGATAATTTCTTTAAACTGCTTTTTCAGCTAAAATATTATCTGGTCTCAGCAGAAGTGTTAATATTTGAACTATCCATTTTTTTCCTTTTGAACTGCAAGGAAGTTACGTGACACCAAACAACTGTCACAGGGGACAGAAGAAAGCAGTCCAGATAAACAGGAAGAGAGTAGAAAGCCTGAAGATGACAGAAAGGGAAGGATAAGTCTTTTTAGTTATTTTTAAAGAAATCACTCTCTTAATATTTACGGAGCGTGTTGCATCTGGAGGGATGTGCAGGTGTTTTGGTGTATTCTGGAGATACCAGAAATATCCAGGCCGACATTTTGAAGTCAACACTGGTGTTTTAATCAACAGTCTGTTCTGTCCTTGCACATACACTTCCTGAGGCTGTTTCCTACCTCTACCAAAACATGGCACAAGCAGCTTGTGCTTGCGCCAGGGAGACGAGTGGGGAAAATGTCTTTTTAAGCATATGGTAAGGTGGGCTGGCTCCAGGGCAAATAAATTGTATATTATCTGCAAAAGGCAAGGATGAAGAAGAAACAGAGAAGGTGCTTAGGTCTGTTGGCTCAAAAAGTTATGTTACCAGCCAAAGCTTATTGATTTATTTATTTAACATTAAATCTTCTGCGATTTCACTGTGTCCAGTGAATAAAAGCCCTAAATCCCCAGTGCTTTCAGTATAGCACCTTTCACGATAATGAAAACTCCCAGTTTTAGCCAGAGAGAAAGTGAACAGTTTCTTCTGCCCTAAAATGCTGGTCTCCCCTGAGGTTAACAGGCCATGCAATACCCAGCAGAACAAGCACTCGTTTTCTTTCAGCACTAAACTAGATTCCTTTCATTTTCTACAGTCATTTTATGCAGCACCACCACGTACAAAGACTATTGCTTATATCACAGTTCACTTTGATTTAGTGGAAGAGAGGAAGTCCAGCGACTTGGGCTAGAGATTTTCTGTATGATTGAGGCAATTAGAGGCCCTCATGTTTCTTGATTTCTCTGTAAGAGAACAGCAGGCACACCTCAGCTAGGTCTGTAATTCTTTAGGGCTTCTTGTATGCAGTAGAGAGCAGGCTAAACTGTTTTAAGGTAGTGGTCCCCTTCCCTGATGATTCTGGAAATTCACTGGTATTTTTAAAGTTAAATGAGCAGCCGATGCATCAGCTCCCAGAGTATAACAGTACTTTTCTACCCTTGAGAATATTACTTTAGAGACCACAACACATCCAGACCCCACGGTCTTACAGGACTGTTGATAATTTTGAAACAAGCCTTATAAAGATCATTGAGTATCATTAAGACCTACATGAAAGTCTGTGCTTAATTGCAGGTATGCTAGTTTGGAAATCTGAGTAGGACCACACTGGAAACATATTGCTTCTTCTGACTCAAAGCTGTTAGACAAATGCACCAGTTTTACCCCTGCAGTGACTTAAACCTCTGCAGAAATAGAATTGTCATTTAAAGATTTTTTGCAACCACTCTCTGAAGGTATCTTGGCAGCTTCAATTTCAAATATCCCAGTTGTGGGTTTGTTCATGTGTAGACATCTATAGCTCAACTGGATAGAGTGCAGAGGGGAGCCAGAAAAACAATCAGAGACCTAGAAAACATGAGCTACAGACCTGATGATCTTCAAGAAGATCATGAGCTACAGACATGAACTGGACTTGATGATCTTCAAGAAGAAAATGATAGTACTTCCAAAGCACTCACAGGACAGGAGTCCTCCAGTGAATAAAAGCCCTAAATCCCGAGATTTGAATTATAACAGAGAAGATTTCTGTCCAAAGTCCAAGAGCACATTCCTCCTATCAGTTCATTCAGAAACACCTTCTTCTTCCTCATTCTTCCACTATTCAATTACCATAAAAGTACATAGACTCTTCATTGTTTTAGCTTTTGTATTTTACTGAAAGTATATTTATTGTGGCATGGATGTAATTTCAGAGATATAGTTACAAACTCAAACCTTCATGTCTGGTAAGAATACTGAAAAATCAAATTTTCCTAGAGAGCAAGAAGCAATTTCAAACCACATTTAGAGGAGTGAGCTACAATGGGAGGCCTTTACAAAGTTAGTTTGGAGGTTCTCATCATTTTTCTTAATTCAAGAAAAGATTAAACAAGACAGAAAAACTAAAATCATCTCTAAAGTATTTTTCAAGTATTTGAAGGATACTGACAGTGTTTCCTGCACAGGCATTTCTCTGTGAGAGTCAGAGATGCTATTTGTAGTTCAGTTTTTTTCCTATACATCTTTTTTCCACCACCCTCATCAAGTGCTGACCTGGAGTAATACAAGCACAAAACACACATCTGTGTGACCACATGCAATCCTGGATTGAAAGCTGCACCTGAGTGCAGAAGCAGCTGCCTGGGACTTTTCCGTCCCATCCACACTGAGTACCTCCAAGAGGAAGAAGAGATATCACAAGCACTTACATCGGTTGCAAATTCAGCTCTGAACTACAGACAAGCAGCTGGTCTTCAAGGAAGAGGCCCTTCTCTGACACCAGTCCCAAGCTATTGCTTAATGTGGTATACCCAGACTTTGCCCAACGCAGGAAATTCCAGCAGCCATTGAACCATACAATTAATCTGTTTGTTAAAATCTCAAAGGAATGGGAAGCAGGGAAAAGCAGACACCAGTAAAGCTTTTTACCTGATCTCCAGAGCTCCTTGATAGATTTTTTCAAAGCAGTATTTCTAGAAACTGATTAAAAACAAGCTGCAAGTTTATGGAGAGTCATTTGTATAAAGATGCAGTAAGGGAAAAATCAGAATTAAGCAAGCTCATTTCTTCCTGCTGGATAAAGAGGCTGGAGGGCAGCACTCAGCCATCCTGTGCAACCCCAAAGGCACAAAACTTCAAACCAGCTAACTCCTGTGTATGATGGTCACCTAGTGAATTAAGAACTGTCTGGAAGCTTCATGTGTAAACCTAAACTCTGCTGTTACAAGAAACAGTAATTCCCTTCAGTATAAATACAATGTACATCTGCATTTCTGATGAATTCTTTGTTCACGCTCCTACGCTGTGATTGTTCCTGAGCAGTTTTCTCTTTCCCCAGGAGGTGCAAGAAAGTAGCTTAGCTAAGGCAAACAACACTAAGTTGAGAGAGTTTATTGTATAAAAAGACTGGCTGACTGTGTCTCTGGCCAAACACTTTATCTTTGGCCTCCTAGAAGAGAGGAAATAGGGCACACTTCAGAGAACTCTTGAGAACAGGACTGTGTCTATGGAGAGCTGATATACTGACAAAGCCCAGGCAGAGGGAATGGATGTTTGGTTCCCCATTCAATAACAGAGCTGCCAATTTGCTCATATGTGATGGTAGATTCCAGACAACTGCAAATGAGTGGGTGCAGAACAAACTGAAACCTGTGCTAGTGCAGAGCTGCTCTCTTGTGAACAACACCTACCAAAAGGCATGGGAACATGCACTCAGTTTGGCTTTTGGGTCAATGGATAAAGCATGCATCTGCCACTATATGATACATGGGTATTTCCTCCTGCCCCCAGAACCCTGCGTCCCCCTTTACAAAACAATAAAAATGCTTTTGCCAACTTTTTGCCCTCCTTGGGCAGTAAACATCATAAATACGTTCTATAATTAGTCACAATCTAACTGCACCTATCCATTGGGTTCCAGTTTCAGTTGCACCACCACAAGCAGTAATATAACTATTAACACTTCTGACAAAACAGATTTCTGGAGCCTTGATTACATGAGTGCTGTAGCTCCCAAAATTCTCTCTGCTTGCTCTCTGATGGAGTATTGCATTTGGAAATCATGAGTGGGAGTTTAAAATTCGTTCAGCATACAGCTCACACTGTTCCCATCTCTGACATCCATATGTGGTTTGGACAGTCTGGAGCTTTTTTGAAAGGCCTTGATCTATTTTGCAAAATAAAGTTCTACATTTGCTGCTATTAGGCTCTGCAAGTTGCAGAGCTTTAAGATGTCACTAACACAATAAGCAATGTTTATAAACAGTCTGATGTCTAAATAGACATATACAGGGTCAAATGTTTGCCACACAAGCAATCAAACAAATTGATAAAGATGAAGAAAATGATTATAGAACTATAAATGTTCTATTATTAACCAGCAATCTGCATGTCTCCCTCCAATTAATGCCTAGAAAGGAGAAGTGAGTCAGTTGAAACTTAATTACTGGCATAACACTTTGTTGATTAGAAATGCAGTACCAGTCATTGCTTCTACTCCATTTATACAAGGCCCATAATAATAAGCCAAGGGATGTCAGTCACTGCTTCCCTGCCAGAAGTTTCTGCCGCAGCAATAGCTTCTGGTGTAAATGCACTCCTCCACCCATGTCACTCAGCTCCGTAATTGCCTTGCCACTCACATAAAGAAAACAATTTCCGGCTTTGATGGGATTTTGTCGGCGATGTGAAACTGCTCCTGCAATCTCTGCAGCGAGGTGTTAGGTGGGTTACTTTGGTGGATCATAACATGAAACTAATCTTTAAGGAAGCAGGTGGAAAGTGAGAGAGGCTTATGTGCTGGTAGGTGCTAGGAAAAGGGTGCTTTCCACGTGATTAACAGAAGGGAAGCATTCAGTGAGGTGGGACTGAGACAAGAAGGCAAAAGCAAAGGGAAGAAAATTTCATTGCCATTTTCATACCATCAAGAATGTCTCTTAGTTCAGCACATCTTTCAGAAGCTCTTATAAAACCTGATATGCTTATTTCATATGGCATAGGTAGCTGACCAGCAGTCTAATTTCAGCTTGCTTCATATTTGGTCCTCCCCACAAACTGCACCCTTATCACCATCATTTCATCATTCCCAGCCTGAAGCTGTAGATGCAAAGAGTTTTCCTCTCAGTATGTGACATGCAGCATTCTTCTCACATCACAAGCTCATTCCTAGAATGAGGTCACCCGGTGTTCCACATTTCATTCTGCTTCTCACCTGAGGTGAGCCCAGAGTCCAGCTCCAGGTTTCCCAGGGACACCTGAAGCTCTTCCCAAGCTCTTCATGCACTCACATGACTCTGAATGACCCCGGCTTGACTCAGTAGAAGGACATGTGCAAGGAAAAGCTCTAGGATGGTAAGCTACAATTAACCTTGTTTGCTTGCTATCACAGCCAGCTCTTGCAGCAACAGAGACAAGACTTTCTTCTCCCCCTGCTCCTTGCCTCCCAGGTGGATTTATGCTGAGGTTTGCATGGACAGGTATAAGAAACATTCAATTCATCTCTCTCACTTATGATGATTCAAAACTTTATTAGAAATACAGTTTGTGAGTAGCAAGTTGAGGACAGAGTAAATGGAGAGATTTACAGAAGAGCGCATTTCAAGACTCCTTTTGGATGGAAAGCCATATCAAGAACAGGATAAGGAGGCTTAAAATTAAAGGGAAAACATAACCATCCCACAATATCAGCCAGAGAACATCTCTAGTGTTATAATTCAAATTTTCCCTTGCAGGCATAAGGGACAGAATGAAACAGCCAAGCTGTCTGTGAATAGACACAACAGCTTTGCTTCTACATTTGCAAAAGAGCCAGAATGAAGTAGTATGTACAATTCATGCAAATTACTGTAATTTACACATTTTTACACAAGAAAAATAAAGCAAAACTTACTGAAGTTCCAGAAATTGAGGAGACCAGAAATACCAGGGAGTAGCCGAGGGGCTGATGCACAGACACACACATTCCAACAGGGGCCTTATTCTAGTCTGATAGGAAAAACATAATGAGCAAACCCATCTATTTCAGTTGCTACCAATGAAGTTGTGGATTTATTTCATATCTGCTGCTTTAATATTCGATGTTGCTATCCCAAGATCCTATGACAGGATTGGAATTAAGTGTCTGCAGTAAGGTTTCTATTTCTGAGCACTCTCCTGAGAGAGATGAATCATGAAGATCTTAAATGCACCAGGCTCCACATCTCTTCATAGCATTGTCTATGTCTTAAGCACAGCACATACCTTTAGCAAGTAAAAGTATATTAAGTTAACGGAAAAAACCCCTTTCATTCTTAGCCCCAATCATTCTACTTCAATTGCAGCATATTTCATAATAGCAGTATTAGGATTCTTCCAAAACAGCTCTTGCAGTTCAAGGAGGTGAAAAGGCCTATCCGTTTCAGGGGGACATCAGATCTAATCTTTCTACTGATTACAGCACTTTTTCATATAGGAAAACTTGGATGCACACAAGTCATGGATTTAGAGAAACTAAAGCTCACTGGTTCTCCCTCTGCCCCAAAAGGAAGCATTGTAACTATTCTTACCTTCAGAAAAGGCATGACAGCTCTTGATGTACATCTTCAGAAGTATCCAAAACCTCCAAAGCTGTCAGGATTTACACCCTTGTGAAACATAACATAGCAAAAAAAAGGTAGTATTTAAGGATTAAATTTTTTTTCAAACAGAGAATAATGTTCTCAATAGTACTATTCTTTCATATTTTTATGTTTTTAATATTTCGGAAAAAAAACCCCCATCAACCCAAACAAACAAAACCAAATTAAAAAAACCCTCATTGGCAGGTAGCCTGACTTTGTATTGATCACTTCTTGTTCTTCACATATGGTGAAATGTTATTTTTAACGCTGACTATGCACTAAAGAAAGAGATACACACAGGGTATATCCAAAATAACCCAGTGCTGGGCTTTCCTGTAAATGAGATTGCCAGCAGTACCCCAGAGTGGATTTGTGTCCTATTTTTGGTACTTCATATTTCTTTAGCATAGCATTTCTGAAAACTAAAAAATAAACATAAAATCTATAAGCTTAAAATACAATCTAGGCAAAACCAATTCACAAAATACGAGGAACTGTTAATGCAGAATTTAAAGTGTAATCACAAATTTAGGACAGTTTCCCACACATGCTCCTCTCTTCAAAGTTTTCAATAAATCTCCTACACTCTATTCCCATTCTCTCCAGCTTTCTATTATTTTCCTCATATTTATTTTTCCTTCCAATCAAAAGCCACTTTCCTGTTTTCTTATTTGAAAATTGAAAAAGAAATAAAATCTGTAGAATCACTATGCAGACAGATAAGAAACTCCTGCATATTTCAAAGAGAACTCAGTACATTGAAAATCAGAATAAAATGTGCACACCACTTCTGGAAAAAGAGTAAGAGGCTTCCAAGTATATTTTTCAGGCTGTAGGTATTTGTCCAGTACCTATTTGTTATGATGAGCTTGTGAAAAAAAATGAAAAAACAAAAACAAACCCACAAAATAACAACCACCATAGCTGGTAAGTAGCACCAGTGTGATGTTCAACAAGACCTACTTTGCACCATTTTTGATTTCACTCTGCATATGCTTTATTGTGCTTGTTCCTTTCAAGTGCACAAAACAGAGCAAGGTCTACTCAAGAAAATAACACATATGGAACAAAATTACAAAACCCACATCCAAACCCTTCTTGCTTCTATTGGAAAAAGCAAACCATAGGATCAGGCCAGGAAGAAAACAAGGGCATTTACAAAAAGCAGAGAGGAAAGAAATTCTATCATTAGCATAGCCAAAAGGAGAGAATAATAAATAAAAACAACAGTTACTGTAGGAACTACAACCTGCACCTCTCTAAGTGTTTAAACCTTGCTCCCTGTTCTGAACTCAGTTAATCTCCACTCCTTTGAGCTTTTTCTTGTTCCTGAGCTCCCCATTTGTTAATCACCTGTCTTCAGAGCTGGTTGGCTAATTGAGCTCTGACAGCTATTAGTCGCCAGGCAACACCTGGCACCAGCTTTTACACAAATGTCTGTATTTACTCATTTATCCTTTCACTTCTTCATGGGGAAGATCATAAAGTCAGCATGTTGCAGACATGAAGAGAAGGAAGAACCTTAATAATAGAAGAGAGCTCATCTCTCACATTTAATTAATATCAAATTTATGAATTCATACCAGGAACACCTAGGCCAAGATGGAGAAGGGTATTTTGGAGAGAAGAAACAAGTGCAGCTGCTGATTAGCTTTGTAAAGGCACACATGAAAGCTGTCACAGCTGACTGATTGCAAGAAAAGGTGTTTCATGTGTCCCAAGAGCCATTCCTAAAGCAATGTAATACAAACCTTGGGATATCTGTTTGGCAGAACAAACCCTGAAATGACTAGTGTGTAGCAACATGGTCACTTGCGTGGTCACTGTAAAGGTGTCATGAAGCCAAAGGGCATAGATGTTGTACAAGTAGACTCATGGAATCAATAAAACATCACATAAATGCTTCTAAATGCAACTCAGCTCACCTTCTAAAGAGAACAGGAAAAGCTCAGCCCGTCAGCAACCTTCTTGACAAAGCAGAGCTGTCATGTTCCATGTTAAAGGCAACCCATTAGCTTATGTGAACATGCAACACCCACGTGAAGGCTGCAGGGGGGCAGGAGCCCCTAAGTGAGCAAGAAACAGAGATCCTTCAAGCTTTGTTTGCATTCAACAGCAACAAGAAAGCCCTTGAGTACTAAAGGTAATGGAAACACCAGGATGACAACCTACTCAGAAAGCCAGCTCCATGGAGGGGGAATTTGGCTGAATTGGCCCCTCAACTTCGATAGCTGAGAGGAAAAACCCTAAGTGACAGCTAGAACAAGAGGTTGTTCTTAGAGTCACTGTAGGTTTCTTAAATGTTTGGGGATTTTTTGCTATGCCTGTAAGCACTTCCAAGGTTGTAATAAAGAGCTCAATCCTTTGTTGCTACACAATCAATTTGCTTTCTTGAGTTTACATTCTTGTTTGAACTTGCCTGCTGTTGTGTGACCCCATGGTTGTTCTGGCGAGCTGAGATGCATAATTTATCCAGAGGACAACAGTAAAAGAAGATCCCACAAAGAATCTGTAGAATGTCCTATCAAGAAAACTGAGTGGTCTGAAGACTGCCATTATCAAGATACAGGACCCAGGAAAAAAGTATATTCTGATTTTTTACCTGCAAGTAAGGGAAGAGGTGGTTTTATGACATGAGGGAATCCCACAGTGTCACATCTTGACGTAAGCAGAACCCAGGGCCAGCGATCTGTAGGCTTAGAAGAAAACATAACTTTCATCCAGCAACCTGAATTTCAATTAATATTTAGGTATTCGCTAGCTCTTCAGGCTGCATTGGCAGTATTCTGTGTGTCAGTGTTCAGAGCTGCCTGATTATTAGCAGCTCTACCTGATTATGTGCCAATTAATACAAGAGCTCCTGCAGCGTTAATGTGAAGGGTTTCCTTTCCTCTGCTGTTCATTTTTATCTGTGACTTCAAGAAAAATCTATTGATCACCCCATGCTAATACAGTCATTTATTATGGTTATTAGGCTGTTATAAATCCCAGGGATCTTTGACAGATCTTACTGTTTTAGTGGGTGGATTTATAAGAAACATTTGGCAAATTGTTTGGAGGAACTAAATGCCCTGTCTCTAAACCATATGCTCCCAGAAGCTACTTGTGTCTCATTCTCCAGTGTGCTATGCAAAATGCCCTCAGTCTCTCTGTTTTCCTCCATGTCCCTCCTGGTGGACCCTAATAACCACAGAGGTGCATGACTGGACAGACCGGGAACCAAATCCAGAGACAGGTGGATCAGCCACAGGGAGGGAAGGCCTGGGGCTGCCTCCAGGTCACACAAGGTGACCAGAAACTGCATCCCTTGGCAGGGCAGGACACCCTGTTTCCAAAACCAGGCAGCCATTATGGCCAGCTCTGAGATTCACTCCAATAACCTTTTCAGGAAACACCTTCTGCACACCCCAGCAGGTCCCTGCTCCTGCCTGCACTTGGAGAAAAACAAAACCAAACCCTTTGGCTGTGATTTTTCAAAAGCTTCTTAAAAGGCTTGTGACTGGGAGGTAGCTTAGGTCAGTTTGCTGCTTTTGAAAACTCTTCTTGTCTGTAGTGTATTTTGTCTAAAATATGAATGTAAAAATATTCAGAGAATTAATACTTTCTGCCTCATAGTGACTGCATAATACACAGAGAAATATCACCTAGAAATTTCCACCGATTTACAACTGTAAACTATTTATTCTCGGCCAGCTGGATTGTGATATGAGCTGCTCTGTACTTAAAGACATAGCTTTCTCCCTTGGTTGTCCCAGTTTGGGTGACTCTTATGGTGTCTCTTTGCAAAGCTCTTTTACCACGGCAGTGATTTGCAGTTCACACAAGCCACCAGGCTCCTGCATTATGACCTTATGTTATAGATAATACAAGTTAAGATGCTGATTACAGAACGCAGAACGGTTCTGTGAAATAGGATGGAAAGTTTTGCTGGTCTGTGAGGCTGTTTTGCTTCTCTTGAAGCATAAGTGAGTTTATTTCATCATCTCCTACAGATCAGTCATATCCTCTGCAGTGCACACATACACAATGTATTTTCTGCTAATCCCATGGTTATTAATCTGTTTTGTGGCAGCAGCCATGGCTCAGAACCCAAGCAGAGAAAAACAAGGGTTGAACTTAATACAGTCGTACAAGGTGTTTGTTTTTACAGGTGACACGCCCATGGCTGTCTGTTTCCAAATGTGGCATTAGTCAGTGAAGTACAGAAAACAGCCAGACTACAGGATTCAAAAATAATAACCTTTTTGCAATATGCACTGTCTCTACAAGTGAATATGTTAGTGTTATTAATAATAGCGTCACATTAATGCAAAGCTGTGCTGTCACCTGCCACAGAACAGCAGCTGTGTGTGTGACTCCATTGGTTATTACATTACAAGGATGCCTGGAGCCTTATGCTGACATTAAGTGAGGCAAGCATGGAATTTAATGCATTTAACTAAGTAAAAAAAAATTTTAAATCATACCTGTAATTTAATATATGCATGTTCTTCACCGTGGCAATTACCCACAAGTCCACAAAGAACAGCCTGGGCTTGAGGCTATCAGACAGTTTATTCAGGATTATTCTTACGGATGATAGCACTTCATGGTTTTCAAAACAAGCTTGTTCATTACATTGCTTTCTGCTAACTGTATTTCTGCAAGATGCCCCTTTCAAGTATTTCTGGGGAGGTCTTTGAACCATGAAAAATACCAGAAAACTGACACAAGAGTGATTTAAGCACCATAGAAAAAGCATATATGCAAAAAGTGCATTTTGTTCTGACACTGTCTGCAGTCCTTTAATCAAGGAAAACATTTGCTCAGCCAGGAATGAATGAAAGGGAGCTGAAGGGGAAAAAGAAGACCCGTTCAGAATTATTAACCCAATTTTCCAGCCTAATTTTTAGCACAAAGTAAAAACAAACAATCATCACCTCATAATAATCTGTGGACTCAGTTATTCTCACTCAGGTAGGGTTGCAGAAGTTATGCTACCAGAAATTTATGCCTGTTGCATTTATCTGAATCTGTAGCCTTCCAGAAGTCTGTTCCAGATTTCTGAATAGACTGTGCACCCTGGTGTGCTGAGGGCATCCAAATGCTCCAGTTGGATCATCCTCAGCAATTAGCAAATAGACCCTTTGTCAGCATAGGCCTAAGTCCCAGTTTCAGGTCACTGTGTTTCTGGCACACGAGATGTCTGAAATGTTGAGCTGAAATGCAAAGTTTACAACTTTAAGAGTCCAATGGCCTTTTTTTTGTTTGTTTATGTCTCAAAACTTTAAGCAGTAAGGAATTTGGCCCTTTACTCTGTCATTCTCAGGTAAATTCTGAGTTTCTTCAGGTCAAGAGAGCAGTTTGTCTTACTTTATTGCTCAGTGTGCTGAGGAGATAAGGGAATGGGTCACGAACATCATCAGAAACACATTTGTTAAGCATATTTGCCACCACAATCTCATAGCCATTGGCTTTTCCTTTGCAGTTGTGTAGAACTCATAAAATTGTTCTTAAATATCGACCCATTTTATTTGCCTGGTTCATTTTATTCTAAAATAATCAATAATGTATTTACCTGGCAAAATATTTCCTCAAACATCTTCTAACCAGCATGTTGAAAAGTTTGTTTTCTTCATTACAGCTCTAAATTATGGTTTATTTAATCAGAAAAATCACATAGAAAGGTATGGTCTTATCTAGCAAGTGAGATTGCAAAAGATTGTGCTTTTTGAAGTTGTAGCTGGAAGTTGCAATGGCTCAGGGTTGTTCCACTGAAACACACTTATGCTGGAAAATAAATCCTTGGAATGAAAAGCTTTGCTCTTTCAAAAACATTTGGATTTCATTTAGGAAGTGAGATCAAAATATTTTGCCTCCAGATAAGTAAACTGGTATTGCAATATTTGGTTTGTGAGACAGAGTCAAAATATTAGCATCGTTATAGTGATAACATGCAACTTTCTGACAAAACCCCTCAGCTCGAAGAAGAATTTCCCACAGGTCGCTGCAAGGATTCAGTAACACAGGACAAGATAAAATGTTTCAGTGTGGCTCTGCAAACAGAAATTAAATTTTATGTGAAAAAGTTTAAATTACTTCACTTCATCTTAAAGACCTGAACAGTTGTATTTGGACACTCCCATTTGAAGAGTTTCTTTGAACTTTGGTTCTGGATTTAACTTTTGTTATGTTTTATGTGGATTTATTGTCAGTACTACTATTTATTTTATAATCTTCCACAGTAAAATAAATTCTAATATTTTAGGATTTCTAGTATCTGAACATGTTTATCATAATCCAATAAACTAAACTACTTTAAACATAGAGTAAGCTAATTTGTCTGTCCCAAATACATATTCACATGGCTTTAAGACTTAAGGGATGAAGAGTAATGTTTTGTTGTTGGATGAAAAATAAAAAAAGTCTGCCCATTGTTTTACCTGGCAAGAGTCTTCTAGTTTCTAAATAACATTGTATTCTTCAAAAGCTTCATAGCCTAGTATTTATTTCCATTTCTTGAAAGAGACGTGACCAGAAAGATGAACGTGTTGCTCTCCCTGCTGTGCCCTCACTGAGGTGAGAGGGATTGTTCCGTCAGTGCTTTGAACTTCCTTTTTGGCAGATAAAGGACCCTGCTAATAAAAATAACATATTCAAAGACATGGCAAAGGCCTGTGCTTAGGCTGTGTGAGAAGTTTTTATTGAGCATCTCAGCACTATGAACACCCAGAGAAAGCAGGGAGAGGGAAAAACACCAGCCACTCCCAATCTGCCACACCAAACACCTCAGGAAAAGCTGGTACCATCACCTGGGATTTCTTAGTTATTGAACACTAGAAAAAGCCACAGCACAAAAAATAGAAAAACCTGCTGTTTTACCATGTGAGGGTGTGACCCAAACGGGTGGTGAAAGGCTCTGGAGAGAGCGAGGCACCATGAAGCGTCATGAGGGGAGGTGGCGGCCATTTTCTGGCGGCCTTCCAGGGCATGGTGGCTCCCCCATCCCTCCCTCTGCCGTCCCTGCTTCATTCCCACTGGCAGCTCCAATGCCCCAGGGGCAATGGCAGGAGGCAAAATACCTCAGACAACTGGCAAAAGCCTCCTCCCAGGCTGGGACCAGGGCAGCTGTGCTGAGGAGAGGTAGCCACGGGGGCTGGCTGCCGTCAGCTCAGGCTGAGGTGGGAACGCCAGGGCTGCAAAAGAGGGTGAGGACACTTATTTGTCTGACCTGGGGCACCCTGAAAGTACGGTGCAGCCACGCCCTGAAGAAATGGCTTTATAAATACCCTCTCAGATCAGAGCCTTTGAAATTTAGGCAGTCACAAGGATTAATTGGAACAGAAACAGCTGGTGAGGCCCAGCATCCCAGGAAACATCTCATGTTCCTCCATGGATGCCTTATCCAGTCCAAGAGTAAACCAGAATCCTGTGCTGGGCCTGCCCACAAAGGGAAATCTGTGGGATTTAATCTAAAAGAGACAAAGTTTTGATTTTAAGGGAGGTCGGTTGGGTTTTATTTCAATCCTTTTCTACATGTTCTGATCCAGAATGGAAGCTGCCATTATTTATTTTACCTCATTCCACTCTGCTTCATTTCCCAAGCTACAGCCATTGAAACGCAGAATGAAAGTATGGCAAATTATAATTGATACCATCAGACAATAGAGCAAGGGCAGATTCTACAGATTTCTCCTATAAATTTTGGGGTTTCCTTTTTTTTTTCTTGCTAAATTTTATTTTAAACACCAGTTCAACATTTCATTTCCATGCTTCCCAATGCATCTTTCCTTATTACTCTGCTAATAAGCTTTGCCAAGCTGGTTTTCCCTCCTCACCCCCCATGATGATCAGTGCTCCAAAAGGATTTTTACCTGTCTCACACTGGTATTGCTAGTACCAGCAACAGCCTCATATCCTGCGCTAAAAGATGGGAAAAGTTCAGCCCCTGGGTAAGTTTTCTGGCTTCTCACTCTAATAACTAGTGCCACTAACACAATAAAATTTTATATCATTTTTATTGCATCCCTGCTAGACAGTTACAGGCAGAGCAGTGGCTTGCAGAGCAGATGTGTGAAGCTGCAGACAGAACTGCATCTGTTTCTTTTTGCCACAAATTGTTTTGTATGGATCCCTGTTGACTAGGAAATTTAGCATACTGTCTCTGTATATCACATTTGTAATAAAATAATTGTTAAACAAACACATTATCCCCCTCTACCCTCCTCCCCCTTTTCTTTTTCTAATAAACTGACTTTATTTTCTTTCTATCTCCTTCCTCCTCACTCCCCAAAATAGATTTTTCTTTTGGCCTCAGTGTTCCTTGGATCTGGGCCAGCTCTAGAAGTTTGATGTTGGTTTTCACAGCAGTCCTGAAAGTACAGGGAAGGTGAGGAAATGTCAGTAAGAATCTGCTGCTTCCCACTAAATCAAAATATATTTGTCACTATATTTCTTGATGGGGTTTTTTTTTTTTATTCCCCAAACCCTGCTTCCTATGAGCAGAAGAGAATTAAGTCACCATCCAGATCCAGATATGGAACTGAAAAGAAAAGCTGTCTCTGAGCTGCAGAAAGTTGCCTGCAGCATTTAATCTCCAGGCTGGGGTGATGCCCTGCTTTTGCTGCAGCTGCGAGTGCTTTGCAACCTCATCCATCCCTGGGTCACTGCAGCCACTCCAGTTTTCAGGCTGCGGATTAAAACAGCTCCTGGTTGCTGATACACACAGACAGCAGAGACCTCTGAGAGCGCGTTGCCATTTGCAAGCAAAAACAACCTGATTTTGCTCACATTCCTAGAAGAGGGAGAGTGGTACGTTATTGTAACACCAATCCTCCAAGGTAACACACATCTTTGGGAAATACAAGTGTTCTGAAGTAATGGGGCCACACCAGCTGCAGCTACTCTGCTTCTTGGGGTATGGTTGCACAGTGGGGATCTGTGTGTGGGAAAGCAGGAAAGCCAGACTCTGCCTGCACCATCTCACAGAGACATGGTGCAAAACCATACAGGGCTGCTCGGGGCTGTAGCTGTACATCATTCCCCAAACCAACCATTCCCACAGAGAAGCACTGCCATACCAAATATCTGGGTACAGTGCCAAGCTGGGAACACAGCTGACACAGACAATAATGAGGGGAATCTGATGGGATTATGACTGAAAACCACAACAGTAATAAAAATGACAAGAGTCACAAGCCCTTTAAGGGGTTCTGCCTTATTTGCATTTTCTTATGTTGCTTGGAAAACTTAATGAAGTTTATCTTCTGTCATTTAGATAAACCAGCTCTATGGTGGTGCCGTCAGAGCTTTACTAATTAAAAGTCAGCCTTCAAGTGCTTAAAGCTTGTCTACACTTGAAAACTAATTCAGTTTGAGGTAGTATATACATTTAATTTGCAGCAGCTATATTACCTAAATTAGGATATCTACTTTGTAGGAAGATTTTCTCTGAACTTGGCTCAAACTGAAACTGAGCATTTACTTCTTTGCTTTATCCTGAACCGAGAAATCTGTGTATAAGGGTTCAGAAATATCTCTTGCCAAGTATCCCCATGCACAGACAAGACTTGGGATGGCTGATCCACAGCAGTTTCCTTTCTGAATGCTTCTCTCTGCCTTGTGCCCCTTCAGCTGAGGTAATTCTGTAAGCAACAGATGATGCATGGCTGCAAACAATGTGCTGATCTGAACTGATATAGGTTATACTTATCAAATTTGTATGGACCTGTAGTGCTTATGCAAAGCTGCTATTGCAGCACAAATCCTAAATAAGGAAACCGGGACTAAAACCTCTCTAAAAACCCAAAAGTATTTTCTTACTATTTTTATAAACAAGAAGGTTTTGAATAGAGAAAAAAGACTATGAACATCTGGGATCACTTTTCTTTCTGTGCACTGTATCAATACAATTATCAACCAATGTAAGAAATCAATAGAAAATGAATACTAGGTAATATTTTTAAAAATTCTGCTACCATCAAGGGTGTTTTTCCAATTAAATTCCAAGAGCTCACAACATCCAAGACATTTGGAAATCTCAGAGTACCTGAAGAGCACAAAGCAAAGTTCTTAGTCCTCCTTCCTTTCAAATCCTGCTCTCCCAGGTACGTGTCCAAGGCAGAAGTTTTTCTAATGCTTGCTAGTGGAATAGATCCAAGACAAGGACTAGAGAGGACATGGAGCAACGTAGCATGGACAGCTTGACCCTCGTGGTCTAACCTGTATGATGTGCACAGGGGAGAAAGATGCTGTTTGAAAGGAAAGGCTGTCCCCACTCAAAGGAACAGAAATGGGGGAAAATAAATGGCATTTCAGGTGCTTTTTTCCAGATTGCATTGCAGAGCTCACAGAGCATAATGTAGCTCCGGGATGGTCTTTAGGCTTTTGGCAATTCCAGACATGAAAACCAGTCAAATTGGGAGTTTTATTCAGGACCTTGAATGAAGAATCATTCATTATCTTTGTGAGGGAAATGATCACAGTGCTTCCCTCATCCATTTTAAGCAGAGATTTTGAAGAACGTTGAAGGAAAATGGTACATGGAGAGCCATGTCTAGCAAAAAGTGTTTGTCATATGAAAAGAAACAATTAGGCAGTCCTTGCTTGGGTGTCTGACCCTTTGCTTCACCCATCTGACCAGGTGAAAATAACATCATTTTCCTTTTTCTGCATGGAAGGGAATGGAAAGGGACTTTCCTTGCTCTTAAATACAAAACCCTTTAATCGTCATCTACTCTCCACAGTATTTTAGCCGATTTCCTACTTGGCTGCCATCTATATTTGGTGGGAGTCCTCCAGCATTTTTTGTTAGATGTCTGCAATGTACTGCCCCTGAGCAATTTACTGTTCCAACAATGTCACCTTCCTACAACACAAATGGGAACCTCTGCTCTGGAGGGACACTGGTAAAACAAGAGCTGCCCTCCACTCAGTTATTATTTGCTCCCAAATAACAGGAAATGGCCTCAAGTTGTTCCAAAGGATGTTTAGATTGGCTGTTGGGAAAAATGTCTTCATTGAAAGGGTTGTCAGGTACTGGAACAGGCTGTCCAGGGAACAGGCTGTCACCATCTTGGAGGTATTTAACAGACATGGAGATGTGGTGCTGATGTGTTGGTTTTGTGGTAAGTTTGGCAGTGCTGGGTTTATGGTTGGACATAACCATCTTAGAGGTATTTTCCAACCTAAAGGATTCTGTAATTATGGTGTAACATTCCCAAAGAGAGATATGGAATGCTAATAAACAAAGCCCTAGAAATACCACCATAAGACAACTTCCATGGATCCCATTGTTTTCTTTTGTTCTGTTCTTCTCTTCGTTTTCTTATGTTTGTCTCATATAAGATGTTCATTACCCTGGAGGGTCTGGAATGGACGATACCTGAGGTCACTGTGGCACTGGCACTGCAGGACTGATGGGCAAGCCTCTGTAGAATCGCTGGACCCCCAGGAAAGGATATCATCCTTCAATGAAGCTAAGAAATCTCAAGGGATGGTTGTCTGTCCTCCAAATACAGCCACAAAAGTTTCCCATGTTGTGAAATTATTTAGGGGGAGCGGGGGGAGGAACATCAAATACTGTTGCCAGAGGAAACTATTCAGGAGGACTTGTAGAAATGCCAGTACGTGTGTGTGCACACGTGTATGTGGATACACGTGAATACTCACACAGAACAGGACTACGCATTGGTTTCCAACACAGCCTGAAGGATAATAGAGGATGCAATTGGCAGTGGTCATCCTGCTGGGATGAGGTATTCTTCCTGCTGGTATCCAACCGCTTGCTTGAAAATGAAACGCTTGGCAGTAGAAATGCGCCACAGCTGGAAAACACGAACGAGTCAAAGCAAATAAACAATCCCAAAATTAGGTTTAAACCAGAAAATAAAAATCAAACGTCATTTGAAAGCGTACTAAAATTGGCTGCTGTCTGAGAGAGCATTTAGTGGCTCAGCACTTCTCTGTTGCACTTCAGAAATTAAAGATAGAAACAGAGAAACAGTCTTAGATGAAGCAATAAATAATGGACACTTTCAACACATAATTTGCATTTGAATTAACTAGGCTGGCTAAATTAATTCATCCATTATGAAAAGAGAATTTTACTGTCTATATTTTCAGGCTCCCTAGTGTGCTAAGTTAAATGGGCATTGAGGCAGGGACTACTGGCTTTCTAGAAATTGCTACTAAATTACTTTCCTCCCAATTATTATCTAGGTCACACAATTTGGAAGCCTGTTGCTCACAAAAACAATTGTCCCAGGGCCTTGTCTTTTCTCCGGTTTGGATTGTGAAGGTGAACATCTACAGCAGCACTTCGGGGTAATCCAGGCCTCACTCAGATTTTTGTCTGAAACATTTTTCAGGCCTCCCACCCTAGAAGGGTTAAATCACATAACCAAGGTTATTTTGAACTCAATATAAATTTTAAAAATTTGGGGCTGAGGGGTGATTTCTTTGCAACATTATTTGAATTGCTTCCCTGTGAAAACTTCAGATAACCTTAAAATAGATATTTAATGTAATATATGACAATAGGTTATTAATTATATAGCTTAGAGCATCAAGCACTGGAGGAAGACATAAGCTTGGAGACTTATGGAATAATCAATATATTACATTGTTCTTAATAATGCATTAACATTGTGTTTGCAACTACAAGCACGAGTTATATTTTCATGAATTACACCATCAGGATTTTCAAAATCATGCTCAAAAATTCCAAAAGCATTCAAAGAAAGCAAACAGAGAAATTGTCATCTCCACATTACAAACAAACAGTGGCAGAGGAGGAAACCAGCTCGTAATTCAAACCATGTTCAGGGTAGGGTCACATCCCTCTGCCCACTCCATGTCAGGAGAGATACACCACAGTAACTTCCAAATGCATCCCAGGCTTCCCAAGGGACACACTGTGGGCTAAGGGACAGGATCTGAGCAGCAAGGCTTTGATGGGAGCACGGTTCACCAGTGAAACCTATTTAAATTACTGACACTTCTGCCAGTGTCTGGAGAAAACTTGTTCTGCTTGGGGAACAGGAACAAACAAGTGATGGATGGGCACCTGGCAGCACTGCCCTTTGCCAGCAGAGCTTTTAACACCTTCCCTGGAGTCAGAGAGGAGAGAGGAGTTTTGCCATGTAGCTCAATTCACACAGCCAGGTCAGGACAGGATGGATTTTGGCAGAATAGCCATACTCTCCCAAAACAGCTATGTTGCAAAGCAGAAGATGTGCCTGTAGCTCACACTTTTCCAAGCTTTGTATCCCACATCCCGGTCTACCTTTCCCCAGGGAAGCATTACACATTCCAGCATCACTATTTTTTTCCTCAATTTTCTGTAATGGAGGAAAAATGATAGCAGTCCTTGCTGTGCCAGAGTATTACACCATTGGCCCATAGAGTTTCCTCATTCCACATGAACCATAACAGTGGTGTGAGGAGAAGGAAGGAAGAAAACAGGAAGGCAATAAATCAGTGCTACACTCCTTGCAATGGCACTACGATCCACTATCTGAAGAGCTCTGGCACCAAGAGCAAAGAGTTAAAACATTTACATGCTTTCTTTAGATTGCTGTGATGAAACAAGCTGAATGAATTGATGCCTACTAAAGGCACCCAAATATTTTCCACTCTCCTTCCTCACTGTCTATGGATTTTTTCCGTGCAGAAAGCAAACCACATTGCAGCAGAAAGCCATGTTGTTACAGAGAGTCCAAAGGGACTGTCTCCTTCCCTGTCTGCTTACACACTGAGAAGATGGGACCAGGCTTCGTGACAGTCTGTACCTGCTGCCTTTGTCACTTCAGTTCCAAAGACTGTGTCTACACTTCTTCAGCATTAAACCTGAGAGGCAAGATACGTTGTCCTGTAAGTCAATATAATGGATTTATATCCTTCAAGATCTAAATCCATTTACAGAATTGCTAGGGTTTCTTCCTTTGCTCTTGGCTCCAGAGAAGATTAAAAAATTTACATCTAAACAGAGTGAATTTGAAGACCGTAACAGGATGGGACTTTAAATATTGATTTTGTTATTAGTGGAATGTTACGGCACAAAGCATCTGCCGCGTGCAGAGCAAGGATAGACAGACATCCTCTAGAGCAGCTAACGCCCTGGAACCGTACAGGACAACTTTTAAAAGCATTCACTAAACAAGGAGCATAGAAATCATCTGGGTGAATACATTTAAGCTACCTGAAATGATTGGCAAATGATTGACTCTTGCAAGAGCCATCTTTTAACCAAGAGCAAACTCTGCCTGCGCTTGGGCGGAAAATGAACGGAGCAGATTGCCACTAAAGGGAGTGTTGGCTTCCCAGCCAGAGGCTGAGGGTGATAAAAGGGATGTTTAGACACATTACAGCCACAAGTCTGTGTTTTTAAATTTTTGTGAGCTGATACAAATCAAGGAGCCTTGAGGGAAGCATTCAAGTATTGAGCAATTCAATATCAAAGATAAGAACAAATAAAAGTATCTCACAAATCACAATTATGAGGACAGGCTTTCTCCAAGATTCATTCTAATTTTCAAAGATTCAGTATATGGTATATATAAATATTATTTATGCATTCCTTCTACTCGAGGGAAGAAACCCTGCATTTCCTAAGCTAATGTGAATAAGGTAGTTCCCTTCCATATCAGAAGCATTTCAGAAAATTAATTCTGTATCTCTGAAAAGGTCATTTTTTCAAGGATGAGTGGCAGGTGCCATAAACTTACTTGTATGTCTGTTCAGCTCAAGTGAACACAAAGCAAATCAATTCAGTGTGGTCAAGTGTAATTACCTGCTGGAGCAGGATCCATCGCTTGTGTTTACTATTAACAATGCCACAGACACACCAAATTCAACAGCAATTTTGATTAGCGTGAGGTCATATACTGCTCCTCCTTCCCAAGTGCTTCATTCTCCTGGAGTTCATAACATGATCATTACAGTATAATAAATTTATTAGTATTTGTACTGTGATAGCAATTAACTTCCAGTATTGAATGAACAAATTATGAGGTCCAGCGCTAGATTAGAAGGATTAAGTTTTAGCTGGAGGGGAAAAAGGCTGTGTTTTTCTAAGATGTGCATGTGTTTCTAGGAGCTGGAAGTGCTCATGGGACTTTGGGGTCTTAGCTCAACTTTCTTCCCATTGCCTTGAAATATTTTCTTAATACATAAAGAATACACACATTGTGGGTGAACTGTTTCACTAAGCTCTGATCACCGGTGGTTATAAGAGACTTCAGCACTTACTGCTATGCTCTAAGTGTCATTTCAAGGACCTAAAAGTTGTATCACAACAATTTATGGATGAATAAATTGTTGGATGAATAAATCCTGACTTTTAAAAAAAGTTTTTGTTTGTCATTCTTTCATGAAACAAGTTAATAGAAAATGACATGTACTTCCCCATAAGCTGCATGTTATGCTAGGAGCTCATTAACTCATTTTTCTGGATTGGCTTTTCTCCCCCCTTTCTTGTATGATATAGTTTGGAGAAACCTGGATATTTTAACCCAGATGTTTTTTAGTCTCTTCAATAAACTGAGAACAACAAATGCTTGTAAATGGGGTATGCATTCAATATAAAAGTCAAGTCAATATATATTTATGTTCCTATAGATGCTTATAGAACTCTGAGACAAAACAGAAAGGTTATATATTATAAAATGATTGATGGAAAACAGCCAAAAACTTCAGCCAAATTAGGCTAATATTTACAATATACACACAACAGTCAGTCGTGAAGTTAGGAAGGAACTGATCATTGCAGGAGAATACCGAGCATCACTGTACAGATGAATTGCCTCCTCGCCATCAGCACAACTGTGTGGTTACACAGGGATGCTTATGTCAGTTTTATTTTTGTATGTGGTGGCAAAAGTGTTCTGGTACAGTCAAATGAAAATTAAATTATGATTTAATAAGAAGAAAACCAATTAGAAATAAAGGTAATTCACAAAGACAGAAACATTACGCAACACAGTTAACAAATTAAGAGGGCTGACCTCGCTGGAATCATTGCTAAACCTCCCCAGCAGGCAAATTTAACTGTGTGCATCAGACTACAGTTTCCCTGAAGCCCTTCCAGAGTGTCAGAAACTACCACGATTCCCAAGGAGTTCTCTAATCATGTAACTTGCCCGGGTGCTATTCAGCATAAGAGCTGTTTAAAGAACAAAGGATATAATTCTATACAATGCAGAACGCCATTTGTCTTATTTTGTAAGGTTCCTGCTGAAGTCCTGGCTCTCGAGGTAGTGCAGTCAAAATCAATTCCCACCTCCATTCATCGTGCCTCAGGGATGAATGGATGCAGTCTGTGTGTCACATCCATAAGAGCTGCTTCCATTATTCTCCAATCCCCCCAAAACAAGTATAACGCAATTGATTTTATCTATGCTTCTGAGAAGGTTACAAAGGACAAAGCTGTGCAAAATGAAAGAGAGCAGCACCCTCCTGGTAGAGCTCCAAAAGCAGCAGGAGTGGGGAGAAGCTTGAGTTAACAGAGGATGCTCATACACAGGGGTCTCTGGAGCATGGGGGCTGCAAAGATCTGTCTTCCTAAAATTCTGGCAACTGCAAAGCCAAAGGATGCTTCTAGTTTTGCAGTCTTTGCCCAGTTACAACAATGCTGACTTCCTTTACTTACGTTTTTTTATATTTGACACAATGCATAGTGGACTTCAGGAATCACTTTCTTATTTTGCTCAGCATGAGATGCTCCTAAAGTACAAGGAACTCTTGCAAGACCCCAGGATCCTCCTGGTTTTTATCATCTTACTGAAGACAATGAACATTTTCTGTAATATAATTTTGCCATCAGATCTAATGGGTACACCAGAAAATACCAAGCTATGGGGAAAACACCATGATTATTTTGATTATTTTTATTTTTCTATCAAGAGTAACCAAATGAAATGCTTAATTTCAAAGCCTGGATTTGAAAATGTTTTGTTTTGTTCTTTATTTAAAATGTAATACTACTGCTCTTTGGGGGATAAAGCCCCAAACCAAACACAACTTGCTGTTCCAAACCATGTTTCACTTTAGATCTCAGCATTTGCCACATATGGGACAAAACACCATTTTTGTTCTGATCTACATGACAGGCTGTCATCAGAATACGAATACATCCACATGGACCTAATTGACTGTATGTACAAGGACTACATGTTCCCAAAAATTCTGCTTATTCAGTCACAATATAAAAATAGAAAAGAAAGAGTCATTGCCTGCCTTTCACAGAATTTTATGTAAGCTGTTATAAAGTTTCTGATGTTTTTCAGATATATAAATTATTTCATACATATAGTGAGGAATAGGAGGCAGAAATACATTGACCTGGGAATGTATAGACTGAACAATTTCAGCAGAACAACAGCATGGACTTCATGAGCCATTTCTGTGATGGATCCTTCTAGCTCTTCAGTGCCGGAATCCACAAGGTTTAAGGGATTTCACCTGCAACATCTATAGGTAGACTTGTTCTTGTTTACCTTGAACTCAGTTTAAAAAACTCAAAAAAATTTAGCTCACATCATTTTAGGTCTTATCACACCAGCTGAAGACAACGCTGACCTCCTATTTAGCTTCTTAGGTTGGACTTGATGTTCTCCAAGGTCTTTTCAACCTAGTTGATTCTGTGGTTGAGATTCTTCCTTTAAAAGCAGCTTTATGCTGTGGCCAAAGTTTTGGTTTGGTAAGCAGCTATGGATTTAGTGTTTTCAAGTTTTGTGACCTAAGTTAGAAGCCACAATATTCCTCAGTATGCAATGCTGGGTTTCCTTCTGCCCTTCTGAAAGCATAATTCATGCAGGAATGAAATGCCTTAGAATTGCTAGGAAAAAAAACCCACCAACAGCTCGTCAGGCACATAGGCTGATATTCCTCTGGCATTTAATTCCTGTCTCCCTGTTCTCCCTTTGTGAAATCAGCACACTCTCAAACTAAATTAGACCTGAAAATCTCCTAGTCTGATAAGTCAAGAGATCACAAACGTTCCAGGCTCAGGATGTCCCTCTCCTGCTGAGGAAAAGACCCAAGGAAGCATATGGAGGGTGCAGTGGTGTTGGAAGCCAAAACTCAGCCTACTCACTTTCCATATTTGTTTCAAAGCCTTTCCTAATCTATATTTCTGCAAATATTTTTTTCCAACAGAAACTCCAGCTTGGGGGCATGTGTGAAAAGATGATATAACATTTCACAGGTGTCAGCAAAATAATTTTACAGATGACATTGGTAAGAAACCAAATGTTTCTTTGCTGTTTTGATGAGTTCCTATCTCCACATTTTTCCAGCAGAGGCAGGACTCTCATTATTTCAGTATCACCCATCTGGATTTTAAAAACGCCGAGTTAAACATTTTATAACCTTTAAAGAAAAAAAAGAAAAGAGAGCCTGAGCTCTACAAAAGAGATCTAGTAACAAGTCAGAGGCACAGTCATCCAAACCACGGAGAGGGGAGGAGAGAGATGTTACCACAGGAACACTTCCCAAAGACCTCCCAGAACAACTTCCCAGCTCTTCAGACAAACAACATGCAGTGAGACAAGGGCTAAGTTCACAATTACTCCCATATTTTATATGGAGTCATAATTAGCTGCAATATATATACTTCACTTGAAACCAGCTATGAATAGATGAGTAAGTGCCAGGGATTGCCATCTGCTCCCTAAGCCATAATTAACTGCCTGATTACGAAATACATATATATTTATCTAATTAGTTTTAATAGCCTTGCTTCAGCTGGCTCTGCTCCAAAAATCAGGTGAAAAAGCATGTCCTACTGCTCGATGGAGAGAGGCTGGAGATGTGGAAAGTTCTCAAAGCATGTCCTACTAGAGGCCAGCATGGCTCCAGTGGGAGGACAAGAAGGGTGAGAAGGGACACCCAAGACAGGGAGCTGCTGCCCACCAGAAGGTTTTACAGGACAACACCCAGGGCATTGCTAAGCCAGCCCCTCTCTGCCTGTGCCAGCGTGGACCTTGATGGAAAGCTTGTCTTGGGTCTCGTGGTACTGTGGGTGATGCTCAGATGGTGGGAAACCAGGAGAAGGAGTGCACAGACAGGCATAGCTGTGCCCCACCACTGTGAGGGGACACCAACCAAATGCTGCTTCTTCAAACAGAGACCACTGAGTACTTGAGCCCATACAATTCTACTGGCAACACAGTCCAGAAAGACTTTCTATGGAGATTGGGATACTTTCCTGATTAATTCAGGGGGAAAAAAAATCTCTTATTAAGTATTTTTTCCCATTTCTCTCTGCAGTATAACTAGTGTTGCATCCACTGTTAATTTCTGGGTGAGCAGCATTAAGGCTTTGCCACAGGTCAGATTTTATCATAAATTCCACATTTTGATTGCAACTCCAACACTTCCTGCAGCATAAATACATTTAGGGCCAAATTTTAAAAGCATTTCAGATGCCAAAGGGTACATTTGACATCGATTTCCAGGGAAGCCAGGAATCCAAATGCATCAAAATCCAGTCATTCAGCCCAGCCCCAGTGAATCACTCTCTGTTTCCAAGGGCTGCAGACTAGCTCAATTTTGACTTCAGATTTGGAAGCCCTATCATTATAGTAGGCATGGGACTTCTCACAACAATCCACCCATGGAAAATCTCCACAGAAGGAATAAAAAAGATGGCCTGCAGCGTCTCCATCCCTCTTTACACACTTTGTGATTTTGCAGGACGTATCTGTCAGGTTGTCTCCTGCACACCAACAGCTCACATTATTTACATTTCCTCTGGATATCTATTTTAAAGCCTGTGCTTCCTTCCTGGAAGCAGAGAGATCGATCCATGAATTAGGATAATAATGTGAAACCCCTACAAGATGCACCCCTGTGCATATATTGAACCAGACCTTTGGTAATTGGAGTTTATTCCCACAGGGGAACACCCATAAATTGGGCCAAGCTGCTGTGGCAGTTTACAGACTTTCCATAGCCTTCCCTTTCCACAGCTGGGATTCCTGCTCAGCTCTGCTTCCCCTCCCCCATACATTACAGCTGCCTTTGCCCCACCACGCTGATGCCATCAGACCCATCAAGTGCTCCCGTGTCATTTATACAAGAGAAAACTCCATCATCCCAGACAGCGATTTCACCAAATCCATCATCAAAGCCTGGGAAATGAAGTGTGACAGACTCATTCTCACTTAATGCCCGTGGTGGTGCCAGGTGACAGCAGTGACGCTGATGTGGCTGCTCCAGAGCAGAGCAGGTACATTAATCTAGTGACACACACATTCCTGTCTCTATTCCTCGGCTTTCTCCGACGCCCCCACAGGGTAACTAGCTGTCGATGCCATTTCTTCCAGCCTGCAGGGTTAAAAAAAATATCCTCAGAAGTGCCTTTATTTCAGCAGATGGGCCGAGATCCCCCGGGCCCCAGCGAGCCGTGCCTTTGCATGTTGGTGAGAAGGCGGAAAAGCTCTGCCTGCAGTTCCCTGGTGTTTCTGGGGAGCTGCAGGCCCCTTGCAGGTCTGGAAGAAGTATTATTGCTCGGGCACTGTGATTACAAGCTGCACAAAGCTGCTATATTGCAAGTGATGAGTGGGAGGAGGAGGAGATCACAGCTCTTTTTTGGAGGAGATGAAGGGATGTAATTTTTCAAATGGGACCAATAAACTGAGACAACTCCCCTTAGAGCTTGTTTCTTGAACACTGCTTACAGTCTCTCTCAGCCTCATAACAAGACAACAACTGATTGAATAAGAGAATACAAATTTCTGTTCAAGTAAATAACCTGAAACAAGCTTAATTGTTACCTCTCTTACAGAACCCATCGTCAGTCAGCTAAGCAAGATAGTTTTATCCTACAAGATTAAGACATTTAGTAAGTTAAAAAATATTAATTACAGAAAATCCACACCATCACCCTGGGCCTGTGTCTCTGCTGAGAAACATGCAGGCCCCTTTCCTTCAGCTGCAAGCATCCTGTTCCCCATTCTTATCGTTATTCATGAAATTAGAATCCCTTTCTGTAAGAACATTACCCAAAGCAACTTTACTGCTCTATTAGAGCTTCGCTTCTGCCAGTCCCTGCACCTGAATCCTGATGGCCTCTCTCCAGAAAAGCATTTCTGTATATCCTTCTGTAGCCAGGGGAGCATCATCTTTGTGGCTTCCTGGGAACATCTCACACACTGGGATTCACCAGCGCACTGTCAACTCAGGGCCTATCACTTATCTGTCCAATAAACAGCATTGGGCTCCTTAATTATAAGCAAACCCAGGCAGATATTTTATGCCATTTGTTCGAGAAATTTTGTATCTTCTGTGACATCAGTTATCAACATTTTCTTAAAAATACATGTATATATACACACACACACACATATACATCAATTATTAAAATCAGGTTCTGTTTCCAGAAATGATTTTCTTGCCCCATGATATCAGAGGTTACAATTTATAGGATGAAGGATGCAGGGGTCTCACCCTGAACTTGTATCAAAGAGGGACGTTCAAGTGACAGGTCCACTCTTCACAGTCATATTGAATAAAATAGAAGAAAACTCCTCAGGACAGCACAGGAAGGACTCCCTGTTAATTTACACTTTATCAGAGATTTCAATTATGCAGGCCTCTGAAGCCTGCAGGATTCACATGCTTCTTGCTGCTGCCTCTACAAATGGGCAGACCCAAAGCTCTGTGTGTTCCCATGATCCCAGCAGCCAAAGCTGTGCGTTCCCATGATCCCAACAGCCAAAGCTGTGCGTTCCCATGATCCCAACAGCCAAAGCTCTGCGTTCCCATGATCCCAACAGCCAAAGCTCTGCGTTCCCATGATCCCAACAGCCAAAGCTCTGCGTTCCCATGATCCCAACGGCCAAAGCTCTGTGTTCCCATGATCCCAGCAGCCAAAGCTCTGTGTTCCCATGATCCCAGCAGCCAAGCTTTTGGGGGTGTGCAAACTGTTCGGGCTCCCTCTGCATCCCCTACATTGAGTTGCTTTGTTTTCTCTGCCAGAGCAGATGGAATCCTCTCCATTCCACCACTCATTTTGCCATGTGACCTGTGAACAGCCACCTGCTGTACAAAGCCATGTTACCTTTAGAAAGGCCAGAAATTCCTCAGAGTGCTGACCAAAGTGAAACATTCCTCTTTGCCTCTTTTGAAACAGATCTAAGAATGTATTTGCTTGATGAGAAAACACAACCCTCCTCTTACATGCATGTCTGTTGCCCTGGTTTTTGCTAGAGCCTTCTGTTTTAACTTTGGAGTCAGAATTCTTTCTCACACAGTTTCATGTAAATAATAGCCAATGTTTACTTAACGGTATTTTCTGTTTTTCATTCCTTTTGTGATAAGAGAACTTTAATGAGCATCTTTTTTCTCCAGTGGGATTGAGAAGGAAGTGACATGTCCTCCAATCCCTTGTGGAGTTCAGAATTCTATAAGAATGTGACATATGTAAACAAAGGGTCTTTCCCCTCCTTTCTGCTGAATCTAGCAGGTGCGAGAGCGTCTTTATTGCGTTTTCCCAAACACATACGTCAAATATNCCTCTTTTGAAACAGATCTAAGCATGCATTTGCTTGAGGAGAAAACACAACCCTCCTCTACAGGCACGTCAAATACCCAAATAAAAGACTTCCTCCCCGATGAGGTGTTCTACTGAAAATAATCTCTAAGTTTCATTTTCACATTCTAAGTTTCATTTTCACTTCTCTAAATGGAAAAGATCCGAGAGGGTAGAAGTACTGACATTTACATAACCAGAGAAACAACAAGCTAAAAATACATTAATTGCAACAATCTCTGAGCTTTGCCATCCTCGGAAAGATCTCACTTTGATGGCAAGAGCAGACACCATTTCCCTCCTCACTTGCTGAAACACCTCTGCATAGAGCAAATGCCATCCAAAACCCCCACCACAGGCCAGCCTGGGTGATTTTCATCCAGCTTTTTGTCACCACCTTAATCCAGAACCTGGCTTCTTGACAGTGGGCAATGAGAGCTTAAGTGCTCACAGAGAGCTCTCCTAGCTAGAGTCTCTCCTTAGTCAAAAACCTCATGACAGTGTGATGCCTTTACCTGTCAACATCCCTGACACCAACCACTTTTCTCACTGATTGAGCACTTCTCTGGCAAGACTTAACCAGGGGCAAGCAGCTCTGATCTGTGTACAGTGGGCACTGCAGTAAGGCTTAGTAAAAAGCAGGAGATGTTAAATAACTTTGCTCAGTTTTTGATCCCCCAAACCTATTAATGAGCCACGGTTAAAGCTTGAGACATTCTCTGGAGCAAAACTGATGAACCAAGGAAGGTTCAGTTGCTTAAAGCTGTGTGGACACGAGGGCATCACACGATGTGCTAGAGACGGCAGACTCTTGATGGGAAGCTGTGGTTATTCCTAAAATTCTGAGGTAAAGGCTAAATCTAGGAATGACGAATGAAAATTAATTGCCCTTCCTCCACAGTCATAAACAGCTCTCACTTGCTCAAGGGAAAGACCGGGTGAGTACAGGAGCCCTGGTGCTGCTATAGCTCAGCACCACACGAATTCCTTTTAGGCCCTTTGAAAGTGGCTTGAGGCTCAGCAGGAGGAAGGGAAAAGTGTGTTTGATGGCTGGGGCAGAGAGGCTGGTGGGAAGCCACATGCCCTGCTGCTGAGCAATTCCATCAGTGCTACCACGGCAATAAAACTGGGAGCACAGCAGTGAGAATTAGCTGAGATTTGTGTCTGTAGCAAGTGAAAAGCTTTGCCTGAAGGAGAGGAAGATTGCGTTCAATGTAAAGGGAGACCCTATTTTGTAGAATTGCAGGTCTTAGCTTTTCTCCCCACTTCAACTGGCCTCCCTCTGTGCTGCTCTGAGCACATGCCTCCATGCTTGGCTATTATTAATCCTGCAAAGCTGTTGGGAACCCATTCACGTGGGAAACGGTGAAAGCACATCATAATTCTCACCTAAATTTAGAAACTTGAGGTAAAACCAAATCAAAACCCAAATACACATGTCCAAATAAGAGTGTTAGGGGAAAAAACCCCCAGACAAACCTACAAGGAAAAGTTCTCATGGTAACCAGATCCACACATATCAAATTAAGAGCTATTTTACCGAAAGTTTAGATTTTGTATTTTCATCGTCCCATAAAAGAAGAAGAAAAAAGCAGACTGTGGTGCCTCAGAACTGAGTGACAGCCTGGGAGAAGTCACTTTCACTCACAAGGCCTTTTTCTCCAAGGGGAGGGAAAGGTTTGACGTCTTTTGAAGGACAGATTATGCTGCAGATATGACCTTCCTATTCACAGTAGAAAGCAGACCCAGACAGACAGATCTTCGGTCCCCTGAGGTTTTTCTGCATAATAATGGAAAGGAAAGATTTTGATTCAAACAGAATTTGTTTAAGGTTTCATCTGTAGAGAGCCAAAGGATCTTATTCAGTCAAAAAGCACCATTCACCTAGGCTAGTTTGTACACTGAGTTTCTACCAATTTACACATACTCCTTTCAGAAATAAAGTTATTTCGGCTATCCCTGCAGAAAATATGATATCATCTCTCAAACAACCTCTATTTGATATTTATGCTTGGACCACTGCAACTTGCTCATTCTAAATCCTAGTTTAATGAAAACTGCCAGTAATTCCCAAGATACAGCTGAAAAAGTGATGAGCAACACTTCCCTCCACAACAGCAACAAAGCATTTTGCCGAGTTGGGAGCTTCAAGGGAGGGCTTTTAATATGAGTGTTTGAACAGGACTAAAGGCCAGGGCCTTCCTCACACACCTTCAAGTCTGGGGGTACAGGATCCGTACCCTTCCTGCTCAAAGAGGGTGTCTGTGTGTCACATGGGCAGGTTGTATATTTTAAAAGCCAGGGTCCCTTTTGTTCTTAGATAATGAAATTTGTTTCTTTAGACTAGTTATTTTTAAAACAAGTTCTACATAGAATTTGTACAGGGCTGGAGACAATTTCAGGAAGAGCACAGCATTCATGTTGGGTGTAGAAAGGGCACAGGCTGTAGAACAGCCTCCTGCACTTTGTTATCTTCTCATCAAATCTATAAACCAAGGGACTATATTTTAGAAAAGAATTGTTTGAGAAAGGGTTACACCTCAGGAAACTCAGCCACATTACTCAGAAAGTTCCGTGTTGGTTTCAGAGTGGATTTTGTGCAGGAATCCTGCTGGTTTGCACAAAAAAGGTCACATTAGGAAAAACATACAAAAATCTCCTAACAATACCAAGCATTTAGTCTTTCACTGTTTCAAAGGGGAGAGATTTCTTGTTCCTGCTGATCTCTTGTCCTCCCTATCCCAAACCTCAGCTGCCCCCAGCTCGTGGCTATGTAGGAATGCTGCTGAGCATGGCTGTAAGGGCAGCCACAGGTACTGACACACTGCAAGTGCTGGGGCTTCACTCTCCTTCCCAGCACAGACAACTTGCTGGTCTCTAGATCTAGTGGGAAATTTCCCAGCCACATGGGTTTCCCCTCTGAAAAACTGCACTCAACAGAAATAACCTCTGGGAAATAATTGTGGAATTTATTTTATTGGAGTCACTTTAATCTCAACATCAAAACAACCTGATGGAGTAAAAGAGCTACAATAAATTGAAAATACTGTGAGTTTTGGCTTTGCAAAACCTCCTGATTTTCATCTTTCTTTGCCTTCCTCCAGGGCAAAAGAGAAGGTCAACATCTATGAATTTCTTCAAGGAGAGAAACTCTTTTCTCAGCCCTCTCTTAATGCAATCACACTGCCAAAGCTACAGGTTAAATGAGTTCAGTGACCTGTCTAATCACAAGGTATAACTTACAGAAGGCATGACTACTCCACACTGCATCCATAAATGCAGAACTTGATTACTCTCTGCCACCAGGACAAATGCTGTTTTGTGCCTCCTCCTGCCCACAAAATTGCTAAATTCTCTGAGCCCCACGGAGGCAGCGGCCAGTACTCCTCCCAAACCCTGTGCAAAGGTGGAGGCACTGTCCCTTTGGGTCTGGGGAGGTATAACCCCAAAATGCCCCTCACCAGCCTGCAGCAGCTCTGTCACTGTAGCCCAAAATTCCTGGCTTAGCCCTAATAACTTATTCAAGGTGACCACACCAGCCACTTTCTCACAGTGCAAAAATTGCTTCCCCCATGATAAATGTAGAAAGTGAAAACACAAAACAGGTAAGATTTGATGCAGCCTCCGATCCAGAAAGCCCTGGCTTGCCAGGAACATGGAGAGCACACACCAGTACACATGCCTTGCTTCTCCCACCACTTCTGAGCACAGCATCAGGTGTGGAAGAAAGGTGGAAAGACAGAACAAAGGTGCGGAAAAGCAGTTATTTCGGGAAGCATAGCTTGCATTTCACCTATGGTCATCCAGCAGCACACGCTGTTCACTGGGAACAGCTTTGTCAGGAGACAGCTGAGCCTCTAAACATTGCCTTTAATTTCTAAAGTGGCCCTCATGAGCCAGGACAGCTGTACAGTTAATTCTTCTCCATAAACCATTCCCACGTCCATGCACATGATGCTGCCCTGCAGTTGGACGTGAGTAGCTGCCTGTGATTTATTACTGACCCTCGGAGGGCAAAGCCCAGTGCAGGCAAAGAGAGCACCCAGCACATCCAATGCAGGCAAGGGACTCCGAGCCCAGCCTGCAAACAGATCCCAGACACCCCAAGGTTGGACTGCTTGAAACCTCAGTTGTGGAGGATGATATCTTAAGCTGCTTCCAAAAGGAACGGCCCCTTTCAGCACTGAAATCCAGCATCTCTGGGCTTCATCCACGTGAGTCCAGCCAGGCTGCGTATTTCTGCCCACGTGCTCACAGCTGGAATTGAATCCTTATCCATGAAAGGCATTTTGGGGTTTTTTCTAGCCTTTGGGGAAGGACCATCTCACAGTGCCTCTGCAGTCAGAGAGCACCGGCAGAGGCAGACACATCTTTCTGCTCTTCTCTGGCTCACAGCAAGGCAGAGTCAGAGGTTTTGTAGTGGGTGGCTGGGAGAATTGGAGTCAAAAGCAGCCTTTCACTTGTCAAATTAGATCTCCCTGTGATGCTATCAAGCATTATGGCTCCTGAAGAAGGAATGGAGGTGTGGTGACATGCACAGACCCGGTACGTTGGTTTTCACATAGAATGGCAAACAGAAGACAGATTTCTTAATTTCCATTCTTTTAAACCATTCTGAAGACCAGAATAAAGCTTTACCCCTCTTTTAAAGGACAAACACACCACCTCCATAATTTCTTGCTCCAAGATGCAGCCCTCTGGTGATGTACACCTTGCTTGGGAATTGCCCTGCCGGGGTGGATGTCCTGTTGTGGTTTCTTTTACCATCAAATAACACCATCCACAAAAAATATTCCTTGAAACAGTCCTAAGGTTACCAAAACAAAGTCTACAAAACAAATGCAACACCAGAATTACGACTGGCCCAGAGGGGTTTAACCTACTCAAAAGCAACAGTCTGTAATTTTATCACTCCTCAGTAATTACACCCCAGTAAGGACATGCCACCACCTCCATCCTCTGCCCCACCTCTTCCCCCTCACCCTGCCAGGTGCAGCAGGATTGGGAAATACCACACAGCTCCTGCTCTCCCCATGTCCAGCCACTCTGGTACTGTCCCTCTGGGCCATCCCATGTTTTCATCTTCAGTGTTCACCCTCAGCCTACTTCCCCTCCTCACCCAGGAGGGAGGAACGTAAATACCTCTTACAATCAGTTTACTGCACAGAGGGTGCTCTCTCATCCTTATCTTGATCTTTGGAGGTGCTTCTGTCTGCCATCTCCAAAGAGCTCTCCAAAGAGCAAAGACATCTCCAAAGAGCTCAGCCCCAGGCGGATTTTGGGCATGGAAAATGCCAGGTCAGACATGGAGAGCTACAAAGTGAAATCCAGGGCAGAGAGAGGTAACTCCCACATAAGTCAGGCAACATCAAGCTTAGCTGATTTTTAAGTGAAATAATAAATACTGGAAGGAAGTGTGCTTGTTTGACCAAATGTTGTCATTTTGCAGTTGATTTAAGAGCACCCAACTGAATTTGAAAATACTATTATAAGAAAGGTTAAAATAAATAAATAAATTTGAGTAGCTATAGCCTTAGGGGCTATTTTAATTTTCTCTGGGCCAGCTTGCTCACTCCTCAGAGTCAATGTAGATCAAAAGAATAATTTATAAGCTTTAATGAGAATATTGATTTGTACGGTTCCTTCTATTCATGTGAGCAGGGAGGGGGGTGAGGGGGAAGGAGTCCTGCAGGCTGTGGCCAGAGCCTTGTTGGAGGCTATAAACCTTGCTGGGACACAGAGAGCCCACGCTGGGATGGGGAAGGTGCTCGATGCAGCAAAGACCCTGCTCCCAGCAAGGACAGACACCAGTGTTTCCAAACAACTCACCGTCTAATTTGTACTTATGCAAAAGAGCCGTCCCATAACACAAATCATCGAGCAATTAACATGCAACATTTCAGCACAACTCTCCGTTGCTTGTTGTTGAACTATCTTCAGTGCCATTAATGAGAGCTAATTAAATCAATCAAGTCTCCGCCGTACTCAAACATGACTGTAGCTACTGAGGCGGTATCAGATCGGGAGCGTTTTCTCAGGCACTGTAAGTATCAAGATGCACATTTATCATGCTGTCCTTCCAGCATACATCTGCTCTCACTGCTGCGTGTTTCATTTATCATATGTTGTCACCGGCCCTACCCCCAATACATCTAGGTGTCAATTAATTCTTCCCCGTGCGGCTCGAGAGCATTGCAAGGAATAATCTCTGTCTTAATATCCATCCACGAGCTGTCCTTACCCGGGAGCAGCAGCGCTCAGCCACGTCCCCCAGATTACGTGGCTGTGACCGTAACCTCTCTGTTTCTTTATTGCAAGTTATTAAACCCCCAAACCACCTCCACACACTCGAGTAATTTTCAGGGGAAGCAGTGGAGGTTTGGGCTTCTTTCTCCACCTCTTCCCCCAGGCTTGACAGGATATTTGCAATGCAATTCACCAAAATAAACTTTTCTGAGAAGAGTTTCCAGGAAAACCCCTTGAGTGGATAATTGCTGTGGAACTTCAAAATGCTTTTTATAATTGATGAACATTCAAATAACAGATTTATCTCCACATTTGCAGTACTAGGCAATGGCATTTCTGCTACACCAGCAGCCCATGTGCCTCCTGCTCCATTACCATGAGCATGCAGGGGAAGGAAAGTCTTTTTCTAAACAGGAGCATCGTCTCTCATTATATTATAACATTTGGTCTCTATTTATGTTTCTGCTCTGTCTGGCTAACTCTCCTTTTTATTTACAAATCAGCTATATTAATGTGCTTTAATTTCAACACTGGTTGTTTATTTTAGAGATGAATCAGTTGGCAAAGGGAAGAAACCCTGCCTGAACAGAAAGCAGCACCAGCTCTGACACCATACATACACTGGTCCTTATTCAATGGCAGACTTAAAATTAGTGGGTTTTTGACTTCACAGAAATACCTTGTGACATTTTTAATGTTTTAATTGTGAAAATACTGACTTGCAAGTCAGAGAGGGAGCAGGTAACTAATGCAGTCTTAATTTCTTGCCAGCCCTTGGCCATGGAAGTGCATCCCCTACCTTGTCACCATGGAGAAGAGAGGTGGGGCAAAGTCCCTGCACGTTTCCCAGAAAGAAGGATGTGGAGGAAACACATGCCTGGAAGCAGAGCCCCTGGGAAGAACCACACTGAGAATCTGTGTGGAATCCCACCCCAAAACAAAAGCAGTTACAAAAAGATCACCTCATTAGCAGCAACAGCAGCGGGTCACAAGCCAGAAATGTTTGCAGGGGGTGTAAATGGCCAGATGAATTTGCTGGTGGCTTTATCCTGGCTCTGCACCCACACAAGGAATAAAGGGCATATAAATAATCCTTATGGCTTGATTTCTCCAAACCCAGCACTCTGGGAAAAAAACCCAAGTAATGCTCCAAATAAATTGCCTTTCACTGGCATGAGACAGACTCAGGCTGAACAGGGGATCAGTTCTTATCCCTCTGTGCAAAAAGCTTCCAGAGCCTCATCTGAACACAGCCAGGAATAATAATTTGGGTCATTATTAATAATTATAACTGTATGCAAGCTCCCAGCAGAGATGAATGCCTGGGGTCCCTTTCCACCCATCATCCAGATGTAGGAGGACCCAAGAGATGAAATCAAGGCTTTCTACGGCAGAAGAGATGACAGCATATCATTAGGCATCACCATACAGGAAAGCAACCAGCGTTTTCAGTCTCTCTGACCTCTCTGGGTACAAAGAACAAGAAGATTTTTTCTTTCCTTCCTCCATACCCAATTCCTTCCACCGCTGAGAACACAAAGTTAAAGGTGCTGCAGAAGAGACAAGCAGAGCATTTCCCTGCTTTAGCATTGCTACTCACAGAGCAGCAGCCAGGCCTGCCCTTGGAAAACATTCAGGAGAGCTGATCATGAAGCAGAAAAGTCTCCAAGAAAAGGTGGAAACCTCAATACATTTGCAATATTTGCTTATTCTGGTTTTTGCATATTGACACTCTCCTTCCCATGTCTGAAAAAATGATTTTTTTGCCAAACTCCCATTTTCTATTGTGAGAATCATATGGGGAACAAAGCCTCACTCCTTGTGGTGATGATCACAGAGACCTGACATCCAAAAACCAAGTTCCACATAGTGCTACATCTCACAGAGAAACTTCAGTCCTGATCCCACCACATCAGTTTGCTCATCTAATACATCCCCACATCTCTGTGTTCTCTGCAGCAATTTTAAGGCCATGGCAGACTTGTTCATCGAATAAATGCATTTGACTGCACAAGTCTCTCCAACTTCAGACAGGATCAATGAAATTCTTTCCTTAGAGGAAAGAGTTTGATTAAATTCTTGGTTTAATCCCCCTAATATCATTTAGTCAAGTAAATTTATGTGACTAAAAGGATTCTGTCAGTTGAAGGCATTTCATCAGGCGCATACACATAATTCTAGTGACAAAGTGATTTTTTGTCAACAAAATACTGCCTGGCACACGTACAGAAGTTTGTTTAGCAGTGAGCGAGTACACAGTAAAGGCAAGAATAAGATCATGAAGATTATGCTGTTATAAAAAGACAAGAAGGAGAGAGAAATTATCTATTTGGTGCCAGACTGCGGGAAGTAGTTTACATGAAAGGAGAAGGAGTTTACAAGGCAGCATCAGCTTCCTGTGGGCCTTTACCGCTGGCATAAATCAAATCACTGACACAAAGCCACGGTCACATTGCATGGGGGTTTCGCTTCCTACTCTGCTTTTGATCCTGCAGTCGGTAGATCTGTTTAATGTGTTAATTGCAAACTCCTCTGGTCTTTATCCAACATTTCTTCTGTTTATTGGTGTGTCTGGCATCAGAAACACACAAATAAGGAGATGGAAATCTTTTGTCTTTTGCGTAGCATCACGCTTTCATCTAGTCAGCTTTGAAAAAGCACCAGCAGTTGAACTTGAGCCCCAACTCTGAAAACCTGTGGATACTGCAAGAAAAATCCCTCTGGGCCCAGTGTCTGGGGCCCAGCAGGCACAGAATCATTGAAGGGTTTGGATTGGTAGGGACCTTTAAAGGCCATCCAGCCCAACTCCCTTCCACTAGACAGCAGGACACCTTCCACTAGATCGGGTTGGTCAGAGCCCTGTAGAGCCTGGCCTTGAATGTTCCCAGGGATAGGGCATCTGACAGAAAACAGGTTGAGGTCTGTGGCCAGGGCAGGTCAGATAGGGCAGGGAGCTGGGTGCTGTGTCAAGTAATTCAGCAGTACAGGGAAAAGAAGAAAAAGCAGGGAGGGAGGACACACGTGCTCAATTCTAAGGAAGTGAAGAGGCAAGGGGCAACATGCAGGAGCAAGGAAAGGAGTTTCCTACAGCAAAAATGGAGTGTGCAAAAAAAAAACAACAAACCAAAAAACAAAAAACAAACAAACAAAAAAAAAACAACACGAAAGAAGCAGTGAAGTTAACAGCAGAGAACAGAGCTATTAAACATCACCTGTCCTCAGAGATGCTGGCAAGCAGAGGAAGGAGGAAATCTCAGAGTAGCTTTATTTATTTGGTGGAAGCGCTTTTGATTTCCCAGCCGTGCAAGAGCACCAGCAGGAACTCCCAGCCAGGGAGAGGCTGGGCAGTGCACATCAGTGTTTGTCACCCGCGTTGGCGTGGAACAGCTTCTCCTGAGCCTTCAGGCTGCTACAGAAACGTTTTCCTTTCCTGATCCCAGAGGTCAACAGAGCAGCAAGGGAGAGGGTTCCAGAGTGCTGTGGTCAAGGAAGTGCCTTTCACAGATCTGAAAAGCTTATTGGTGACATGAAAGGATATGAGGTTCCTACAGGACTTAGGACCTGAGGTTTGCCTGCCTGCTGCTGAGGCCTGCTGTGTCCCCAGCACTTGCCATTTCCTCCTATGCCTCACGATGCCACGCAGCTGTTCTAACTCACTGACCCATCTCTTCCAGCACACCCTCTCTTCAAGTTACTGCATAAAGTTATTCACTGCTACTTGAAGCCTTTGAGCTCTACTTGGGAGGTTGCAAGGGGAGCTGAAGTCTTCTGATAGGAGGAGCTTAACCAAAACCCCCTGGTTTTCATATCTGGCAAGCAGGGTTTACATATCTGGGTAAGTATTGCCCAGGAGAGAAATTAAATTAGTTGCATCCTTCTTCCTCCACAGCAGCACTTCAGCTGAAGCAGTAATGAAGAAAAATAGCACAAACTAGCCACTGGCAACCAGAATCATTTGTCTGCTATTGATCCAGAGTGTGATTTAATGGGGTGGAAAAGCAGGCACAGGCCCCTCTCTAGGTTAGGGAACTCTCACCTCATCCCTACGGGTTCCGCTGGCCCTATCCTGCTTCCATGCCACCCTTATGCATCCCCAGCTCAAGCCCTGCACCAGCATTTCACCTCCAGGTGCCCTGAGAGGGTGGCTATACCCCGAGAGTGAGCACTGCTCATGAGAAAGGAAGGTCCTCAGGACTTGTGGGAAGGGGAGACAGTTCAGTTCTGTGCTCAGTTGTTGAACCCAAGAGCCTGCAGGTTTCTCAGTCTGCCACAAAATAGGAAGAGATTCAGAATTCATCAGGCAGTTTTTGCACTCTCACACCCAAACATTTGCTTTGGAAAAGGGTTTGCTCTCGCTCTGCTTGCTGACATTTGCATCTCTACACCAATAACTGAAAGCTGCAGCCTCGCCACAAAGCACCTTGAAATTTATGACTATTGTCATCAACAGGAGCTGCAAAATTAAAACCCAAGACCCTCCCAGCCATGAGTTTTTCCATCCACAAGCCCAGCTCTGCCTAAATCATGCAAAAGCCATAAAAAAGGAGCTGCATGCGCCAACCCATAAATCCCAGCTGTCCTGTCTCCCCAGCTTAATGCCAAGTGATAAAGATGCCCCAGAGTTTATGTGGCTGCCACTGCTCCCCTCCTGCCCCCCCTTTGTTGATTGTATACATAAATAAAACCACAATAATCTCATTTGAGTCCCTTAACCAGCAAAAGCAGGAGCTGGGAGCCCCGGCCAGTCTAGCTGGAGTGACTTTCAGTGATTTTTGACTGAAGCTGACTATTGGCGGATACAATTAAGATGCTGCTTCAGTTTAAAGATGAATTGGCCATGCAGCGACAAATTGTGAATGCTTACTGCTGCCACGCTGAGGCAGGTAATCAGGGAATGAAGCTGTAATTGTGGTACCTCTTGTTTTGCTCCTGCTGGAGCACAGAACGCGAGATTCAATTTAACAAACAATTTGCCACACGGCTCATCCCTGCTGGGTGGGAAAGCAAGGCTTGCTGGCGAGGCCTCCTTTGAGTTCTGCCCTTTTTAAACCTGTTATAAGCAAAACTGGCACTTGCTTTAACCTTTGCACCAAAGCAGAAAGGAAGAGGAGAAGCCCAGGAGTATTGCTGATAGTGTATTTGAGGGTGTGTCTTGGGCTTCACCCAGGGATGATAAAAAAGGAAACCCCAAAAACACATTGGAAACATACTGGAAAATCCCAGAAACATACTGGAAAGAATCATCACTCTTTTGATGTTTTTTAGGTCTTTCTGAGCTTCTCTGGAGAAACCAGAGGGTGGCTGGACCAGCATGTTGGAGCAGCTGATGCCAACATGGGCAAGTGGGGAAGGATTTATATATGCTGAGAGTTGCTCTGCTGCTGCAGGAGATTCAAGTTACAGCCCCTGGATGATCTTTAAGCTAATCATCCTCTTTTTCCCCCCAAGGGAGGGAAGGACCAGTTGTAGCAGCAGCTCCTCAGCAGCTGGCTTTCATTGTGCTGCAAGGGAAGGAGTGCAGAGATGCTCTGCAAGGCTCAAGGGGTTGGCAACCAAAGGACTCCAAAAAGACATAGAACCAGAGATCTCCTGGACCAGACTCACAGAGCAGAGCTTTCTCAGCTTTGTTTACCTCTCTTAGGGATCCATCCTTGCACACAACCACTGTCTCCAAGTTTCTAGTTCAAACCTGGCTTCTCCAACAAGGCCGGTTCCATGGAGGAGTTACAGCCAGCCCTTACAGACCCTTCCTGCTTCACTGTTGTTAGTGAATCATAATCAAGCAGCTTATTTAAAGCCCCAAATCTCAGCAATTTTACTGTGTTTCTTTAAGGCCAAACATATATTTATACGTTTTCGAATCTCAGAGCCAACCAGGACCAATTGCTTTTGTTACTTTAGGATGCAGGCATTGGCACCACCCTTTTTGTGAAAGGGAGGACAAAAAGTTGTTCTCTAATTGCTAGTCTGACCTAGAAAATGAGGGCATCAGCTGTCACAGAGAGGCCCCTCTGTTTATCAGTTTGTAAGTGGCTCAGTTTTTCCTCCTGACAAACATACAGGAATCATAGAAATCAGAGAGCACTCAGTGGTTGGTAACTGCAGAGGCTGTGATGGAAACCTTCTAGAAAAGAAAAATAAAAAGCATCTTCTGTTTTCCTTCTCTTTCTTCTCTAGGTACTGCTGGTCACAGTCTGCAGAGAAGACATTTTCTTGCCTACAAGCATTATATGGATCCAACATCAGCTGGATCCTGCTCTTCACCCCTTATCAGCCTTGGAAAAGCCCCAAGACAGTCAACAGCACAATTTGATGGTACCTCAGGCAGGTGCAAATCAAAGGAGTGAAAAACTCATCTAAATAAAGTTTTGTGTTTGGACAGAGGCAAGAGCCATGTGCTCTGACAAAGCAGGAAGCAGAGAAACACAAATGTTTGGCAACTTGTATGTGAGCAGTGCTGGGTACTTGGGGGAGGATGAGGGTGGTTTTCTTTTAAGGGAATGATCTGTACTTTGGGAATGCTCCTCTCCAATATCTCCCAGCCGGCCTGGCCTTATTGCAGAGCTTTCCCTTGCCCAAATGTCTTGCAAGAGACCAAGCACTGGCCCAGATGTGGTATCCATTACAGGGCAAGCATTCTGAGGCAAGGTGATGCCTCCTTATCAACTCTTATTAAACTGCCACCATTGCATTACGAGGTTTTGTTTGTTGCCCTGTTGTTAAAAAAGAAAAAAACAAGACTAAACTTACTCTTAAGTAGCTACCTCTCCTCTCCCAGCTGATAGTTAGCACATCTGACTCTTCTAGAAAAATTATCCATGGGTTTCCATTTAAAGGAGCAGAGAATGAACAGCAAGGCAGTGTTTGGACTCATCCCAGTGCATACATGGAATGTAAAGCTTCTGGGCTGTTCAAATGAGTGTTTCAGGTGTGTTGATTTTGGTGTGAAGGCTGCACCTTGAGGCAGCCCTACAGCTCAAGCCCCGAGCACAAAGAGTACTTCAGGAAAAGTTTCTGGAGTTTTTGGCAGCTGGACAAGGAAAGGAATAGCAAGTGCTCAGTTTGTAACCCCTGCCTGCCCCTTGACAGCAGGACCTGCTCCCCGGGCAAAGCTTGAGAGCTGTGAGTGTAGGTCAGCAGGAAGGGGACAGCCATGGAATTCATAATGTCTCCCTCAGGCTGCCCCAGGCACCTAATTCAGGTGCAGATTACAAGAAAAAGAGGCCTCTGTGTCCCAGAAGGCACCCATCTTTGATACCCCGAGCTGGCTAGAGACAGACACTGCAAATATCCTTCCTTTCTGACACAGGTGGGCCATGTTCAGTGCTCTGCCCTACAGCCGGGCAGGGAAATCAGGCAGAGCAAGGTCGCACGGCTCACCTTGCAAATGCTTGCATGAATACTTAATCTCTCTCCTGTGAGCAGTCTCACCAGCTTCAATACAGCTGTAGATATTTAATCAAGAAGAAAAAAGATCTTTAACCCACTGCCTGCCTCCAAGGGGACGTGGGGGTGGGAGACAGAGAGCACAGTCCCTCACCCGAGCCACCGCCTCCTGCAGCACAACTCTAGCACCAACCTGAGCATCACCACCACAATGTTTTTGGTTACACAAAGCCCTGGCAGAGCTGGGTCTTTCTGCTTTTAACACACAGAAGCTTGCAATCACATTTCCTGGCAAACCACTCCTACTATCCCAAGCCCCAGACACAGCAGTTAATGTTCTCCAGTTCAGTAAACCATCAATTCTACCACCACAAAGGGGAAAATGCTAAAAAAACCCCCTTGAAACAATCTCACACAATAAAAAGAAAAAAAGCCCCTTACCCCTTTGGGCTCACTCCCTGCAGCATGGGTGAGTTCCCAGGGCCAGCAGAGATGCCACACTTCTCCCACTCAGGGAAAAACTCACAGGCACCCCAACCTGAGGCCACTGCAGATTGAGCAGCCCCAAGTCCACCCCCACCTCCAGTTCCCCACAGCCTCAGCCATCTGCTGATTGATTTAGGAACCCCTCCTCTTCTTCCTCCTCCTCATTCTCCTCCTCATCATCATCAGTGAGTGGGAGCAGACACTCGTGCAGCCTTGAGAGGCACCACCCCAAACCAGCCCTTGTTTCTGAAAGCAGCAGGTGACCTCTTTAAGGACACCCACCCCTGCTGCCCCTTCAAGACACGGAGGTGACCCCAGGGCTGAGCTTCCAAAAGGCTGTTGAAAATCACTAAAAATGGAATTCATGCCCTAGTTAGAGCTGAGGAAAAGCAGTTCCTAAGTCAAGCTGCTCAAGTTCGTCATATCATGGAAACACAAGCCCTGCTGAATCATAATCCACTGGTTTTATCTTCTTGGGGCAGGAGACAAAGTTATACAGAAAATGTTGTCTACAGACATCTCTGTTTGGAAACAAATGCATATGTTACTGCACTAAATTGTCTCAGCTAAAGGAGATGGAAATTAGATCATTTAAAAGCAGAGAGCTCTCCCATATTGTTCCAGCAGAACCATCTCTTTTACACAGCCAGGCAAGGGGCTCATTTTGGGGGAAAACAAACACATCTTTTACAATTATGGCCACTCAAAGCTGTTTCTTACATTCTAAATTGTCGCACATGAAGGATCAATGGCATTCTCAGATGATGATTTAATTAAAAACTCCTCCTTTCTTCAAGTTGAGATCTGCAAAACCTCCCTGAATGGCTGATGGATGATTTGCTATTACCTTGCCTGCTTTCTTTTTAATATTTTTTTCCAGAATTTTAATTGCTGCCATTGGAGGATTATTGATTACCTGTAATTGCTCCTTTTCTCAGGCATCTCCCTAGTTATCTCCAGCTAAGTAATCTCTGCAAAAGACGAAAGCAGAGTGCTTCAGAACCTAATGGTTTTCCTTGGCTGTTAATGAACACTGATAACTTGGTACCTGGGCACTGCACTGGCCTGACCTTTGAAAGTGGTTCAGCCTGAATATTCCTTTTCCTTAAGAAAAGACACTAAAAGCACCAAAAAACCTCTTTATACACCAGTCACATTAAACAGAAACTAAACCAGTGACGTCTTTACAGCACAGGACACTCCTGAATGCAAAGAAAAATTCCCCCCTGCCTTCCAGAGCAGGCGCTCCCTTCACACTGATGCCATTTCCACAGCTCACAGGCATCGACGGATGCAAGGCACAGCCACCAGATCCAGAGGAACTGGACCAAAGGGGATTTTATTTTTTAAGCTCCTAATTCTGTCTGCACTGAACAGCCCATTGGACAAGAAGATTTGCTCAGTTTACCAGTGCTCAGCTCACAAGCTGCTGAGAGCTCGGACTTGGTCCTGGAGTCTGCAGGAGCTGGGGACACACAGCTGTTTCTCACCCCCTTGTCTTATTTACAATCCAAATTCCATGGAAATTTTTAAAACATGCAGCAGAATCACCCAGTGCAAAGCTCATTTTCCTCCTTAGGCCTTTTTCTTTACATTTCAGGTACATTTAAAAGCTCACATTTCAAAACACAGGTTACACAGGGAGCATCAAGTGCAACAAGCATGAAACTGCCCTTTGTGCAGGTTTAAAGTAATGTTTTCATTTTAGTCTGAGAATGATGATCCCAGACTGCAGCAAATGATCCTGTTGGGGTTGATCTGATAATTCTGGTGTACCTTGGTATAAAGATAGTGTGATGAAACAAAGAACCCACCCTGCATCAATAATTTCAGAGCAATCATTTTTAGAAACTGATCATCAGCTAAGTGGGAGTTCATTACCAGATTTTGTCTAGTAATAAGTTTTAGATAGTGAGTGCCTGCCCACAAGACTTAAATAACAAAAACTATGAAACGTGGTGGTAGAAATTAGAGAAATTATTTCCTTTAATTTTTTTCCCGGTGCACCCTGACACCGACCCGCTGCCCAGTGGGGAAGACAACACCACACTCACCTCTGCCCTGGCCCCACCGGGTACCACTGTGCCACGGGAAATCCCTCTCACCCACAGACTGCACGAGTGTGCTGGTAAAAGCACAACAAAGGACACTCCCACACCTGCTAGGTTCAGCAGAAAGGAGGGAAAAGAGAGAGTTTATTTACATTTGTCATACTTTATAGGATTTTCAACTCCACAAGGGATTGGAGGACATGTCACTTCCTCCTCAATCCCACTGGAGAAAAAGGATGCTCATCAAACTTTCTCTTATCACAAAAGGAATGAAAAACAGAAAAGACGGTTAAATAAACATTGACTACTGTTTACATGAAACTGTGTGAAAATTCTCTGACTCCAAGGTTATAACAGGAGGCTTAGCAAAAAACAGGACAACACACGAGCATCCCTCTGCCCTGGGAAGTTGGAGACAAGATGCTGGAGCAGTCGGAGGTTGCAGAAGCTTTGGCCCCTGTGCCCTGCAATGGGCTCGCAGAGCCAGCAAACCTTCCCGTGGCTTACCCACGTGGCAGACCACTTGTAAAGGATACTGCTGGAAATGTAAATGAAAGTGTAGCAGGCAGCAGGGAGACATATGAAGGGAATCTTGGATATCTAATCCGGTTGGAAAAGACAGCTTGGGTAGGCAACTAATTGGGAGCCATGGGGAAAGCTTCCCCGGCTGCATGCAGCAAGCAGCTCAGGGAGGAAGGAGCTATGGGTTTTCTGCAAGAAAAAGCTGACTGTTAAATTGAGTACAGTACTGATGGTAAATGCATTTCATCACCAAATTATATATCTATAAAAAAAGTACAATAGAGAAAAAGAAAAAGAAAGTATGTGTCAAGCTTTCTGGGCTTTTTTTCACTTTTCTAGGGAAAATTTTCTTCCAGTACACTGGTAGATACAGCACAGGGGAGAATGTTTTCACCTAAATAATTGACAATAGGCTGAAACAATTAATTTTATTTTTTTTTCAATAAAAAATAAATTAAATACTGAGACTAATTTAGTAAAAATGATGGCCAGGACAATGGTTTGGTTTTGTAACAATGTGGGGTTTTTTAATACACATGAAAACAATTCTTACAGTTCTACATCCTGAAAAAAGTTGTTTATTCTCTAGAAAAAGATAAAGATTAACCATTAGATTTCTGGCGTGACCTTCGTTATTAAATCTCTGCTCTGCAGTGAGCAGCAGACCCTCTGAAGGCAGGTGCTGGCAACTTCAGCTGCCTTTACTCGAGTGCTTTAGTCCCACAAAGGAAGACTGACATCAAACCCAGGGAAAAAAGATCATGAAAGGAATGAAGAGGTTCTTCTGGGTACAGAAGTCAACTTAAAAAGCTAGACCATCCAGTCAGTGTGAGTCATGCATTTAACAACTGCAGGGACTTAAAGAATTAAGTGGGGACAGATCCCACATATTTTCACAATAAAGCAATATTTGGAAAGTTGTAACAGAGCAAAATGTGGCATAGAAATAGAGGGGCAAAGAAGAGGGTTGGAAGGAAGCAACAGAGGATTTCACAGTGGACTCCATCTCGAAGGCTCACTGTAAATATTATCCCTGTCCAGCTGGGGGATGTCTCTTGCAGTGCTTTGGCAAATCATCTTTTTTTTCTTGTTATCATCAAAATATGTTTCAAAGGATTTTTTGTTATTTTTTCATGTGATTCCAACTCAAAAGTTTGGCTTGAACCCTGCTTCTTTGGAAGGCAATCAATTTTTTTTTTTTTTGCCTTCAGTCAGGCTAGTGTTGGGCTGATGGGGAGGTGGATGGACAGTGAGTAGGTGTATTGTGCACACCTGTGTATCGACAGCAGAGAAGATAAAAGTCACTCCTGTGACTGCCATTAGGGACTTAGGGAAACTCCAGATGGTCCCACAAGCAGGGACAGGGAGGGCCTTCTTCACCTTATCTCATGTGCCCAAATTAAGAGGCAGACACAGAGTGGTTGCTGGTGTCTTCTCCCAGGTAACGAGTGATAGAACAAGAGGAAATGGCTTCAAGTTGCACCAGGGGGTCTTTAGATAGGATATTAGGAAAAATTTCTTCACTGAAATGGTTGTTCAGAATTGGAACAGGCTGCCCAGAGAAGAAGTGGAATCACCAGCCCTGGAGGTACTTAAAAGCCATATTTAAAAGTAGATGTGGTGCCTGGGGACAGGAGATAGTGGTGAGCCTGGCAGTGCTGGGTAATGGCTGGATTCAATGATCTTAGGTTTCCAACCTAAATGATTCTGTGACAGTGTAAGTAAGAAGAGCGATGCAGAGCCCTCACAGTGGAAAGCTGGCTGTACTAGACAGGCATCTATATTTGAGGCATAAATTCAGATGATGCAAATGTGAAACCTGTCCCTGGTGTAACGCAGTTAAAGCAAGGGCACGCGTTTGAGCACCTGACTAAGCAAAGTGGACGCACGGTCACTGCAAACTGAAGTAATACATCAAGCCTTGACTTGCTTCACCAATATCCTGGAAAAAAAATCACCTTGTGGGATGGGAGAGCAGCCACTAGGTGGGACAACAGCCTAGCAGGCAGTGTGCCTGGGTGATGCCTGCACCCCACCTCGGGCCAGCACGGCTCACAGGAGTCCACAAATAAAGCCCTGCGCTCTGTGTCAAACCTGCCTTGGCCATGGAGCAGGTTTAGGAGACCAGAGCATGTCTCGAAATATTCATACATGTCCTCTCTAACTACTCTGTTCACATTCAAGTGTTTTTATAACTGTACTATAGCATAGTTCCATAACTACTATTGCATAGTTCCATAACTGATCTTGCCACATTTTTGAACATCCCAACAGGGCTGTTTCAGAGCTGGAGCAGAAACTGTAACACCATAATAAAAGAAATGGACAAAACACTTGAAATCAAAGAATCTGGCTTAATTTGCATTAGAAGGAATTTGACCTGTAGATTTCCCTTCTATACTTTATGGAGCAAGGAAAAAAAAAAAGTGATAGTCCCGCTTTAATATTTACAACACGTCTGTCATGCATCTTTAATGGCATTGTTTATAAAAAATGCATTAACTGTTCTGTTTTGCTTCAGGCAGGGGGGGATCCTGTACAGGATAGGCAGCTTAATTTGGATCTTAACAATGACAACGTTCCATGAATTAATGTATCTGGGAGATGAACTCCAGAGCAAAGATGTAAGAGCAGGAGCTTGGCCTTTGCACATGAATATTCTTAAGGAGAAAGGAAAAGATTTTTTTCCTCCTTACAGTTTAAAGTAGATCAGAAAGCTCCCTAAAAGAGCAGGAGGGAAGCCAACTGCTAAGTAGGGCATGTAGTGACAGGATAAGGGAGAATGGCTTCAACTGTCAGAGGGCATGGTCAGATTAAACATTAGCAAGGAATTCTTCCCTGTAGGGGTGCTGAGGCCCTGGCACAGGCGGCCCAGAGAAGCTGTGGCTGCCCCTGGATGCCTGGAAGTGTTCAGGGCCAGGCTGGATGGGGCTTGGAGCACCTGGGACTAGTGAAAGGTGTCCCTACCCATGGCAGGGGGGCTGGAACTGGATGGTCCTTAAGGTCCATTCCGAACCAAACCATTCCATGATTCCATGGCATAGATAAAATAAGGTTTAATAAATAACACCATCTTACACAAACACACACACACACAGAGCGTTTTCGTATATTTTGGGTTTTCCTTTCTCAGGTTTTTATATATGGAATTGTTGCACTCCCCCTGTTTCTCTTTGCACAAGAAAGCCATGTACAAGAGGGTAGGGATTGGGTTGTCCCAGACCCACTTGCAGGACAAATGATCGATTACCCTCACATCCACTCTCTCCCAGGAGCCTCTATGACACTGCAAACCTTGCTTCCATTGACAGGTTGCCATAAAAAAAAAAAAATCCACATAAGCACTTAGAGTCCATATAAGAAAAAGCTTCCACTTGACTCTGCCAGGTAACATAAAGTGATTTCTGCAGGTTAACAATTTAGTGATAAGTTGGGCATATTTGTATGTAATAAATGGTTATTTATCCATGGTACTTTGATAACAGTGAAGATGCTCATTTGGCAGGAGGAGGCTGAAAATGCCTCTTACATGAGCTAAGGATCAAGAATCTGTAATCTTACAGAAAATGCAGGAGTGAAATATTAATAAATCCCAGGCAAATCCCCAACAAGCAGTACAATACCAAGGCAAGCACATTTCTTTCAACCATAATCCTGGTCTGCAAAAGCAGTCTGAGTATATAGGGGTTGTTTAAGAAGTCAGGAGGGTGTGAATAGATCACTCTGACAACTAAATTAAGGATGAAAAATATTTTTGGGCATCATAGCATTGATTTCCCTTCCAATGAGAGTCTCACCTGCCTCTGAATCTCTAATAGTAAAGATTATGGATCAACATGGAAAGAATATTCCAGAGGATCCAATGTACTTTTCAGTGAGCAGAAGAATGAATTTGATTTCGTGGCATTTTTGAAAGGATTTAGAATTACAAAACTAAATCAGAATTATTTTTGTGTATGAAGCGATAAAGATGAGAGATACCCTACTGAGCCTGGATTGCCGAAGTCCTCACTAGAACACAACCCTATATCAACAATTTTCAAATACAGAGCCACAACAAGCCAAAGCGTAGCAGGAAAGAATCATCATAACATTTCAGAAACTGCTGCTGGCACTGGCTGCTGTAATTTCTCACTTGTAACAATCAGGCATTATAAGGGAACTTGTACTTTGGAAAGAACCAGCTCTGTCTCTTACTGTGACAAGTCAGGCTCAGCTAAAAATAGACACCAGCAAGGAAAAGAAAATAAATGCATTCCATGCCACCCTGTAAAAAGTCCTTTCCCCCTCCCCCCGTTATTTTGGCTGAAAATGCCCACAGAGCCATGCACACTGCCGGCCTCCACAAAGGGGCTCCGTGTCTCCAGACTCACATGGCCTTGTAATTAAAAGAGATGCTGCAGTTGTTGAGCAATGAGCACAAACTCAGCCTCTCTATGCCCCCTCCTCAGCACCACTTCTGCTCCTCCTTCCCCCTTGCACCCCATTTTCTTACAAGATCAATTTGGGGTGTGCAGGTTAAGAGCTCAGGATTTCCTTGGGCTTAGGAGATGTAAGAGCAAAGGGTGGCAGCGAGAGCCTTTGACAGGGTGAGAAGTGACATATTGGTCTCACAGGAAATCTGACACGAGAGCTGAGCCCTGAAGTGCTCACACCACGAGTGCATCCATTATTCTTCCTCAGCACGGAGAGAGATGTCAGTCACACGGCTAAAGGACACAGGAGAGCCACGGGAACGAGAACCCTGTACAGTGGCAAGGTTTCATGCTGTTTCTTTAATTTTTTGTCTGGCAAGTGAAATATATTTCACCAGAAGGTGGGAAAGGACTTGGAACAAAATTGATCTTGGCTGAGCAAACATTTGACAACGTTCTGTGGGAAACAACCATCTGTCTTGGGAGATATCAACTCCAGGAGATATTGATGGCACTAAAAATATCTGCCTTAGTCCACAGTCCCACGGCATTCAGTTTTCAAGTGTGGAAAGCTTCAATCCTTCAGCAGTAAACCTTTCTATTTATTTTTATTTTTGGAGTGTTGACTTACCAGGTGGGGACTGAAAGGCTCTGGTTTGTTCAAGATGCAGCCACACAAGATTTTGGTGCCTGGGCTGAGTGGAAACTAGAGAGGAGCTGTAGAGAGATAATTAATATGGATTAAATGGAAAAAGGGCTTTGTGCTCTGCTTCACAAGTACAGACCGTACACAGAGATGGATGTCTCTATCTCAGAAGAGCTTCCTGGAGCAGTTTGGCAGGCTGGTTTCTTCTGAGAAACATGAGAGGAGAGGAAAAAAAAAAGTACTCTTTGAAAGAAACTTTAAAAACCTTCCATGAATTCAAAACAGCTCTTTCCTCCTCACTGACAAAGAGGCTAACGGATTTATTGAAGCTGAGAAACATAAGATTTAGAGCATTTCACCTTCCATGTGTCACTAAAAATCAAGATAATCCTAAGTTTTACATGGGAAAAGTGAAGATGGGGCAGGTTAACCTCACCAGTGGAGGTTCTGCACAGAAGTTGGCACATCCATTTTTGTATCTGTGATTTGTCAGTCTCCTGCTGCCCAGGCAGGTGTTTTTCCATGGGCCTGTGAAGTAAATAAAAGTTATTTTTACCACAAACTGGAGATCTTACTCCAGGACGTATTCTTTTTTGGAAAAGTCTTTTGGCCATCAGGGGTCTCTGTGGGAAACACCAAAGATGAGAGGATTACAGGAAAAAGCCTTAAGTTGTTCGTCCTGCTCCAGTATTTCTTGCTCACTCCACCTGTGACTTGTGCCAACTGCCCACCACAGCCACACCAACATCCACATCTCCTCACAAAGCGCTCCAGCTGCAGCAACAACAAGATACTCGTTCCATGGGAAAAACCTGCATTTTGCTCTTTAGAGCCCTGCCCCATCATATCCTGGGATAATTTTTTAGGGCGGGTTGTTTTGGTTTTTTTCTTGTTTTTTGGTGGTTTTCTCTTTTTGGGAAGCTTTTATTAGCTGTGTCTGAGTTGTCTTAGGTTACAATGTAAGATGTATTCCATCACCATCTCCATAAGCTGTTAAAACCAGGTGGGGCAATGTTCTTTGTCTCTTCCATGACACATCCCTGATAACTCCCTCCAGAGAGATATCTTCTGTTAATGGGCTATCAAGCCTCACTGCATGACTCACAGAATTACATCATCCCATTGTGGGATGCTCCGCCCAGGGGGAGGAACCAAGCATTCCTACCTGGATATAATCTGAGGTTTGGAACAGCACACTCAGCCCTTACCTACTGGATTCGCAGAAAACAAGAGTTACATAACCACTGCTGGGCCTTCAGGTGAAGCCCAGACCCTTCTACAGGATCACTGCTTCAACAGAACCACATCTGTCACTTCAGGAGGCCTGCAGCCACCCCTTAATTGGACTGCTACCACCACCCTGACCAACAAGGTGCCAGGTTGTATCCTGAACGTCAGTTTAAGCCAGTGTTTTTTGCCTTTGCTTTTAATTTTCCTATTAAATTGTAGCCCTGACTTGGAGCCTCCCACTGGTTTGTTTACAAACCAATACATGGGCCTGTGGTTGTTGCCCAGGAGAGCCAATAACAAGTGCCATCATGCGTTCCTACCAAGAGCAAGGACAAATGATCCTTCCTGCTGGCACCCCCTGCCTCCAGTGACTGCCCACCACGAACCCCGCAGCCAGATCCGCCTTCTCCATCTTTAGTGCCTGCCAAAGGCGGCTGCTGTTCTGTGGCCAGCATGGCAATCCCATGGGATCCATGCAGAATGCCTGCAGTAGGATGACTGTTCAGAACAGTCGAGTGCTCTATAGAAATAATACTAAACTCAGTCAGAGACTGCAGTGATGGAGGTGGAAAATGCAATGACTGCTTCATCCAGATACACTCAGGTGGATAAAGAAAAGGGGGTGTCCCAGCAGTACAGAGACAGATTTTACAGAAAAGGAGAATTCCCACTTCTGGAGTAGTTTAGGGGAAAAAAACCCTCACAATAAAACACTTCAGGAAACAGTAGTTTCATGGAATAGTGAATACTACATGTTGGGTAAAGGGAGTCAGGGTTTGTTTCCTGGGCAACTGGGGAACCATAAAAATACTGGATCACAGTTAGGAAAGAAGTGGAAACACCTGAAATAGGATGGCAAGCAGGGAAAGGGATTTCTTCCTGCAGATATAGCAAGAGAAGGAGACAGGAGGCCGATAGGATGCACGCTTTTTAATGATTTTTTTTTTTAAAGTTGGGTTTATTTGCATGACAGCTCTGAAATAGGACAAAGTACAGAGAAGGGCAATGCTGCATAATATGAACGAGGAAAGGGAACTGTTTGGCTTTTTCATTTAAATGCATGAAAATCTCTGTGAGGTCTGTGTGTGTTGAGAGGAGGGGTATGAATTAAAAAAAATTATGCTGAAGTAAACGATGGCTCCAGTGAGAGAACAATCTCAGTCTGAAGGCTCATAGCACAGCTGAAATTAGGAGCTGTGCTAATAGTCCCAAGATGTGTTTCAGGTTGATGCCGAGTGCGGCACTGACTCAACAAACATGTCAGCAAGACAGAATTTAACACCAGAAAACCCTCTGTAGCTCTTTGGAAATGAAATGTGAGGCCATGGTCACGGGGACCTGGCTGCAGGGATGGGATGGGATGGGATGGGATGGGATGG
>VYXC01005514.1:19539-36975 GCA_013397175.1 Platysteira castanea | reverse complement strand
GCTGGCAGCGCCCGCAGCGTCTCGGGAAGGACCCGATGGGATGGGATGGGATGGGATGGGATGGGATGGGATGGGATGGGATGGGATGGGATGGGATGGTTGCAATTCCTGTGGAATGGACCTACCCATCCACAGGGATCTCCTGGCCCCGCGGAAGTGGGTGTCTGGGGGTGGTGAGATGCCAAACTGTCTCTAAGAGCCACATCCTGCTGATCCTCTCTGCTTCCCCCCTCCCACTCTTTTTCCCTGGTACCAGCACTGCCCTGCAAGGGGAGGATGCAAACTGGCAGAGTGACTTATTGTGGAGAGAGCAGAGGAATGGAAAACCGATAGATTCCGGCCCAGACACAGCCACGTAGGGGACGGGCAGCCCAGAGTGAAGGGACTTGGAGGTTTGGTGGTGGGAGAGAAAAGCACATGCTTGGCTTCCTGCTTAGTGGTGACACAGAGCCCTCAATCTGTCCCCCAGCACCAGGGCTGGCTGCCACCCAAGCTCTGGCTGCCTGCCTCCATCCTTCACTGTGCTGGGGCTATCTGTGTGCTAAGGCAACCTTTGAGGGTGACACATAGGGAGAAAACACTTGAGAGACACTGGACTGCTGCTCAAGAACAGAAGATATTGGTGGTGCCTCACCAACAGGAGATCTTGCTGGCTTTATATCATCTTCCCCAGATGTCCAAACACAAACAGGTTTCCTTTTAGCATCTAAGGGAAGATCATCAACCTTCACAAAGCACAGGCTGATCTGAAAACAAAGGAAATGAAAATCACAGAATCATAGAATGGCCTGGGTTAGAAGGGATCTTAAAGATTATCTCATTGCCACCCTTTGCCACGGACAAGGACACCAAACCAGGTTGCTCAGAGCTCCATCCAACCTGGCCTTGAGCACTTCCAGAGATGGGGCATTCACAGCTTCTCTGGGCAACCTGTTTCAATGCCTCACCACCCTCACAGTGAATTTCTTCCTAATATCTAACACTTAGATAATTCCTTATTCCCAAATCTCCAAGAGCCAAATCCAGATGAAGCCAATTAATGTAAAGGACCACATATGGTCACTAATAATACTTGGGTTTCAGTTGTCCTGGTCAAACCAAAGCATTTTTGCCACATCATCAAGTACATCCTTTATTCAGTAATGATTTGTTTATACAGGGCTGTGGTGCACCCTGAAACATGCAGCTTACTAATTAACTCATAGCCACCTGGGATGGCAATTAGCACAACAAAACCTGGAGCAAATCCATAAGGCTGCTCATGGGATGTACATGCTTGAAGCACTGCAAAGAGGGACCCTGACTGGTTTTAACCCACATTAAGGGGAAAACATGCATTTCAGGTTGAGTGCGGGGAGGCTGTCCAGGGCTGACACGTGTGAGAAACCAGGCTCTGGTTGTGCAGGGAGCTGCAGGCTCGAGGTCCCCGGCCTTCAAGCTGCTTCAGTGGCAGCACAAGGACCTGCCTTTCAATATCGCCTCAAAGAGCTGGAACTCTTTTATCCCATGGAAGAAGAGCTGCCCAGTGCTGTCCCTCAAAGTTATCCTGCTGACACACCATGTGTTGTCCTGTTTTTTGCTAGGCCTTCTGTTTTAACCTTGGAGTCAGAGATTTTCACACAGTTTTCACAGTAAACAATAGCCAAGGTTTATTTAACCGTCTATTCTGTTTTTCATTCCTTTTGAGATAAGAGAAAGTTGATAAGCATCTTTTTTCTCCAGTGGGATCGAGGAGGAAGTGGCATGTCCTCCAATCCCTTGTGGAGTTGAGAATCTTATAAAACATGTCAAATGTAAATAAACTCTCTCGTTTCCCTCCTTTCTGCTGAACCTAGCAGGTGTGAGAGCCTCCTTTATTGTGCTTTCACAGGCACAACCATGAACTAGAGGTTTTGTGATGAAGAACTACAGATCTGCCTGGGACCACTGAACCAAAGCAAAGACCATCTAAATTTGGGTGAAGGACTTCACACTCTGTGCACGTGCAGAAGGGCTGCTAAGCTGACACAAAGTATTCTGATATTGTACCTATTGGGTTTGAGGATCTTGGGGGTTTAGTGCCTTCCCTCCTGTGCTTCCATGAAAAATTACATGACCGGGCACTGCTTGTGCAGCTCCTGCATTTGCTGCTGATGGGTGAATTTAATCCTGCTGGAAATGCAGAGGTGGGCTGCAAAGGATGAACTGTTTCCTGTCAGCATTTAAGCTCCTTCGAGCCTGCTCAGGGGCTTTGCCTAAAATCAGTGACAATCTGCCCACTTCCATACCTAATTGTCATAAACATGTGAAAACAGAGCACAGCATAGTTAGCAGTTCTCCCATCATTATGCCAGTGTGCTTCTCATAGCATAATCATGATCAGCAGACACATCGTTCTCCTCTCACCGTTTTCATTTTGCAAGTTTGGCTTCTCTTTCCACTAATGAGGATTTAAAAAAGAAAAGAAAGAAACAACATAAACCACCACCTTTTGAAGGCTGAGTCTGTCCATGCAGCACTGGTGACAAACAGCCCCTGACCTGCAGAATCAGACTCGGCAGCAGCCAACACCAGCAGAAATAAAAAGCGCAGGGTTTGAAAGAAAACTTGGTGCCCATCACAGGCAGCTCAGAGTTTTCATCAAGGGCCGATTTTCACTAGGGTTAGTTAACCAGCCATTTCCTTCCTCACTGGCTTTTAACCATTTATTGTTTATCGTGCAGCCTGGGAAGCTGTGCAGTAGACACTAAAGCATTTAGGAGAAGCAGCAGGAGTCACTCTACAGGAGTCAGTTAAAGCTCAGCACGTGCCCTTCAGCTGGAAATCACAAAGCATCCCTGAACACATTTAGCTGAGCCCTGAGCTGGAAGACAGGAAACAAGAGGGCACCTTTCCTGCTCCCCGTGGAGAGGGCTGCCATCTACCAACCATGACCTGTTCATTCCAGGTGATGTAAGTGCAGACATTTTTGCTAATCTTATGCTAAGTTTGATTTCAGATTTTGCTCTTGCCTGCATAGCCTTTTTATTCACTCCTCTCTCTCCTCCCTGTCTTTGAGGTTTGCCTGCCCTTGGAAGTCTCTTCCTCCTTTCTCTATCCAAAAATATTCGCATTCTTCCTCAGAATGGTGCTGATACAATCTCCTGTCCCATCATCCCCAGCCTGCCAGTCATTGCATGCTTTTGGAGAAACCAAAATAAATAAAATTCAAGATGTTAATAAAACTTAGGATCCAGAGAAAATATTTGCTTTGGATATTGTACAGAGGATTTAAGAAGCTGGGATCTCCCAGTTTCAGGAACTAAAGAACTGTTTTACCTACTACACTGCCTTTTTTTTGTAGAACTGATCTGAAAATTCTGAAGTCTGGACTATTTATTCCAGGACTAGTGAGTACCGGCAGCTGTGTGTGAGGTTTTGAAAAGGACAAAGGATGTTTGTAATTTGTGTCCAGTTTGTTCTGTAAAGCAGCTTAGGATTCAGGAATGAGTCCAGATAAGTTTGTGCTCTACACCATTTTACAGGACAGCAAAGCCGGTGGCTGACTGACACTTTAGGGGGCTGGAGCAGTGGCTCCTGTGCCAGAGAGCAGTGATGTTGATGGTGGAGGTGAGAATAGCCAGGCTTCCAGGGCTTCCCACTGCCAGTGGTTGGAGGCCTGGCCACCTCTCATGGAGAGCAAAGATGAATACCCACAGTGGTTTAGCATCGACTATCAAAACTCCTCTGTTCTCTGGCAAATTGAGTCGATTTTCAGGACAATTTAACTATTTGTGCCTCCATCTGGTCTGTTTGATGCTGGTAAACTCCAACTCAAAATGAGTCTGTTTTGGAACAGCAGCACTGGTAATAGATAGCACAGCTCCTGTAATGAGATCCTCTCATCTCCTGTGTGAGTTAGCAGTGAGCCATCACCACAGTGAGCAATGCAGATAAAGTCCAGCTCCTGAGACCTGAGCCAGCAGAAGAGTTGCACATCAGAGTTGGATTTCCAGGCTCCTTCAAAGCTGAAGTCCTTCCTGCACAAGGACCAGTGGTCCCAAAATAGTGTCATGTTTGCCACCTCTCACCCAGAAAAATCTCACTTTGGACAGCCTGTGAATAAGTGTGAATCCAAGCCCAAAGCTCTGACACAGCAGTTTCCAGAAGTGACCCTTCTACTCACCCCCTGCCCTAGCCAGGGGTGCTCCTGCATTCCAAGGGGCAGCCCCTGACTCGTGGCTGGACTCCAGCCACTGCCACTCCACTTTCTGCCACCTAGCAGTGAGCACACCTGCCCTGTGCTCGCAGGAAAGTCCAGCTCTGCTTCTCTCCGACACAAAAAAATCCCAGTATGATCAGCAATTCCTCCAGCTTGGTCTGAGGAAGGTGAGCACCACCCACCCACACGTCACAAACATTTCTGCCAACCACTCCAAGAGCTCCGTGCGTTTCTTCCGCCTTGCCTTTTCTCACTGGAATTCAGAAGAATGCATCTTGCTTAAAAAACTCAAACCAGTCTCACACAAAGAAACCTGACCAAAATTGGCCATGCCACTGCACTTGCCTTTTCCCCAGAGGGGAGGATGCAAAAGCAAACAAAACATGGCAGATATTTGTCATGGTGTTTAACGTGCTGCTGGAAGAGGTTCAGATCCTGTTGTGGTGAGAGCTCAGAAAGCTACAGTGCAGAAGCCAAACACTTCAAGATGGGCTTTTTGTGCTGCTCTGTTTTGAAATACTTCCAGATGATTCATCACAGACTTAATTTAGGCAAGAATAGATTTCCCTAAGCAAGACAATGACAGAACATTACACTTTGCGATTACACTGAAATTGCACTACCTGAAAAGGCAATTCCTCACCTGAAACTGAGGGAACAGTATCAAAATAATTTGATTTTTTTCATCAAAGTGTGGAGAAGATGAAGAACATTACAGCAAAATGCTGTCAGATGGAGATACAGGCTGTCCTGCATATACAGATCTCTGGAAATTACAAGTGGTCTTCACCTTTTCAAATAATTTTGACTTAACTACCTACCTACCTATCTCAGCTTGTTTCTAAATTGCAGTGATATACACAGTTAAATTCTCAGCTGTATTAAAAATACCCGGAGTGAATGAAAAGGAAAAAACCTAGCTCACAGCTTGTACATGTTGCATTATATCATCATTTGACTTTAGGATGTTGGAATTTGTTTTATTAGAATTTGACACTATCTCCTTAACTCAAACACACAAAAAATGTAATAAAACCACCAAAAATGTCATGTCTGTGAGCTTCAAAGCAGCACAAAGCTTGACTATTTTAACACCTTTTTTAATCTTAAAGGAACTGCTTACCCATTGATTCAGCCTGTTCACCCAGGATCATTCTGTCACTGTTGCTCAGAGTTTTAATGCATCTCTGTGCAGCAACTGAAAAAAAAAATAGTTATAACACAAAATTTCATGGCCTCTGGTTAAGGCTTCAGAGCTTCCTTGTGCTCCTTGTAGAGCAGCTCATTAAAAATGCATCATGCTAATGAGGAAGCAGTCGCCTGCTGGCCAGAACAGGTCTGCAAAGGTGTGGGGCACTTCAACGGGGGGGAAAAATTCTCTCCTAAGGAAAGCAGGGACAGAAACTGCTTCATACTTCTGGACTCAAGGTTTTGATTCAAGCACGATGTCACAGCCGATGTACATCCAACTGCTCCTCCCAGTCGGGGCTGTTGTGTCCCCAGGGAGGGAATTCTCACCCTGGGAGATTGTTGCCCTGGTTTTGCTAAAGCCTTCTGTTTTAATCTTGGAGTCGGAATTCTTTCTCACACAGTTTCATGTAAATAATAGCCAATGTTTACTTAACGGTATTTTCTGTTTTTCATTCCTTTTGTGATAAGAGAACTTTGATGAGCATCTTTCTTCTCCAGTGGGATTGAGAAGGAAGTGACATGTTCCCCAATCCCTTGTGGAGTTGAGAATTGTATAAGACATGACATATGTAAATAAAGTTGCCTTTCCTCTCCTTTCTGCTGAACCTGGCAGGTGTGAGAGCATCTTTATTGTGTTTTCCCAGACACAGGAGATGGGCAGTACTTGTCTGGTGCCTCTTGCTCAGTGTCCCACTGGAAAAAACACAACACAACAAACTCCTTGGCAAACGTGGAGCCACATCCAACCTGTGACTGGAACATCCTGGAACAGTGCCCGGGACAGCAGGGGCATGGCCGGGGTGGGCACCCCCAGGGCTCGCTTCCCTGCAATAATGACACGAGCTGTGGGAAGAGTTTCCCAAAGGAGACAGCCTACATCACCCTGGAATCCCATTCCTGTTGTAGCAACATTCCCCACGGCAAAGTGCAGTTCCAGAATAGAAACCATTCCGTGTCAAAACAGCAAAACTCAATACATTGTGAAACACGTTGCCAGAGCCCAGGATGTTATTTAGATACAATAAGATTTTTAAAAATTTACTCATTATGTACCTTGTCTTACCGATGCCTTTAGATTTCGAATGTTCCAGCTTTTCTCTGGGAGCAGGGAGGCAGGGAAACTTGCCCTTTCTTCCTTTTTCTTTCACAGAAGCAAATGTGCCTTCCCTCCAGGTCATATATTAGATGATATTTTGGAAATTGTGTAAGATATTTTGGAAATCGGCAAGTAGATCTGCAGTAGCATCCTGGTTCCTTCTTCATGCTGAATTTAGGATTACAGGGATCCAGGTATAATTTCATTTAAAAAAATTTAGAGGGAGTAAAGATAAGCAGTCAAAATTAGTATGCAAAGTAGAAGCTGTATTTTTTTTGTGGGCAAATATTAATTTTACAGAAAAGAAGCAGTACTATTAATAAAACAGTTTTTCCTTTTAACCAAACACTACTAAAACAAAAGACTCTGAAAAAAAAGCCTAACCAAATATATCTGACAAAATATCCATCTTTCTTCTTTCCTTGCTTCTCCCCCTTCCCCCCTCCTTTTCTCCCCTTTAAGGGAATTGTTTTATTTTCTATTCTTTTGCTGTCACATCTGGGAGGCCATTTGTGTTGTTTCCTTCAATATAATTCAGGTAACCTGGCAGCAGATGTACTGTAAAGCAAAACAAGATCCAGGCAGGCAACACGAAGGGCTAAAACAAGTTACTGCAAATCTGGGAAAATCTGGGACAGGAGCTGGAGTCGGAGCTGGTGCCCAGGGGCAGCTCTGGGTGCAGGATCAGGTCTTTGCTGGCCCCCTACCTTATAGGGGGGCAGGTTTGTCACCCCCTATGTCATGAGGGGCTCTGCCCACCCACCCTGTCACCCACCCAGGGCCTCCAGGCTCTGTCTGGAGCAAGAAGCAGCACATATCCCTATGCCCACTCAGCAGGAGCAGCTCCTGAACGTGAGAGTTGTTAAAATAAGCACTTCTGTTCTTTTGACATCAAATATAGTTTAGGAATACCCAGGAGGACAGGATATCTGCAGGTGGGAAGTGTCTGCATCAGCTTCTCGGTCAGCAATGCCCACAGGTAGCTGACAGCCTGAGCTGCTCAGCAGGCTGGAGAGCTTTAACACATCCGGGGTAGAATGTAGCAAAAAAGGCTTTTTTTTTCCCTCCTGTCCACGCTGCCTTCCTAAGCACCAGGAGGGTGGGAACACATTAAAGGGACTGTGTTGTACCAAGTGTCATATGGCATCACTGAATTGCAGATGTCCCAGCAGATAATTTAGGTAAAGACCAAGAGGCACATAAGAGTTATCAGCCATGACTCCAAGGATGACAGGTTGTTACCACAATTTCCTAAGAGGCTGCATCTGTGAACTCCAAACACCCTTTTTATTTTTTGCCCTCCCGCTTGGCAGCCTTCAGAAACTGGAGTTTAAGAATCTTTTAAGTTGATGCGCTACAAAGGAACCAAAAGAAAGCCTCGAGGGGAAGATACTGGCTTTAGCTATTTGATCCAGGTTTTTATATTGTTATTCTATGCCCAATTCTGAGAAAAATAAATCCCTTTATCCTCCGATTCCCTACCTAATCGAAACTAGGCCATTTTACCCAAAGAGCCAAGCCACGTTCCTTAACACCCACACTGATTTCAGCCCCCTGGGAGTCAGATCGGAGAGATTTGCCTTTGAAGGACTAGTCAGAAAGGAGAGTAATTTGGCTGCTGCTGCCCTTATGAAGCTCTGTCTTAGTCACAAAATGTTACTCTTCCCATAAGGAAAATGAGTGGCATGGCAGTGTGAGGAAGGACAGGGGCAGTGAGAGGTGCAGGCAGCAGCTCTGCTCTGCCCTGAGCTGTGCCCAGCACCTCCCAGTCCAGCACAGCACCACAAAAGGGTGCTGGAACTCCAGCTCGGCTTCCAGTGGGGCTGTGAAGTCTCCCTGAGGGTCTGGACCCCTGTCCTGGGGAAGCAGAAGCTGCAGCCACCCCTGGGCAGCCAGGGGACCTGGCCCTGACCCCAACCCTCACCTTAATCCTCCCTGACCTCATGGATGGAGGTACTGGGCAGAGAACAAGCGGAGTTTTCCATGGCTCGCACGAAGGGAAAAACCTTAAAACGGTTTCAGGGTTCTACCACCTCTGCAGGGTAGATATTGAAAAAGGCAGGGAGAAGGGAGGGAGGGTTATCAGCAGAAAATATGTCATTAAAAAGGCTTGTCTTGAGGAAACCAGGATTAAAAAAGGCTGAAGGAAACTCCAGAACATCTATTTAGCATCTTGGTTTTCCTAGAGGTTTGCAGCCGGACCATGAACATGTGGGAACCTCTCATTTCTTATAATTTTCCTTTAATATATGACCTATCAGACAGGCAGGAAGGTCCAAACACTGCATCCCTTCCAGGGATCACCATTACACAGACAAAACAGTTATTAAATTAATGGACAAAGCAAAAGCTCCAAGTCGGTTTTGTTTTACAGGTGTCAACTCCAGAGCAGATCCCAGCTGGGGGAGCTGGCTCTGGAATACAAATAAAGGGCACTTTCTGTAGGCTTCCTACCAGTAATAAGCCATGGACAAAACAATCCCTTTGACTCCCAAAAGCATGCGGATGAAACCCAGCCATCATTACCCAGCTGGGTCCCTTGCAGCAGCAGAGAGGAAAAGGGTGCATTTCAGGATAGTTTCAACTACAAGATGAAGCTGTTCACGCAGCAATCAATTCAGAGAATTCACAGTGCAAATGAAAGATTGCGTCTGGGTTTTGTTTCTTTGCTTTCTAATACCTTTTCTAAAATATATATTTCTAACATTTCCTCGCATGTTGCTCTGTCTTGCCCTTTCCTAAAAGGAAAATATTGCAGAAGCTCAACCCAACACAAATTCCAAAATTGTTCTTAACCTCTTCCTCACAAACTCAAAAACTCTTAACATCAAATGCAGCTCAATCTACTCTACCAGCACAGGTCCTGCTACAGCCATGAGCACCTCCAAGAGAGGCCTTAACCCAGACCACTGGTTTCCATGAATTCCAGATTAAAGTCAGGCTGATCCCTTATCCTGAGCCCTTCCCTTTTACACCCAGTACCTGGACAATGAAATGTATCACTGCCAATCCAGGGAAGAAGACTCTCTACTAAGCAGGGCTCACCTGCTCCTGCATTCTCCTCAGTCTCCATTTAATCTTCCCCTGATCTTGGCTTCACTACCTCAGCTCACTGCGATGTGCTCCTGCTGGGAGGCCAACTCCTGCCAAGACTTCTGTTCTTTTGGGTGCATTTAGTTTGACTTTTTATTATTTGTTTATTAAAAGGCCATACAGTCCTGACTCCTGTTTTCTAATCTGAAATTTCATTTAAAGGAATTATCTCCTTTTTAGCCTGTAGTTAACCCCAAAGGAGATGACTCTAATAATTTTGTCCAGTTTAAACACTGACTATTGGTCAAATTTTAAGCAAAAATGCATCACGCCTGTTTTGACAGTCATTTTTACAAGCTGGGTTTTCTCAGTTTCAGCTGGCTATCCATTCTTCTAGTTCTCTATCCAGAGCTCTGAGTCTCTTGGTAGTTGTTACCAAGCCCTGGAGCTTTTGGATCTGGCACTCTTTGCTCCAAAAGACTGCTGCAAATCCATTCCCACAGCTGCTAACCTGCCCCAGGTGCTGCACCTGCCTACAGCCTTGGAACAGCTCAGAAGCCTGCCAGGAAAAGAGACAAGCACATTTTGGGGTACCTGCATAAAATGCATCTGATGGATGTGCTTGTTTAAAACCTGCATCCAACCATTCCTGCAGAACTGGTGGAGCAGCCTCGGCTGATCTCAAAGGGAGCATGATCAGACCTGAGGATGGCTGCAGGAAGTGATCTGCAATTTCCTGCTTTCCTGCATCTTCTCTATTTCTATGGCAGCCCTTTCTACTTCATCAATTCCAAGCGGGCTATTAAATCGTAAGGCTGGAAAATTACTCAGCGTTCTCCACTTCCCTCCCTGCACTGGCACAGAGGGCTCAGCTCCCACTGCACAGCGGCTCCAGCCACAGGACACCTGCCAGGGGAAGGTCTGTTTTCTCAGGATGACTAAACCATTCCAGTACATGAATCAGCAGCCAGGCCAACTCCGAGCCAGGACAACAAGTTTGGGATCTGCTAGGGAAGCAAAGGTTGCTCTCAGCCCATCCCTGTGCCCTGACACATCACAAAGCAGCGACCTACTGTGACTTTTGCAATAGCAGCAATGTTTCTGTGAAAGACCCAAAGGAGGTCAGCCAAAAGATGGGGGACTCCCGCCTGCCTCCAAACACTCAGCTTCAGAAGGAAACTAAGTCGCTGGCTGCAAACTCTGCAGCCAGCCCAGACAAGCACCCAGGAGCCCTCAGGTCTGGAGCAGCCTCCCTTAAAGGAAACACGGATCCATTCTCACTCTTGGTTGTTTTTGGCAGCGTTAGCCATGTCTCTGTCAAACACTAGGCTAAAAATATCTTTTAGCACCTGCAACTGTATTCTTCTATTTCTCAAGGATTTTTTTTTTCCCTAAGTGCAAGCACAGACACAGGAAAGCAAAACCAACAGATGAAACAAGAGCATTACTGAAGATGATTACACAGGAATCTTGGTTAATGAGCTTGTAGCATACCTTACTTTCTTGGCTTAGCATCTCATTAACACATCAGATCCCTTTGCTTTAAAACACCAATAATTTCCAAAGTTCACATGAATGTCTCCTGTGCCTGAGCAGCAGAGTCACCACTGTTGTTGCTGTGGCAAACAAGCTCTTCTCTCAGCCAGGAAAGGAAAGTGCTGCATAAACACTGAGTAATTCCTCAGATGACTAACAGTGCTAGAGGAAGGTGAAAACCTGAAGTAGCTTTCCCAGTGTGATGCAGCCAAACCCCCTTTCCGCTGTTAAGGGAGATCTGTGACTGCAGCATATTCAAATTTATTACTTTTTCCATGAGCTACGCTTACAGGTCAAAATGCAAACTGTACTTTCACTCACTCTGGAGTGCAGGTCAAGAGAGGGGATTCTGCCCCTCTGCCCCACCCAAGTGTGACCCCACCTGCAGTACTGTGTCCAGGTCTGGGGTTTGGCACAAGAAGGACCTGGAGCTGTTGGAGCCAGTCCAGAGGAGACCCCCAAGATGATCAGAGGGATGGAACACCTCTCCTGTGAGGAAAGGCTGAGAGAATTGGGGTTGTTCAGCCTGGAAAAGAGAAGGCTCAGGGGTCACCTAATTGTGGCCTCCCAGTACCTGAAGGGAGCCTGCAGGAAAGATGGGGGAGGGCTGTTTACAAGGGCCTGGAGTGACAGGACAAGGGGGAATGGCTTCAAACTGATAAAGAGGAGGTTTAGATTAGATATTAGGAATGAGTTCTTCTCTGTGAGAGTGGTGAGGCACTGGCACAGAGGCTCAGGGGTCACCTAATTGTGGCCTCCCACACTACCTGAAGGGAGCCTGCAGGAAAGATGGGGAAGGGCTGTTTACAAGGGCCTGGAGTGACAGGACAAGGGGGAATGGCTTCAAACTGATAGAGAGGAGGTTTAGATTAGATATTAGGAATGAGTTCTTCTCTGTGAGAGTGGTGAGGCACTGGCACAGGTTGCCCAGAGAAGCTGGATGTCCCTGGATCCCTGGAAGTGTTTGAGGCCAGGCTGGATGGGGCTCTGAGCAACCTGGCCTAGTGGAAGGTGTCCCTGCCCATGGCAGGAGGATTGGAAGTGGAGGAGCTTTAATGTCCCTTCCAAGCCAGGCCATTCTATGTCTCTATGAAATACAAACCAACTGGAGTGACCTCAGTGACCTTATCCTGACTGCCTTAACCTGGACTTTCATCGTTCTCTTCACTGCACCCACCCCTGCACAGCTGCATCTCACACAGCCTCACTGGAAGTCACCACACACACACATGCACCTTACACTTTTTAAAAGGTCTTTGACCAAATAATCTTTTTTACCCCGCTGCAATAAAGCCACTCCAGAATTTTCAAGACACTCAACTTTCCAACTCTTAGATGCCCTTTCTGAAATTTTTATTGGAATTGGTGACTCCTAACAACATGGCATGTAAGAGAATATTGGGCAGAATCAGTTTCCTGCTCATTATTTGGGAGGGTTTTTCTTCATCACACCCTTGCTCACCTGAGTAACTGTATGTCATGCAAATGCTCTGCCTGTGGGTTCACAGGGCAGAATCAAAGCAGTGTGCTGCATTTCACAGCCAAAATAACTAAATGCTCACTGGTGAAATCCTCATCTGAGAGACTGTTTCTGACAGGTCCCCCAGGCTGCACATTGGGCCCGTGCTGCTCAATATCACTGTCCATGATTTAGGGAGGAAAAGAATAGATCCAAGTGGCCACTAATGAGGTGTCACACATAACACACATACATGCAGGGACACAGGAATTAGCAGGATAATAAATAACAGCAATGCCCAGCCATGTAAAAACAGAGAAAGGCAGCTGCTAGTGGAGACACTTTTAAAGTTGCTATATTGAATTCATGGTTAAAGGGAGCTACTGAGGAGTTCCAGCCAGGTGGCAGAGAAGATATGCTGCTGCTTCTCCTTATCAAAAAGGAGCTCAGCTGTCCATTGCTGTGCTGTGCTTAACTCCTACCCCACGGCCTGGAGGCACCAAAACCAAGAGGGAACTTTTGAGCAGCCAGCCAGGCAAAGGAGATCAAGTGAGGAGACTGGTGGGTGGTAGATAAAAGAGGAGAAATCCCAGGAAGAGAGGAGAGACTTTTCATAGCTCCATCAGAAGGTCAGAGGGGTGTCTAAGGACACTGAAGCAAATGCTGTTACCAGATTAGGGTTTTTCTAAATTAGTATTCATAAACAAAACAAAGCTGAATTTTCCCCATCATTAAAAGTATTATTACTTTAATTTTTTTCTGTTGCCGAGAAAATGTTTGCAATTAATTTCACTGGCCCATTCCTGGCTGTCAGAAGTTCCTTCTGATGGCTGTGCCTGTTTAAAGGTGACATCCAAACATTAAAATATCTAGTTTATTCCTTGAAATCTTCCATATGTCTGCTGTGGACTATCGGACATGCAAAAACAAACTCTCAACCTTCATTAGCTGACAGGCACATCCTCACTGCAGTTACACGAAAAGTTAATTTTTGTCTTCCTAGTGGCTGTCATTTCTCACTGCAAAATAAATGATGCCTCAGCTTCTTAAAAACCCAGATGTGTTTCTGATACTGTTCCCATAAACTTTAACCATTAACATCAGAGAGAATTTAATAAACCAAAGTTTCACAGTCTTGTTACCTCATTACAGTTGTTCCTCAGCACCGCAGAGCCACTAAGGCATTTCTCATCACTACATAATTTTCAGGCTACTTCTCCCAATTTCATAGATGACAAAGCAGAAAGCTGCATGGCTCAGGTAAATCACTGTACACCTAATGTCCCACCAAAAGTCTGCTGCTGAATCACAAATCAAATACCAGCCCTGCCAAGCCTGCCTTTCTCCCAGCCTCATGTGTGGTGGGAAAACACAGAATCATTGGGAGGATCTCTGGAGGTCATCCAGGCCAGCCTCCTGCTAAGGCAGGGTCACCCGGAGCAGGTGACACAGGAGCACCTCCAGGTGGTTTGGAATGTCTCCAGAGAGGGAGACTCCATGTCCTGTGTGGGCTGTTGTTCCAGTGCTCTGCCACCCTCAACATAAAGAAGTTCTCCCTCATGTTGAGTGAAACTTCTTGTGGCTTAGTTTATGGCCATAAACTAATCATAACATGAAGGTGCCTCCATCTGTCTGATCACAGATGTTTATCCTCTTTTCCTTTTCTGAGCACGCCAAACAGCTGCAAATCAAAGGTCTTGTATGACCCATTCCTGGGGTCAGAAATGCAAAGCACGGACCTTTCGTAATTCAGAGAGAGAGAGAGAGAGCCCACCCATGTACAGCCAGCATGTCCACAGGTCCAGAGAGGATTTGCAGCAGTGCACAGACTCCCAGAACCAGACTGTAACCTGCAGTACCTGCTGGATACAGCTTCCAGTTCTGTTCATCCTACTGCTTCCACCTTCCTATTCTGCTCATCCTTCTCCTTCTGATGTTTGCTCTGGGAAACAGAAGCTGTTTTAAGGAAGAGAGAACATAGCTGAAAACCTCCAGGATGCTGTGAATGGTCTTTTCACAGCTGGCAAGAGGTGGGCAGAGCATCAGAGTTGTGCAAACTCCTAAGGTGTGGCTTAGAGATGTCACTTGTGTGGCACAAGAAGGGGTGGGTTCACCTCCTTGCCCCAGCTGCTCCAGGAAGCACCATTCCCTGGAGTCCTCTGTCCTGCACAGCCCAAGGCCCTTTCTGACCTCACCAAAGGCCGATGCCAACCAAATTCAGCCTGGCCAAATTAAAACTTCTTTGTTTTCTCATTGTCCAAGCACACTTTGGGCTTTCCACCCCATTTTCCACGTACTCTCCTCTCCAGCTCTTTAGGCTTTACAGCTACAAGAACAAAACTTCCCAAACACTTCCTTGCATGTCTTTCCACTGGCCTTAAATGCTAATGTATTGCATAACTCTGCCGTGTGCCCAGGGACCCTTTACATTATTTAAAGGCCGTCAGTCAGGTGTGAACCTTTCCATTGATTTACCATTCACTTCTCATCCTCTCCTGGATGCATTAGGCAGCTGCAGCCCGCCACTGGTACTGAAGAATAACAATTCCATTTGTTTGAACCTGACTTAGAGCCTCTCACTTTTGCAGCCCATATAATTCTCCTTACTGTGCTTTGTGTGACGTTAATGACAAAATAAATAATTCAGCATGGTTTTCACCCAAATGTAGCCTTGTCAGAGACTAATATGCAATCTTTGCTAGCTTATTTAACAAAACAAGCCCCTGAGTGGTGCTTTTAAAAGCTGAAACTCTCATTTTAATGGAATTTGGTGGCAAAACTCCCCCGAGACCCAACAGTAACCAACCAGCACAATCTTCCCACTCCTGTTCCTGCAAACCCACCTTCTCATTTAGCCCTGGTATTCATGCTCTGCACCCACCCAGCAGGTCTGTGCCTTCTTACCCCGCACATCTTAGGCTGGCTTTTTATGGAGCTGCACTTAACTTGAAGGGGCCATAAACTGAAGCTGAACAGCACCGGGGATGTCTGTACAGGGTAATTAGGAGGAAAGAGAACACTTAGTTCACTAATGAGACCTGACAGTGAGGCTTCAGGAATCAAACCACTCCTGTTCTTGCTCTCAGGGTGGTGGGTTTAGTGACACACCAAGCCACTCCAAGCGTTTCAGGGGGGCTGCTTGGCTACAGAAGCTCTATAACAGAATCACTATTAAAAAAAAAAAAAAAATCACTAATTTTTTGGACATTCATAACAAAGTTTCCATTACCTTCACTGAGGCCAGGATATGCCTCTCAATACCCACTCCCCAGTCCCTCTAAAGCATGCTTCTTCTCCGTTTCTCAGACACTCATTCCTACTTGCCCTGTGTTCATTACTGCTGTCCCTGAGCTGCTGTGCCAAAACTGGTGTCAATAGCTGTAGAATTCAAGCATAAAGGAACACTCCTACAAAAAAACCCCTTGCATCTTTCCCTTTAAGCAGTGCTGCTCTCCCTTAGGAGTGTATTGGCTCCAAAATGATCTCAGGGTTGCCCTGGGATTAAGACCCTTATTTCCTCATGACTTCATGTTCACCTCCTTTTCCTCTTTTTCCAGGAAAACCACTTAGTTTGTCTGTAAGCAACACATTCAGAGACAGCATATACATCATGCCAAATTATTCTCCCCTGGAGCAAGGTCAATTTGATATTCAGACTGGCTTTTCATTCATCTTGGGGCTGCAAAGTGATTTTGTTTTCTTTCAGCTTCAATTTACCTAAACTATCAGTATCTGATTTTTGATTTTGCAGACTAGACTGCTATCCAGGGTGGTTTTTTCCTCATGTCCATGGAGTCTGTTTTTCCTGTTATGCAACTGCAGCTGCTGTTTGCAAAAACCACAGTGTGCATTAGGTACTTGATGAAATAAAGCCTAATGAATTCTCACGGAGAGAGGAATCACTAAACTTTGTGATTTCAAAATCACGAATCGCCCATTTCCTTCAAAATAGGATAACAATGAACAGGTGATACATTTCAAAGTATATTCTAAGGAAAATGGCTAATGGTTTCCTTGGAGCTGGAAATTATGCTCCAGGAAAGGGATGCATCTGGCCCCAAAAGCAACTGTGATTGTGAAGGAGTGAGAGACAAGCAAAGCATCCTTTTGGGTTTTCTCCCCCAACTCTAACACCGCAAAGTTTCTGACAACTCAGGTCCCTTGGCAGCCCACACTTCCCTTGGGAATCACTTCAAGCACCATTCCAGCAGGCTTTAGCCCCTTGCTTGTTCTCCTAGCATGAATTCTAACCTTAAAGATGACCATAACTCAACCATAACCATACAGGAACTGCTGTATCATCTTGCAGAGGCATGTCCAAAAAACTCTTGCTCCTTAACAGAAATAGCCTGGTTTAAAAACCTAATCGGCTAAACAATGGGGTTGGTTCAGAGGCTGTGGATCTTTGAAGCCAAAAGCTAGAGTTTAAAGTCTAGAAGAGTCTCAGTTCTGAATGACATTAAGGTTACCTGCTCAGTATTGATTTTATTCATATCAGCAACATCAGCATAACCAGCAAGGAGCAGACAGAAGGGCCCAGAAAATTTCCTTAAAATGAAGGAAGCTGACACGATGGGGACATCAGCACTGGTCTCATAATGTGTCTGATATGGAAACAAAAATCAAAGTGGCCTTTTTGTATAAATGATCCAAGAAAAACACTGCATCCAGCAGAGAACACCTGATGGCACAGTGGAGCTCTTGCAGAGGGTTCTATTCCTGCCTATGCACACAGTTTGCAGCCTGATTTGCTCAGTACCAGCTTTAGTTTAACTGTGCATTTAGTCTGAATTGCACGTAATACTAACAGAAGCATACGTGGGATTGACACAAATAGCAATGAATTACTCAGATCTGGAGTTATGACAATGACACCAGGAAATGAACTCTCAGGAGCTTTAAGAGAGGAGAAAGAGAAATCTAAAAAAAAAAAAAGAAAAA
>VYXC01005514.1:0-19534 GCA_013397175.1 Platysteira castanea | reverse complement strand
AAAATCACTGTTGCCTTTTATTTGAATTCCTGATATTTTCAGCTTCTAAAAACATTACCTCAGTTAACTCTCTGCACTAAACTTTTTTATGATAGGAATAAAGTTCTTTTTTTTTACAAATAAAAAAGCATTCTCCCTGGCATAGCAGCTCTGCCATCATATTAAAGGCACCTCCCAGGGTAGAGCTATTCCAGATTAGAGAGAATTTTCATTGGAACCAGAGGCTGGATGGCACTTTTCATTTCCCTACGCCACGGCAGACAGGAGCAGCTGGCTGGGATCCTGCAGGAGCAATGCTGTGCTGGTGAGGGGATTGGCTGCACTCAGCAGTTCCAGCGACCCCAAAAACTGCAGCCCAGCCAACACCGACCAGTGCCTGATCTCCTTCAGCACACGCTGCGGGCGCTGGTGGCTTCCCCTCATGTTGCCCTGGTTTTTGCTAAAGCCTTCTGTTTTAACTTTGGAGTTAGAATTCTTTCTCACGCAGTTTCATGTAAATAATAGCCAATGTTTACTTAACCGTATTTTCTGGTTTTCATTCCTTTTGTAATAAGAGAACTTTGATGAGCATCCTTTTTCTCCAGTGGGATTGAGAAGGAAGTGACATGTCCTCCAATCCCTTGTGGAGTTCAGAATTCTATAAGAATGTGACATATGTAAATAAAGGGTCTTTTCGCTCCTTTCTGCTGAACCTAGCAGGTGCAAGAGCGTCTTTATTGTGTTTTCCCAGACACACCCTCGCAACTCAGTACCCCAGGAAAGGGCCACGACAAAGGCAGGGAGAGCTGGAGCTCACTGCAGGAGCCGGCTCCTCACAGCAATGACTATTTTGCTCCCCTAAAACAATTGCTGGGGGGGTTTAAAGGCTGAAATCTGCTGTGCCTTGAGCCTGACAATGAGAAGCGATTTGTTGCTCTGCTCCCAGCTCTTCCGCCCAGCTGGGACATCAGCACCCCGTATTTTCCTCTTCATTCCTCACTGTCCCTTGGCTGTCAGCTTTGGGGCTGGGGAGGATGATGATGACTCTTTCCAAGCCCTCGTGCCAGCTTGATCACAAAGATCAGGGTGACTCAGTGACGGTGTGGAATGGCTCCTTTGAGAAGACTCTCTTTAAACCCAGCATCCCTGGCAGCAGCTGAGCAATGAAACGCTCACCATGAAGTGCTCGTGTCCCACAGGGCTGCCGAGGCAAGCAGGGCACAGCCCCCATGCTCCCCAGCAGGGCCAGGAGTCAGTCCTGCTGCCAAACCCACGCACAGCCTCCTCCACACCTCGGAGACACTCGGGGTGGCTTTGTCAGCACAGCACAACAGGAGCATGAGTACACACAGATACTGTCAAGGACAGCAAAGAGCAACCAGCACAGCCAGCCCTGCTCTAAATGCTGCCAGAATATTTATAACCTGAGTGTTCTGCCCAGGGAGCTGCAGCCTAATTTAGGCTCCTTTTTCCTGCTTACTTTCCTCTCGTCAAACACATGAGAGTTTTCTTTCATTAATCTTCAGACTCTCACACTTCCAGTGTCCTGAACTTGTATTTCTCCTGACAGGCACAAGCTGTCCTCCTCCTGCATGGAGCAGCTGACCTGGTCACCTTTCCTGCCAATACTCACAGCTCCACAGGATCAGGCCCATGGAAAGGAATAAATCATTCCCAGGTGTCCATGCACACACTTGAACAAGGTTCGTAGGAGTGGTTTCACACAAGAGGCTGCCCAGCCCCTGCTGTATGCTCCCATTTTGGTTTCAGAGCGATTTCCAGAATTATTCCTACTCTTCCAGTCATTTTCCGCAGACCAGAAGTCGGTCCCACTCCACACAAGTGATAGTGCTGCTCTTTTCATCCTCCCCAAGCTCAGCCAGTGCAGTTCTGTGCCCTGGCACAGACAGTAAATGCAAGGGGATTTTCGGAAATTAACTGGTAGCTGTGAGGCTATGGGAAAGGATGTTTCAGCAAAATCAGCACCAGATTTGAAACAACATTTAAGTCCTGACAGAGGCAGGCACAGGCACGCAGAAATTCACAGCTCCTACAGGATTGTTCCACTCCATGCAGCCTCTGCCCCAGGGACCACAAGGTGAGGGAGGGAAGGGTGCACAGCCTGACCACCCGCTCCTGCCTGTGCCACTCTGCTCAGCCTGGGGGAAGGATGGGTGAAAATGGCCCCCATCCCTCTGCTACAGCCTCGGACTTTCTGCCTATCTGGCCTCGGTGCCTTTTGAGGCTCGTGTTCCTCTCAGAGGGTCTTTTCATGCTCTGTCTTTGCTACAGCCTCTAGAAATGTGTCTGCCTGACCCTAAAAGCTGAGATTGCTGGGCTTCTCTTAGCTTGCCCTTTGAGAGGAGCACAGCTCATTTCCTAGGCACAGGAGGGAACGTTTTCTTTGCCTTCAGCTAGTGATGCACATCATACACAGGAACAGAAGATTAGGACTTTGCCAGTAATTGATATCCCCTATTACGTAGGAAACATACTTATTTCAAAGATGCTCTTTTAGATAGATTTTGTGCACTAAACAGAGCTAAGTGGAATGCTGCAGGATGGCATTTTGTTAATTAAAAAAAAAAGGCAGAGTTTACTGACTGAAACCACTGACCCTCACTGGCACTGGAATGGGAAAAATTATCAAAACGTTTTCATTTTGTATTTCAAATTATAACTCAAGCCTAAGTAAAGGTATTAAAAACATAGGTATTGAAAAGCCCTCAACACTACCGAGAAAATTCAAGGACTTCTAGTTTTTCTAGCTGACAAATAATTCAATTGCTCACCCAGGACTAACGTGAGGGCAGAGAACCAGAGCGTTCCCTGCCATTGGTGTGGGGGAGATTTAGGTGGGTAATTCCATTAGCACTCTGGAAGTCCCTTCACATCAATCTTTGTGGCATTAATGAGGAAATGAGGCATCAATAATGTAAGAAATTTGGTTCCTTAGCTCCACTTGAGGTTCTCAAGCAAGGACATCTCAGGTTTCCCACCTCTGCCAGGCGTGGCTTGTGCATCCCTAAATCTTTACACAGGCTTAGGGCCCGGGCTGCACTGCAGTGGTTTACAGGCCTCACAGCAGCCCTGGAAGAAGGGAAATGTAAATAAACCCTTGCAAATAACGAGCAACACAAGTGCCATTCCCTCATCACTCACAAATTTGGATGCTCTTAGAAGCTGTGCATGAAATCGCACAGTAAAAAGGAAGAGAAGGAGTTAAGCATTCAGGAGTGAGCAGATCTGCTGCGAGCAGCAAAGGCACAAAGCCCTGGGCTCTGTAACATCCTCACCGAGTGATTGTGTGGAGGCTCCCGGTGTCGCAGCCATTGTTTCACCTCCTTATCGGCAGCGCACACTGCCGCCGGCCCCCGGCGCTGCCCCGGGAGGGCTCCCCCGGGATGCTCGGGATGTTCACACCCCCAGCCCCGGCAGGATGAAAGCGCTCCCGGCCTCTGCCCGTCTTCCTGCACGCTCTCTCTGCAGACCTGCACAATGAGGAGCAAAGGAACAGGTTTTGCTTTTAAGTTAGAAAAGCAGCACGGCTGCTGGGGGAAAAAAAAATGAGAAGAAGGGAAAAGGAAAAAAGGTGGCTGTTATTCCAGTGGTGGTTCTTCCTAGGAAAGCTTGGTCTCTTGGGCTGCTAGACCTAGAGAGAGATAGGACCTGCTAGATAAAATACTTCATGTTTCCCAGCATCTGCTGCCACATAATCGCACCAAGCTTATTTACAACTGAAATCACAAATTATTCCAAATATTGGTCTTATTTTAAAAAGACAATCTCTCTCCAGTGCCTCCAGAGGTGGATAAAATAGCAACTACCTGAATGACAGACACCTACTTTCCTGAAATTTCTGTGTGCAAGGCCACAAAACCACCTCCCGTGGGAAGACAGGAGCTCAGCAGACTGCAGCTGAAGGAAAGGATAGCAGGACAGCCAGGGCTAACAGGAGGGGACCAGAGAACCCTGCACATGTTCTCTTCTTCAATACCTGGAAGGATTTTTTTTTCCTGTGAAGGGAAAGGAATTTTGTGGTGGCTGGATGAGTTTTTGGTTCTACAATGCACACTCTCTCTTTTTTCCTAAGGTGCTAGGGGAAAAAACAGACCAAAATAGCAAGTTTGGTTTTTGATGTCTCTTCCTTCTGACCTACCAATGCTCCTCACTTACAACTTTCACAATTTCAAATGAACTTCTGACTGTGCTTCAAGCCTTCAGGAGCACATTAAGGGAGGATACACCCGGGCACATGGATCACAGATCCAGCACTCTTCTGCTGCACTGCTCATTTTAAACTTTGATCCTCTTCTCAGTGCGAGATGCAAAAGCAGTTAGCAGAGGAAAATCTCTCTCCCCTCCCAACCAAATCCTCAGCTCTTTCCTGCCGGTTGGATGTGAGTCCACGTCCCAAACCTGGCGGGCACAACTTCCCCCATGTTGTGCTGCCATCACTGCACTAAGCCAAGCAACTGGAAGAAAAGTTGGCAAGATACACTCCTCCTCCACTCAGCTGAGTTTGGAGGGTGGAGCCATATTATGAGTGTTTATTTTTGCCTTTCCAATGCTACTTCTGCTTAGGAAGAAAAGATGTACAATAAGCTCAACCTTTGCAAGGGTCCCAGAAGATGCAACCGAAGCTTTTGCAGTCCACGCTTCCATCTCCCAGCCAGGCCTTTGCACACATGGATTAACACAAGCCCAGCAGCAATTACAGGGCCTTGGCTTCACCCAGAGATGTGCAAGTGCTGTGGCTGCAGCTGTCCTGGCCCCAGCTTGGCTAAAGGCTTGGCTAGACCTGGTTTGAGCCATGCTGTGCTTCTCACCAAACATCCAGAGCTCTGCCAGAGCAGGGGTCGGAGCAGCTCACACCACGCCAGAGCCTCCTCTCCCAACATATTTATCCCTCCCAGCTTTACAAACCATTTTTGCAACTACGTTGACAGCTCGAGAATTTAATTGCATGTCTCATGATATTGGGTGGTGGTTTTAATGAAACCTGCACCTCCTGGGGAATGAAGGAATCCCAGGGTTCATATAAAAACCAATTAAGCCTTCTAATTGCAGATGCAACCTGAGAACATCCAGCAAGAAAATCCTCAAGGATGGAAATCTGAAGGTAAATAAAAAGACCCTCTTCCTTCTCCGTGCAATTTTTGTGTAAGAAAATGCTCTCAGGGTTTTCAGACTAATGACATGGGAGGCCTGAGTCACACGTACAAAGCTTCAGTTTAGAAATACTAATATTAATATAGAGCAGGCTGGCAGGGAGAGGAGATAACAATGGCTTTAAGCATTAATAATGGCTTATTTTTATACTAATAACAAGATTAAAGCACTTGGAAGCAGGTAAAACACATACCTTGACAGCAGCCATTGGAAACAGGGTGACACGAGCCAGTTTAACAGCCAGGCAGAATTACCAGTTGCATCCCTTTGACACTGACACATCACCAGGGTGTGAATTCAGTAGGATTCAGGGATTACAGGGCAGCTCTGGAACAGAAGAAAAACACAGCTGAAGTTTAAATGAGAACTGGTGCACTGTGACTTACATCAAGTTTAGCTCTGGAAATTAATATCCTACACTTTCCTAAATCTTGGAGCCTGGGAGTCAGCAAGGAATAAAACCTGCAGTATTTATGATTTAATGGGAAAGGGTTTGTCTGTTTTCACAAATCCAGCTGGCTTGCAGGGGAAGGGAATAATGATGGCCAGAGTCTCATATTCTAACTGTAAATGATGACTCCTTCCCCCCATTGTTTTCTGGTTATTAAAGTCAAGTGGAAAATGCAGTTTTTCTTATGTTTGCACACCCACACTGTTAATTTGAAGTAAAAATACGTCTGTTTATGGCCAGGAGTGCTACCCCTGTTTGGCAGAAACAGGTTATTGTGCAAAATTCATGTAATTGGTTTCCATAACCCAAAGCAAATCAGGAATAATTTCTTATAGCAGAGGAGCAGATTTATACTGAAGTGTCCCTTGAAATTTCTCATTCAAAGGCTGATGGCTCTAATGACTGCCTTCAAATTGCTATCAGTAAAAGTCTATGCAAAAATGAAATTCAGCGTGCAATTTAGCAAACAGCTGTACGCTCCCAGCCTTCAGCCCCTAATCTAATCTGGGCCCTAATTTCTCTTTGTGTAGATTTGTGATGTACACAAGCTTGATCTTAATAAGGCCATTAGCAGAAGGAGATTTGCTCAGGCCCACAAGCGCCTGCAGAAGGAGATCCTGGGGGCCGTTGGCTGGCACTGGGCCAGCCCCATCCCTCACCGGTGTCATTCAGGCATAAAGGGATACTCGTTTATCAGGCATAAAGGGCTCGTTACTTGCAAGGGTTTATTTACATTTCCCTTCTTCCAAGGCCACTGTGAGGCCCGTAAACCACTGCAATGCAGCCCAGGCCCTGAGCCTGTGGGAAGATTTAGGGATGCACAAGCCACGCCTGGCAGAGGTGGGAAACCTTTGATTTCCTCCCTTCCCTGAAGGTCTCTGGCTGACCCCAGCACAGCCATGTGCACAGACCCAAACCTCAGTCCCAGCTCAGCCCGGCCCATGAGCCAGAATGGGGAGCTGCTCCCAGAGCCTGGGGAGCCTCCCTCTCCCCGGGCAATCAGCATTTCTTCTGATGCACTCCCTGCTGACCCGGAGCCACCGGGATGGTGGAGCAGGAGTAAGTGAATTCCCTGCTCTCCCATTCCCCCTTCCCTTGAGGACGAGTCGCCCGCATTCCGCACGAGGAGCCGCCCCTGATTAAATTGAATCAAATGTCTGTGTTTACCAGACGTTTTGACCGACAAATCATTTTCCCTGTCAGACTGAGATACAACAATGATGATAACTCAAATTTCTCCAGTCAAATGGCTTTGGAAAGCTTTGCTGCCATTACAGTTCGTGAATGTCAGTGGGTTGAGCTAAGTGCAGGCAAAGACTGATGGCAGCACTTTCTGCATCTCCTTTTCCCACCAGAGAGCTCTCTGTAATTCTGGCTGGCAGGCCTGCCCCAAGAAAGGAGGAAAGGAAGACACTGGACATTATTCTCATGATCTGCACTATATTGAATTTATCTTTGCTTTACCCATTAAAAACAGGTTGTAGAAGATAGCCCTATGAGTTAAACACTGAATAATTTCCTTCTGAAAAGAGAGATCTCCCTGGAATACTGAGGTGTCCAAACAACTGAAATATACTTCCAGAGTAAGTATACTTTTTCTTTGCTAGAAGAAAATTCAAAGCAACATCATTAAAAGCCATAAAACCTTGTAACAGAATTACAACTCTTTGAAGTAAATGAGTGAATGCAAATCCTGACTTGGAGTTTTGTTTATCAGCCAGCTGTTTCTGGGACAGGAGCCCCAAAATTCCTCTGGTACCCTTGTGGGAAAGCCCAGGAGCCTGCCACTGCTGCCACATTTAGCCTGCACCACCCAGAGGCAGATTTGAGCTACATTTTGAAGCCTTCCTTTGCAAAGACAAAAGATCAAACTGGCTGTTTTTGCTGTTTGAACCCTTTCATCCATCTTTAAAATCAAGAGTGTGGTAGTTCTGCTTAGCATAAAGCAACAAAACAGGTGAGGACAGCTCAGACACTGTGTTGAACTACCATCCATCACTCCATATCTTTGCCTTCCTGTTTCTGTAAGTGTGGCTGTACTGCCTCCTTCCTTGGCTTCCTCTCTGCTTATTTTCTTTCCAGGGAGATATCATGAGGAAATGAGGAAAGCAGAAAGGGAGAAGGAGAAAAGGCACAGCACAGAACACTCCTCTGCAGGGAAGGAGAAGGAAGGGGGAGAAAGAGGAAGAAAACCTGGGAAATAACACAAAGCTGAATAATGCACTGGGAAAAAAATACAGCAGCTGGATTTGCTGGGTGAGAAAGGAATACAAGAGCAGACTGAAAACTAGCCCCAAAAGAGCAGGCCCTGGCGGAATGTAATGTGAAATGTGAACAAACTAAATATTGGTAAGAAAGCAGTGTAAGTAAAGCAACAGGGTGAACAGACAGAGCTACAGTGAAAGAACACAGATAATTCTCCATATTAAAAAAACCAACATTTTTGCTGAAGGAAAGTAGCAAAGACTATTGACAAAAGCAATTTCAACTGGAAGTCACTGAAACCACTGGAACCTTTTGCAGTGTCTTAAACAGACTCTGTACCAGACCCTCAGCCCTTCTTGAGCAGATAATTGTGGGATGAACCAGGTGTGCAAACAGCCATGGGCTGCTGTTATGCTGTCTTGAACAATGCAAAAATAATCCACAAAGTAGAATTTAAGATGCCTCATTCGTGCCTAGCAATCACCTTGTTTATCCATGTGAAGAAAACTGGCCCAAACCTGTGCCAGTAAGGATACAATAAAGGACACTCTCACACTTGCTAGGTTTAGCAGAAAGGAGGGAAAAGAGAGAGTTTATTTACATTTATCATACTTTATAGGGTTCTCAATTCCACCAGGGATTGGAGGACATGTCACTTCCTCCTCAATCCCACTGGAGAAAAAGATGCTCATCAAACTTTCTCTTATCACAAAAGGAATGAAAAACAGAAAAGAAGGTTAAATAATCATTGGCCATTATTTACATGAAACTGTGTGAAAATTCTTTGACTCCAAAGTTAAAACAGAAGGCTTAGCAAAAAACAGGACAACACAAACCTACATTGTAGCCAGGAATCTGAGAGTTTGAATCAATGCCTATCCAAGCAATGAGACTTGCTGCAAAGATGGAAACCCTTAGAGAAGTCCAGGTATCTGGATCTCTGCAGCACGGCGGTGACAGGGGAGGGACCTGAGGGAGGAGATCCTTGCCAGGAGCTGACAGGAGGGTCAGGGACAACTGATCAAATTCTAGGCTTTGGGCAGCCAAAGGACTGGTGCTGAGCTGTGCTGGTGAAGGCTGGAAAAGTGCTGCTCTTTGGTGGGCACCAGTTAGCAAAACATCCCTGCTTTGGTCTAAGCGTGTGCAAGCAAAACCCTTCAGGGGAGTCACCTTCCCCAGGTACCCTCTATCTGTAGCCAGCAGGTGTGCCAGTGAAAGCACAATAAAGGATGCTCTCACACCTGCTAGGTTCAGCAGAAAGGAGGGAAAAGAGAGACTTTATTTACACTTATCATATTTTATAACATTCTCAACTCCACCAGGGATTGGAGGACATGTCACTTCCTCCTCGATCCCACTGGAGAAAAAGGATGCTTATCAAACTTTCTCTTAGCAGAAAAGGAATGAAAACCAGAAAATACCGTTAAGTAAACATTAGCCATTATTTACATGAAACTGTGTGAAAATTCTCTGACTCCAAGGTTAAAACAGAAGGCTTAGCAAAAAACAGGACAACAAGCAGGAGTTTTCTCTCACCCCGTCACAGCACCCGCCCTTATCTGCTGCAAGAAAGGCCTGACACAAGGGGACTTGCTAAACAGGAAGTTTGTGCCAAGGGAGAAACCCAACCATTCCTATTGCACACTAAAGAGGGTGAAAGGATTTTCTGCATCTGGGGAATTCACCACTGTATCCCACTGTTGCAGTTTTCCCCCTTCTATTAATAATCTGTTATCCCAGAGGCACTACCACCACTGCTGTAGTCTTACTTTTTAAAAGGAATTTTAAAAAATCTTCTCTGCTGTAGTATTTCACAAACAACAACTGCACTTACGATGATATAGTAAGAAAACTCCCCAAGTGCTTCTAGAGCCAGAGAGATTGATAGACTTTGCCATGGTCTCTGGGACCTTAGCCCTCATCAAGGTTAAGCTAAATTACCTTACAAATAATTTAGCCTCTACCCACAGCTCCTTGATTCTGAACTGATAGATTATGTAGCCATTAATCAGCTCCAGGTCTGGCCTTTGCTTTTGACATTCAGAAGGTAAACTTACTCCATGCTGACCCTCTTATTGAGTTTCTCAGATACATTCATACTCATAAAAAATAAAAATAAAAAAGAGAAAAATCTCATTCCCTACTAAGCACAGATGATTCCTCATGCTTCATGAAAGATTGAACACAGCTTTTAATAAATTTGTTTGTAATGCACCAATTTCATTTTGCCTCCTCCCAAGGAAGCAGATTTCAATTTGATGGGCTGGAAGACACGAGAGATTATTTATGGCTGTACATCTGGGTCTGTAGTCAGCTGCAGAGCCATAAATTTGGAAGACAGCACAATAACTGATCTTCAGTTAATTTCCTGGAAAGTCTGAAAACTTTGTTCTGTGTGATTGCTGACAAAGATATAATAACAATAAAATGACCCAAGATGGCCAAACCCAATTTAATAGTTTCCATAAAGATCATTTTTATCAGAGCTCTGTAGGACTTCATTCACCAATCCAATACCACTCCCTACCAGTGAAAATTCGCTTTCATCCCCTGATCAGATTTGTTTGGCTTGGACTCCTGTAGCTGTGTTTAGCTCTCAGATGCATGTTTTAATAAGAAATACCTTCATATCCAAGGGCTGAATTTCACCCAGGGAGGTTGTTCAGTGAGGTTTCATTTTGAGAGATGATCAAAGGCCATGGCCTTATCACTCAGTTGTGCTCCAGCTCCCCACAGATGGTGGGTATACACTTGAAATAAAGTTCTGACTTGCCATTACTGCCATAAAGCGAGCTGTAGAACCACCCTTTCTTCATTTGTCTTAATTAAAAATATATCTTCTGGCTCATGGGAAAAAAAAAAAAAAACCTCCCATCCATAGGTGATTAATGGACCTGCAGATATAGTCAATATCCTTCCAGGGGCCTTTCTACCCAAAGCCCTGCTTCATTTGCTGCCCTCTGTATTAATGAATGTTGTGATTTCTACATTAAGCCCAAAGTGTCTGGCATGGATGCAGAAAGACAATTTAGGTATTTTCAAAAGGACCAGCTTTTTGCAGGACACACGGAAAAACATTTTATGGATATTTCCCGTAATGGATTAAAGAGTTTTGCATGAAAACCTCAAAAAATAGTATTTCAACTTCTCATTCCTTAGCAAATATTTCTTGTTCTGTTTGACTTCAAAAAATCAAAATGCAAGTGGGACAATATTAATTCCAGCTGTTTCCTCTTCCTATTCATGGGTAATTTTCATAATAATAAGTGAAACACTATCATTTGGTTCTTAACCTACCCCAATTAGTCTTTTCTTTATTAGACCCAGCTCTAGCCTCATGAGATCCTTATTGTTTTCTGAAAATACATCTCACCCAATTCAAACTGGGGAAAACGTCAAGCTTTCAAAGCTAAAACCAGGAGACAAAGGACAACACCAAAAACAGGAGCGAGAAGGAAAAAGCTTGCTCTTCTGTTTTTTTCTGTTTGTTTGGGTTTGTTGTGGGGTTTTTTGTCTGTTTTTAAATGCCATCCCTGTCATTCTTGGGGAGAACTAGGGGACACTGCTTGTTTTTTGGTCGGGGGCTGTTGCACAGCACTGACTACTTTCGTTCAGTCTTACATCACTTGAGTGCTCGCTCGGCAGCTCAAACACAGCTCAGGCAGCCCTGGAGCTGTGGGTGTGCGTTACAGATCTCTATCTCTCTGCCTGCACGTATCTCCAGGTGTGCCAGGCAGGAGACCTTCCAGACCTCAGCAGGCAGTGTGAGGGACCTCCAGAGGACGTCCACTCTGGCTGGAGAAACATCGTAGCCAAGAGATTTTTAAATTTTGTTTTTAGCACTCAGCAGCACTTTCTGGGATGTCTCTGGCCAGACTGCCAAAGCTGTTCAGCACCCAAAAGAGTCAGCTGGCCCAGAAGCCCCATCGCCAATTTTGGTGGCTAAATGAGAGCCGACCTCAATCATGCGAGCGAGCGCTTTGGGAAAGTCTGGCCACAAAGCTTTCAGCTCAACAGACTGCTCCTCAAGCAAGCGGTAAATGTCTTCTGACATTGTCCTCCTACTTCTGTGCCCTAACATATGCACTCTGCTTATTTATAGAATGTGTGAGCTTCACATCCACCAGGCCGAGTCCCTCGGGACCAGCCGCGCTTGGTTTTGGGCAGGTCGGTCAGTGGTTCTCCCGTGCTCGGAGAGCAAAGGATTGCTCTGCCCTCCTGCTGCACAGGAGAGGGCAACAGCTCCCACTTAACCCGGATTCAGGAATATTTCTGGAAACAGTAACAACTAACAAGAGTAGAAGGGAAGAAGCTGGTGAGCTGGGGAGCTCCAGGCCCACCGTGCAGGAAGGGGAGCAGAGGGAAGATCCCATCGTGTCTGCAGCAGAAACCATCCTCCAGCCACTGCAAGGACTGCCTAATTTGGAACAGTCTGCAATGCATTCCTGCCTTGTTCAGGGACTGGGAGATGCCAGGGCAGAACAGCAGAGCCTATCTCCAAAATACAGGATATTTAGAGTTGGAAACACAGCCTAAAGTCTTATGTCAAATAAAATTCCACCTGTGCTCCAATTGTAAAAATGCAACAGCCACCAAACAAAAGCCACAGCTATATCACAAAACAGTTTTGCCCAGTTGGTTTAGTGAAACCAATAATTCAGCAGAAATTTGAATTTAGTCTTTACCCATAAACCTATATTTACTACATTTATTATAAACCTCGGTTTACTATTAGAGATTAGTGAAAAAATAAAGTTTCTTCTTTTAGAGCTACTTGTAATTTCTTTTTGTGTTCTATGTGCAGTAACATAAATTATTACAGACAAAACCCACGTGACAATGCACCACCCTCCCTGTAAGGATGGACACTACTTTTTGCAGGTTCAAACAATTGAGCTGAGGTGTTCCGACTACAGAGAAGAGAAGCCATCTACATCATACGAGTATCCCTCTTCATCAGATATAGGCAGGCAAGAAAATTCCCTCTCTCTAAGGCCACAGTGCGTTCTGGTGGGCACCAAGCTCTCAGGCAGCTCAATCATCACATAAATAAACCCTAATTGGCCTTCTCACATGTTTTGAAGTTGTATTGCCTGCTGCTGGCAGTCCAAAAGGTACACCTCTGGAGATATCAGGGAAAAAAAATCATCAAAGATCATGTGCAATTAGATGCAACAAACCCATGCCCAACTGGTGTGTGTCAAGGGTAAAAATAGCATCAGCCCAAATGGCAAATGCCTTTTGGTTTGTCAGGAATTGAATGTGTGGCACCAAGCGAGCGGTTATTACAGGCTCTGATCAGCAAAGCAGACAATCATTTGCCTTGTTATCGTGCTGCCTGCCCATGTGAACAGCATCAAACAACCATTAAAAGACACCCGCTCACCCCCGAAGGGAACACGGGTGGTGAGTATCTGAAAACCTCCTCGTTAACAAGCTAACCTTTGAGTCTGGTGAGAAGGCAAGGAGGCATTTACCAGCCACTCTATCGATAATTATGGAAAGGAAAATCGTAGCTCATTGTCTATCCCAGTGTGGGGAGATAAACAAGGCAGGCCTGGGGCGAGCAGCCCTTCCACGGCAGCTCCTAGCCAAAAGCAACAGCTGCCAAAAGGGCAATTATCCATGGAGCTGCTCCCCTGGGGCCGTTCAATACAGGGATGATGTATGTTTGGAAACTACCCCAAAGCCGTTCTGCTGGAAACAGAGGGCTCTGTGGCACACAACCCCTCAGGGACCCCAAAATACGCTGGTAAACAGCAACCTGAAAGGCCCCACGCACGGGTGTGCAGCGGTGTCGTGTGCCAGGTCTCAAACACCATGGTTTTTGTTCCCTGGAGCTGTGATGTTTCCCCAAGATGGGGACCTAGTTTTGAGCAGAAGATAGTAACTCAATTCCCTATTTTTCATATTTCTCCCTCTTGTGTCACCCAAGAGAACTTAAAAAACTAATTATGCTTCAGCATGCAGCCACCCACCTTTGTTACAAGCCTAAATCCTGTTCCCATTTGTAGCCTAACTCCATTTTGTCTCCAGCCTCCTTGCAAGGAAGGAGGGAGGGCACACCTGAGGCTGCACCAGACTCCCTGGGGGTTGCTACCCTACTCCAGCTCAGCCTTTGCATCAAACCACCAGTTATCTTTCCAATTAATTGTGGGTATCATGGTGGTTGACAGGACACCCTTACTACCAAGGGATAATTTAATATGACTAGACTGTAATCAAAGTGTTAATAGCCTCAAAATTTAATCTGTGCAGGAGTAGGATTTATAAAAGGGAAAGGATAACCAGGGCTCAGATGAATAATGTTAGTTGTAACATTACAGCTAGTTGTAATAGAATAATTAGTTGTGATATGCAGAAATAAAAATTACACTGCTTTGAGTTCCAGGCCGCGTGCCAAAAAGGGGCCGTTAGTCACAGCGATGAGGAACAGTTACACAGTCCATTATCTCACAGACCACGAGGCCCAGGAATGAATCCTGCGTGTCACAGGCAAATTGAGACTCTGCACTTTCAGCAATGCACAGCTTTTCATTTTAGCCCTTAAACCAGATCCTTTCTCACTATTGGACTGACGTGCCTTCCCATTTGGAGAAAGGTATCCTCAGAAGCCCTCCTGGCCAAGCTTCACTTTTCCTTTGGGCACGGTCCCAACTTCTCCCTCCTGTGGCAGATGAAGCTCACCCCTGGCATCCCCACCCGCTCTCTTCCTTCATCCCCACCAGTCTTGTGGAGGTAAAAAAAAAATCTCAAACTACATTAAATGTCTCTTTTTCCCTTGTAGGGCAAGGATGCTGGGTGATGGTTTGGCTGCCTCTATCAGCAGGTGCTGCTTCCTCATGGGGTTAGGCAGCCCCTGCTGCTCCCTGGCTCAGGGCCAAATGCTTTCATCATAGAATGATAGAATTTGTTTGGTTGGACGGGAGCTTAAACCTCATCTTGTTCCAACCCTCCTGCCAGGGGCAGGGACACCTTCCACCAGACCAGGTTGCTCAGAGCCCCAGCCAATCTAATCCCCTCTAAGCTAGCAACACACTTCTAAACCCAAAGTGTAGGAGGCAGCAATAAAGCTGGTGCTCAGCATCACAGTGAGAAAGCAAGAAGCTGTACAAAAGCTAAAAGCGATGTGACCAAAACTCTTTTTTTTTTGGATTATGACAGCATCCAGCTTTTACCATCTCATTGTTACTCATTCACTTGCATGACAGACACAGAAGCAATTCCTTGACCTGGTAGGCATTTTTAAAAAAAATTACTTTGAATGACTTCTGTATTATAAAAGTTACTTTATAACCATTTTATGCTTTTTAGGTAGTGATAAAGAAATTAAATGCTTTTTCAGGCTGTGCTTATCCATTTCTCCTTCATTTCCTCCAGCATACTTTGTTTTCTTCCTCTTCTTGCAGTGCCAAAAAGAAACAAAAGTGGAGACGTGAAAGAGGAAAACTGGTAAAGAAAGATAACTGTCTAGAGAAAACAGGCAGGAAAAAGAGAATAGAAGTTGTGATTTTTTTTTAAAGGGAAATCACCTGGGAGTGAAACAACTGAAACTTTCCTCTCCTTCTCACACACACACACGTCCCGTGACCCCTTTTTCTTCCTGGTCCTGGCTGACTTGCACCTCCTGGCAGGCACGTAGGTGCTTGTTTTGCTGTTGCTCCTCAGGATGGAGTCACCAGAAACGATGTTTTCCACCAGAAACGATGTTCCCAGGAGATGTTTTGCGTGGGGGTGAAATGAGAAGCAAAGCTGTGCTTGCACACACAGTCACGTGCGGCAGCCCTGCTCCTGCTCCATCCTCCCCGTGTTACACATCGGGAAAGGCACCACTTAACACATCTGGGGAAGCATTTCCCCGCATAGGCACGGGAGCCCAGGCTCAGAGGCAATTAAAAACTCCAGGCTGCACATGTTCCCACACCTACCTTTTGTGGCTGGCACTAAACAAATGCTGCACTGAGCCAACAAATCTTACAGTGGCCTCATTTTTCTAGCAATGATGCCTCAGGCAAGGCCTGTGTGGCCCAGAAAGGAAAAAGGTTAACTTTTTCTGGAATTCCCTGAACCTGCTTATCTGCTTCTTCTCCCTAAACATCTGCCAGTTTCAGGCACCTGTTATAATATATCAGTTTGTCTTGCCGTGGTTCCTGGAGTCTATCAGCAACCCGAGCAATTAGTATTGTCAGCAAATCATTCATTAACTGAACTATTCAGTTTCAGCTAACTTAAGACTAATTGTGTATTTAATTCCTATCTAGCAAGATCAAATCAATCAAAAAAAAGCCCATGGGTAAATATCAAAGATCAATAGGTAATAAATGAAAACCTTAATTAAAGTCTTATCTGAATGCTAACAAAAAAAAAAAAAAAAACCAGGTAAAGCAGGGGAGATTATTTCATATCAAGTCATTCTGATTATCCTCCTGCTGTCTCCCCAGTTCAACCCTGGCATTACTCAAATACATGGTGAAAAGGCTGGAGTACATTTTTGGCATCATGAGAGAGCCTCTCTCCCTCCCCACCTGGCAGAGACCCCACGCAGGCAGTTCAATGCCACTTCAGGGGTGGAGAGTGACCTCACAGAAATGCTATTTTCCTGCACATTTTCCCCTGTGAATTGGGAGCTGCAGCTACTGACCTTACTGGCAAGGAGACAATTGTACTGCTGGTTGCTGTTGTTCGTCCAGAAGTACCAAGCTATTATAGAAGGAGCAGGAGATTGTTCCCTCCTGTGTGTCATCAGCAGAGGTAAATAACATCTCTGCATCTCTGCTGTGCAAGCCAGAGAGTAATTAGGGGGATCTGCCCAGGCCTTTGCGTTGATGAGCTGATTATCTGTTCCTGCCCTTGAAGGTTCAGGCCCCGTGTTGTCCCCGGTCCCTGCGTGGCTTTGGCACTGTCAGGCCAACGAGAACGTGAGACAAGGAAAGCAAAAGCACTACAGCTGATTATAAACTGCTCAGGTACACAGCCTTCAACAAAATCAAGGCCAAACAGATACATCAATAAGTTAAACTCTACTAAAGTCAAGAAAGAAAAAGAAAAAAACCCAAACCAATAAATCAGTCTTATCAAATTGATACACCTGATCTTGGTGGGATCCATGGGCAAGTTTTGTCAGCAGGGAAGATCACAGGCTCAGCCTGGAGAAGGTCTGCCAACACTGCCGACTTCAGAATGCTGCCAAGAAACCTGAAACAGCAGAACTACCTTCCCAAGAGATGGCAGCCAGGCACTGCTACCCTGCTGACAGGCACTGAGATAAAACACCAGTAACAAGGAGGGGAGTGTGGTGGGGAGCACAGACAGGAATGGGGTGGACATCAGAAATTCCTGTTAACTTTCCTACCCTCCTGCTCCCCTGCCCTGCACCCTATTTATGCCATCACCTGCCAGTCACTTCCCTCTGGCCTTTCCTCTCACCCAAGGGCTCCTTTCCTCACCTGGCTTCTGTTTTCTGCATCAGCTCCTTCCTACACTAGTCCCCATAAAGGTGCCTTGGTGCAGGGTTGAGTCTGCACAGAGGAGATGGCAACCCTAAATGTAAGTCTCTCTAAACTGAAAAAGCATCTTTACATCCAAATAGCGAGCTGGAGCCCTCGCAACACACATGCATTGATGGGATCTGCTGCCCTGAGCTCATCAATCAGTGCAAAGAAGTATCAGCTTGGTTACAGCAGCTGGGCTTCTCCAAAAAAATAAACAGACCCGCCCAAGACAATTTATTGTATAGCTTCTGACTTAGCACAAAGCTCTAAGTCAGCAGCTTATTTTTGGAAAAAATAAAAATAAGTGACCTACCTACACGGATGGTGCAATGAGAGCTTTCACCATGCTGAAATGTGCACTGGCCCCAGCTTTTCCGCTGATGCCATTTTTCTCCCAGAGCCAGGGAGGACACACAGAGGAGTCTCTCTGATCAGAGCTGGTTGTGAGGGCAGAAGTGGGTGGCACCTGCACAGGAGGTTGCAGAGCCTCTGAACCTTCATCACCAAGGATGGTGTCGGAGTACCATGGCTTGGCTCGGACCGAGACTGTCAGACAGCAGCTTTGCCTCCAGGCACGCACCTGTTTCTCCATTTCTGCTGCATGTGCAGTGGTAATTGTTAAAACCCTGCCTTTTACAGAGAGCTGTGCAGGATGTGGGAGCTGCTGGAGGAACTGCTGCAGCCTCTGGACTGGAAAGTGTGATATTGGTTACCTGGGATGTGCTGCCTCTGTCCTGACCCCATCCTTTGCTTTTGGGACTAACAATAAGACAAGCAATTTTATTTCATGCACATGCATGAGATATCCCAGCTCTTTGAGCATCCCCTGCACTTTCCCCCTCCAGATCCTGGATCTGATGCTTCTCACTGAGCCACCCTGCAGCCAGACAGGAGGCAGCCCTTTGCAGGTCTCCCTTTTTTTATGCTGCTTCCCACTGCACTGGGCTGGAAACTGCCAGCAGAGCCAAGGAAGGAGGGCAGAGGCATCAGCATCTTCTGCACATCTGTCCCGCTGCCCAGCGCTCAGCTGCAGGTGAGGCTGAAGCCAAAGGACCTAATGAAGCAGAGAAGAACAGCTACACTCCTGACACAAAAGGCATGCCAAGCTTTCATCTTCTGAGAGGTTAAAAATAAACAGTTTGGCTTGCAGCAAAGTGGTCTGATTAGAGGCAAAGAAAACTACACTGATTTCCATGGAAATGGAATATTTTGTTGCTGCTACTTGATCTTGTTGAAACGTATTAAGAACACAAAAGTGCAATTTCAATATCTGGAGAGTGGTAGTATACTTTAAAAATTTAAATTAAATTGATTTCTGTTAAAAGAAAGCTGGCTGATTTTAGTTTCTTAATTACTTCATTACCACTGTAAATGGAGCATGTTCTTATAAGCTTATAGAAGGATATTATAGAAATACAGCTGCAACCCGCAGCAGAAGAGATACAGACATAGGCTTTATCTGTACATAAAAATCAGAGACTTTAAGATCCTCTAAGGTCCTCTATCTCCTCTCTAAAACCAGCAAAGAATTGTTCTTTAACGTGTAAGTCTTTCTAAATTTAAACCCATTACAAAACAGATCCTAGTTGCTATGGAAGAAGGATCGATCCCCAAATTTTGTTTGCTTTTTTTGAAGTGCAGGAATGCTTCCTAAGAATAAGACCTGCCTACCCATGCTCTGGAAGCAAAATAACACAATTAGTTTGAGTTCTCATCTCATTAGTGTGGTAGGTATCTCCACGGGGAGGTTTCCTAGGAATGAGCTGCGTCCTATTTCAGTTTAACCCAGATAGTAACAAAATAATCACTCGAAATGGGGCATGGCTGCCATGACCTAACACAAAATAAATACTAAATGCAGGTGTGAAGGAAAGGCTGCCTCACTGACACAGTTGTTCTCTTTGTAGACGTGCCCCAGGGTAGGACCACCTCCAGCGTTTCCACACGCACCACTGGGACGTTGCCACAGCACGGCCTAACTGAAATCTTCTATCAAACAAATGTTAAAAATATCCAGAATCTTTGTTCTTAGCTAAAGTAACACATTGTGATGGCAACAAGAAAAAAAAGAATTCCTTTTCTTCTTCCATTTCCTCAAAGTGAAATTTCGACAGAAACAATAAACCCTTTAGGTTGTCGTTATGACAGTGTGACATTTTTTTGACATAAATTTTATATTACTGTAATTTTAGGTGACAGAGCAACTTGAGCTTCCATACAATATGGAACAAATAGA
>VYXC01005513.1:343485-357321 GCA_013397175.1 Platysteira castanea | reverse complement strand
CTGTGCCAGCCCTGCAGACTGCAGACAGTTAGAGACAGGTGTCTCCTCCCCTCAGCAAGTAAAACTGCTCTGGCAACTCCCAAGCACTCCCAATGCAACATATGCTGCTGCTACAGGGGATGCTTTGGCAGCACTGTGAGCTTAGCTCTTAAAAATGTTCTTGCTTAGTTATCATTTTTTCAGATGGCAAACTTTCTTCCTGAGGAGAAAGACAAAATGGCTGAGGCTGAACTTCAAATCTTTTGCTAGCACAGATGCAATGAATGTGGCGGGGGAAAATCCCATTTCCAACCAACACAACTAGAGGACAAAGAAATCTGTGTCATTCAAGAAGGCAGTAATTCTGGTAAAGAAGAAGTTCCTTTTGCAAGCAGGTATCTCTCCAGCAGAGGGCTTTATTGGTATGATTATCCTAAAACTTCTTGAAGTCTCTTCAGCCATAATACACTGGGATTTTGTAAGACAAGAAAAAACAGCAGAGTTTTGTTCTTGCTTAGCTTTGAAGGCTACTTCAAATAAATGTGTTATCAAGGTCAGAATAATCTCTAATAACATAATTTGTCAGTTTAAATGAAGATGTTCATTTCCATGATAACTTTATCACATATGTATATGAACATGTTCACAGAGCACACTCTTACAGATAATCTGTACAGAATGCTACAGATAGCTGATATTCTAAAAAGCACGATGTCAGCGGCTTTGTATCTAAACCAAGGATTTTAAGAGGTGATTTAAACATTAGGAAACTTTTTAACATTTTTTTCTTTAAAAAGGAAGGGAGAGGGGTTTTCTTTACATGGGTGGAGAGTGATAGGGCAGAGGTTTATCTTAGGTGTTAAGAAGAAATGCTTTACTCAGAGAGTAGTGAGATCTGGAACAGATTACACAGAAAAGTTGTGGATGCCCCACTCCTGGAGGAGTTCAAAGCTTGATTGGATAGGGCCCTGAGCAACCTGGTCTAGTGGGCAGCGCTGCTGCCCATGGTGCAGTTGGAGGAGTGGAACAAGATGATCTTTAAGGTTCCTTTCAACACAAGTCTTTTTTTTTTTTATTTTTTTTAATGGTTTTATGTTGTATTGCAAAGGGAGCTAAACTGATAAAATTTCTTTATGGAGTTTATGTTTGCTTCCTGTAACCTTTGCTTAAAATTTCAAAATGAAAGTATGTCTTCTTGCAGAGGTCTATGAGATTGGATGGAACTCTGTTCCTCTCCTCTCTGCATATCTGCATACTCAGGCTCTGTTAGACGGAACAATTTGTCCCCCAAAGCTCAATACTGGGTCCAGTATTGTTTACTTTATTCATCAATGACTTGGATGAAGGAGCAGAGACCTCCTCAGCAAGTTCACTGACAACACAAAGCTGGGAGGAGTGGCTGATACCCCAGAGGGCTGTGTAGCCCTTCAGAAGGACCTTGACAAGCTGGAGAGAGGGGCAGAGAAGAACCGTCTGAAACTCAACAGAGGCAAATGCAGGGTCCTGCACCTGGGGAGTTCCACCAAAAATTAGGAAGGACTTTGTTACCATGCAGGTGACTGAGCACTGGAATAGATTGCCCAGAGAGGTTGTGGAGTCTCCCTCACTGGAGATATTCAAGAACCATCTGGGCACAATCCTGTGCCATGTGCTCTGGGATGACCCTGCTTGAGCAGGGAGGTTGGCCCAGATGACCCTCTGTGGCCCCTTCCAATCTGACCTATTCTGTCATTCATGCCCTGACTTCTATTCTAACCCCCGTGACGATAAGTGAGGAGGAGATAGGCAGGAAGGGGTGGAGGTTTTGACAGTATATCAGATTCTATTCCTGAGTCACGGAGGTGAAAGGATACAGCCCACACCTGAGAAAGGATTTGTTCACTACAGGACTCAGGATGCTTCCCTGTGTGAGCAGAAAAAAAATGAATCTGAATGGTATATCATTTATGTTGGCATTCTAGCACCATCCCAATATATTTTTCCTTATTTGTGTTGGCTTCAAAACTCAGACCATGGCTGTGAGATGTATTTCCTGCAGCATTTTCTTCCTATTTTTACAAGTTTGGATTAATTGCAAGGTTTTATTTGTCTGTATGTATCACCTAAGTCTCAAAAGACTGATGCTGCTACATTTTAAACAGAGTCCTATATTGTACTTCCCATAGTTTTATTAATTACTGTGCTTTCACTTTTAGTTTATGTTGTTTCTGAACAAGACCAAGGTTCAGAGTGTGGCCTATGCTTAATAACTTCAAAGAGCTGCCTCTAGAAAATTCAGTGAGTAAATAATCTAAGTTAATGAAATGTATAAATAGTAAATGATAAGGTAATCTATGAGAAAACTGATGAGTGCAGGATAGATCTAATCATGGAGATACTAAATGCTTTCAGTGAAGTACCCAATATTCAATAATGCTTATCTTGGCTGAAATTCTGTCTTTGATACCTTTTACAATAATGATCGATCAGTGCTTGTAAGCCTTCAAGAAGTCTATTGAAGAGCCTTTGTCCTCTTGATCAGTGCCTTTTTCCTTTGGCTATTCAGTATATTGTGTGAAGGATACAAAGTTAAACTAATAGGAACTTCTGAAAGAAACACATAGATCCACTTTGCTTGGGGGAAACATCAATTCAAACTGGAAAAAAAGATGAATGAAAATGATAACAGAAATTTACAAACTTCAATATTATTTAAAAAACAAAATACTGAATATGTGTCATGTACATAGTGGTAATGTTAAATGATAACAGTAATGGTAAGTGTCAAATACTTAACATTTAACATCCTCTTTCATACCACATATACCATAGAATCACAGAATCAGAGAATCAGAGAATGGCCTGGCTTGGAAGAGACCTCAATGATTTCCAATCCCCTGCCACAGGCAGGGACACCTTCCATTACACTAGATTACTCAGAGCTTCATCCAACCTGGCCGTAAACATTTCTGAGGATGAGTCATCTACAACGTCTCCAGGCAACCTGTTTCAATGCCTCATGACTCTCACAGAAAAGGATTTTTTCCTAATATCTAATCTAAACCTACCCTCTTTCAGTTCAAATACATTCCTCCTTGTTCTGTCATTTGATGCTCTTGTAAAAAGTGCATCTCCAGCTTTCTTGTAGGCTCCCTCCAGGTACTGAAAGGCTGATATTAGGTCACCCCAAAGCCTTCTCTTTTCCAGGCCAAATAATCCCAGCTCTTTCAGCCTTTCCTGATAGGAGGGGTGGTCCATCCCTCTGATCTGGGTAGGCTCCTCTGGCCTCAGTCCAACAGATTGATGTTCTTCCTGTGCTGGGGACTCCAGAGCTGGATGCAGCAGTACAGGTGGGGTCTCACAAGAGTGGAATAGAGGGGAAGAATCACCATGCCATGCGATTTTAAAGTTATTATACATAAAATAAACAGTGACAGTAAATAGTGACATTGAAGAACCATTGACATCTGAACTACCTCCAGTTTATGCTGATATATTTTAATGTAACATTTTCAATGCCCACATTTTCAAAAATAAAATTCAGGAGCTCTGAATTGAAGACTATATATATTTTCTGAACATGATGAAACTTTTTTGTGTATCAAGCCTTGTGCCCACATAATCATAGCAATGTACAGAAGTCATTAGTCACTATTTGCTTCAGGAAATAAATGTATTTTTCTATGTAAAGGCACATTATTTTTTACTTCCAGTGATAAGTCTTAATATAATAATTTAAAACATATATCTTAAACTCCGTTTATGCAGTATGCAGTACTGGAAATGTGGATTATTAATTTATTTTTCCAGATAAACACTTATTTTGCAACAAAGTAGTGTACATAAATATGCATATATGTATGTGTGTATAAATATATATATATATAGCCTTGCTGGTGCCAGTTTTTATCATGGGATTTTACTGTAGGAATCATGAGAAAAGGAAGTATCTGAAACAATACACCAAAAGCAAATGCAGGATTCCTCCACTGCCTGCCAGCTATTGTTGGTCTCCTATTTGAAGGATAGATGCAGCTCAGAGAGGATTTTCATTATTGTTTTGAACAGTTGGCTCTGAGTTTAAAGAAAACATCAAGCTGAGCTACCAGGAGCTGCATTCATTCTCATTTGAAAGCAGGTCATGCATTCATCTTTTCTCTCAATTTCTGAATAATCTCAGCAATACATGCCACACATGCTGCTTCAGCCCTCTGAAAGGACTCACATTGGTAGCACCCCTTAGCACACTTATTAGTGGTCTGGGCTTGTCTTCCTTTTACTTCAGATTCTAAGTTTGCACACTTGCCACAATGAGGCAGTTGCGAAGTCTGCCTATGTCATTAACTGATTTTTTTTTCAGGTAGAAACACTCAGCGTTTCCCTCAAAACGAAGTGAAAAATAGTATAACCACTGAAAATTCTGTTATTGCTTCTCAAAAGGTATCCACAGATTTGAAGCAAAACCAAATGAACTGTCAAGCATAATACTCAGAACAACAGATTTAACAGTGTATCTTCACCTTCAACAGCAGTTTCATTACTGAGAACTCAATCTGGGAAGCTATTTAGATCCTATCCCCAAAGGTGTCTATTGTTCTTTATCAATCAGTGACATAGTCAAATTAGTACCCAAAATGCTCTCAAAATTAGGAAGCATTGATTTTTACTTTTAGGTCTTTTGTTTCTGTACTGTACATTAACCAAAGAGGATTAGCAGCAGCAAATGGTAATTCAGCTACATATGTTTAGTGTATTGTATTCTATTCACAAAGCTCTAAAGAATAAATTCAGGGAAGACAATGCAAATTGGAGGCCACTAAAACATCACACAGACTACTCCATTTGTCCCAATTTGATTGTATAACAATTACAACAGTGATAATCAACTAAGGCAGTATGATGCTATTATTTGATCTCTTCTACTGATAGCAGTTCACTGTAGGTGTGGCTGTGCTTGTGACTGAACTACAAGACAAAGCTCATGTTACTGGTTTTACCACTCTATCCAAATGAAGTGTGTATTCAAAGATTTAGAGATGATCCAGATGGGTCTTATAGTGTGGGTAATTAACCTCTTCTAGGTTCTACAACCTCTGCAATGTTAAGCACACTAGCTGTTGGAGGCAACCTGGAGAAGACTCAGAAGATGGAAAAGAAGGAGACAGCAAAACTAAACAACTGCTTTTGGAAGACATGCCTTGGAGCAGCCTCTTTCCAAACACATCTATTAAATATTTCATGAAATAAGTGTCAGAGAAAAATCAAACAAACAAGCAAACAAAATAAAAAAAAACAAACAGCAAAAACAAAATCGCAAACCAAAACAAAACCACCCAAAAACTGGCAAAATAAGCAGTGGCTGCCAGACTTCAGAATAACACCGTAGATTCTTTTATGGGAACTTATAGGGACTATTACCCATGAATCCAAAGAAAATAGTAACTGATGAGATACACTTTTCCATTAAGAGGCACACTACCGTGATCATTTGGGTTGCCTTCATTTGCTGTTCACTAAACAATAGGACAAGGGTAGATGAACTGTGCAGCTGCTATAAGAGCATAATTTATATGCTGGTGTGTACGGAATATTGCTACCATGTGTTACAAAGATTGTCAATTTTTTAAAAGTGTGTACCTGAAGTTTCCTAACTGATTCAGTGTAAATGAAGGAATCAGCAATGAAAATAGGTACTTCTCTATTTTGCTTACATCGGTGGTCAGCCACCCACAATAAATTAATAAAAAGAAAGGTAATTTGTGAGGAAGATATAATGGCTGTTTTAGTACTTATAACAACATAGACATTAAAGGTGTCAGTGGCCTTGGGTGATTTATTAGCTGGAAAAAGATTAATGTTATGTTTACCTTTAAGAAGAAAAAGTGGAAAGGAAGACTGCACACTATAGGCCAATCATCTTTATCTCTGTCCCTGGAAAGGTCATGAGCAAGGTTTATCGGAACCCATTTCCAAACATATAAAGGACAGAAAGTTAATCAGGGGCATTTAACAAGTAATTATGAGCTTCTCAGCCACTCCTCATTGGACTTAGTCTCTAGATCCTTTACCAGCTTCTTTGGACATGCTCCAGCACCTCAATGTCTTTTTCTGTCATCAGGGGCCCAAAACTGAAAACTGAATTCAATGTGCAACCTCACCAGAGCTGAGTACATGGCAATGACCTCTTCCCCAATCCTGCTGGCCATGCTGCTTCTGATACAAGTCAGGATGGCACTGGCCTTCTTGGCCACCTGGGTAGGTTGCTGGCTCATGTTCAGCCAGCCATCAACCAGCACCTCCAGGTCCTTTTTTGCCAGGCAGTTGATTTCCCTAACAACTATTTTTACTGTTAAAGACTGAGGCAAAGAAGGCATTAAGTACCTCAGCTTTATGTTCCTCCATTTTCACTGCTTCACTGTTTCCCCCCTTGCATCCAATGAAGATTCTCCTTATCCCTCCTTTTGTTGCTAATATATTTATAGAAACATTTGGGGTTTTAGGCCAATAGGAAGATTAAGTTTTTTACTCAAGCTTTGGTGCTTCCAATTTTCTACCTGCATAACGTCACGACATAGAAAATCATAGAACGGATTCGGTTGGAAGGGGACCTTGAAGATCATTTAGTTGCAACCCCCCTGCCATGGACAGGGACACCTTCAACTAGATCAGGTAGACTACATCCTTGTAGTCTTCCTGAGTTGCCGGCCCCTACTTTGAAAGGTCACAAAAGATCACAAGCTCTCCTTTTTTTTTTTTTCCCCCCGAGTTCCTATCACAGCTCTCTGTTGTTCCAATGTGGTCTTCACCCCTAGCATGTCTTTCAGCACATGCACAGTATGAGACAGTCTATCCACTAAGGTTATGAATAAAAAAGGGAAGTTTGCCTTTCTTCAAAACAAGTGAAAATAATAATATTTGTTACCAATATTAGTGTTCATAGAATTTGTTCCACTGTCTGATTTTCCCAACTACCTAATTTTTATTTTGTCATTCAACCAGATTGTACCAGAAAAATTCTCAACAGTGCCTAATGTAGCATGTCTGGTAGCCTTCCCATTGGAGAGAATTTCAGGAAACAAGCCTGTAGATTGCTGGGATTACTCACCAATAAACTATAAATTTAATTTCTCAGTTCAAACTATTTCTCTTTGCCAAACCTGGCAAGACCTAGAGTGAAAAAGAGATTCTTCTCATTTTTTCCCAATGCCTGAGACTTCTCTAGAGAATATATTACAATGATACAACTGAGGCATTGCACAAGCTTTAGAGCATACTGGTTTTTTAAAAGTTTACCATTCTAAGCTTAACTTCAGTGCTCGCATTGCCAATGTAGTGCCTAGAGTGCCATCTTAATTTCTTAATCTAGCTAGCTGCAGATACTTAAAACTGTTGGGAGATGTACAAAACATAATACAGAACAAATGTTGTTACTAGCATGCAAGTAAAAGCGGGACAGAAAATTGGTTTGCACCTTACAATTGAACCTTTAACCTTTTCCAAACCTTGGATCAAACATCACTAAAAAGACAGAAGGAATGAAAATAGGAGACACCTGCTTGCTGATGAAGAAAATAATCAAACATAGTCAACAAATGGCTGATGACTGCAGTCATTTTTGGCCGTTTGGTTTTTTTTTTTTTTTTAGTTTTCATTACCCTTTCCAAATCAGTTTAATATTTAGAATTAATAAAAAATATTTTCATTCCAACACACCACTGGCAGTGAAGAATTATGTTTTCTGCTCATTGCTTTCATAGCTTTGGAATTAACTAAGTTCTGTTGGTCCTCTACATTTACTTGGAAAGAAAAGATGGCCAAGTCTGTTTCTTGAAGACTTTCTGTTCGCTTTATTTATTATTTGAGAGAAAACAGCAAGTATATTTCTTACTGTAAGGCCATCACAAGAAAATTTTTGATGAGAAACAAGAAATATAATAGGAATACTTAGTAGGAACCACAGAACCTAGTGTCTGAAGTATGTGTTCTGTAACGCTCACTGAGAAGAAGACAGAGCACCTGCAATCATGCAGGAAACAGTGTTTCAGGGACACCTATCCAGAATGACTAATACTTGTATTGGATAAACTGAGTTCTGGAAGAAATCAAAACAGGGAGACATATAAAGCAATATACATGACTTACACATCACTGTTAGAGATCACACCTACAACAGATGAACAGTTTTTAATGGTAGACACACGAAAGAAATATTGGGAGGGTGTTGAAATGTTATGGATACAGAAATACTCATATTTAATGTAAAAATGTTTTAAAATAACATTTAGGATGGATCTTGAGCTTATGCTTCAGGGCAATCATTGCCTCCAGCCAGTCAAACTGAGACCTATATGTGATGGTAGGTGAAGAGTTGGGGAGAAAAATATTTTATTGCTGAATTCCTCAGGCATTCCCCTGAAGTCTGGTTACAGTACAAGATCAGATGAAGAACAAAATGAGGCTGAGGTCTGACACTAAATGGCAGTTCCTATGTTCCATTTTGTGTCCCCCAATTCTCTAACATAATAATGAGTACAAAGAACTATTAGATAGAAAGTTATTGAAAATTACATCAACAATGAAAATAAAAGTTTTACTTCAATGCTTAAACCCTGAGGAAGATTATTTTACAAGAGTTATTTGTCTCGTTTCTAGCATTAGTGCTTCCTAAGATAAGGTCCTTCAGCACGAAGTAATTAATGTGTACACAGTTGGAGAAAAAATAAGTCTATAGTGGTACTACCTGGTACTATATACTACATTATCTTCTGAAGGGAAAATGCTATTCTCCTGGGTTGAGCTCCTGGGAAAAGCACTTAATTCACCAGTGCAGATGAACAGAAACTGGGTGAACACTGATCTTCAGCTGTGTCCTACACAACCGAAATTGAGATTTTCAGGATGAAACCTTCAGGAAATAGCAAAGCATTTCAGGTAAACCCATATAAAGAAAGAATATGTAATTCCAGTTACATCAATATACACAATTTACGACACTTTAGAGAAATTCCAATAGAATTACACTGTGTGTCACATTCAGGCATAGAACATAATGCCTTATATGTGTATTTTTATATTTGATTAAATTTAAATAGTATTTGTAATTACTAAATGGTTTTATGGTAAAAAGTATCCTTTCAGTATTACTACTCAGTCAGATGGACTTATTTGTATTTATTTATAGAGTCAAATTGTAAGGTAGTTACTAATCACATTCATGCATACTGGCATATACACGTGCTTGTAAAAAATTGTATGGCTCCCCTGGAGACTAATTCTGAAATGTCCATTTTCAATGGTGAACTTAGATGAAAAAACCATTCTTTAAATTATTATTATGGGCTTCAAAAATGACCAAGTTACCTGGATAATACCTTCTTTTCCCTTGTCTATGCCCTTGCCCATCATCTGTACATCTGAAAGACAATGTAAGCTTGCTCTTTAAAAAAATTTTTTTTAAAAGTGCTCTATTTTTTTTTTGGCCTACTTCATTTTCTCACCTTTTTAAATGCAGGATACAGAAAAACTAAATAGCCCTAAGCTACCCTGTAACTTTTTCAATAAATGCCCTTTGAAAAACAAAACCCTTTCAATCAATCCATCAAATAAAACCTGTGGAAATTCCATTGTTTTAAGCAATGACCTGAAATAGACTGTCTTTCAAATTCTTTATGCTGCCGAGGTCAATGGACAAGTGAATGCAGTTTAGAAAAAGCCTTTTTTATACAGACAAGTTGAAACACTAGTACTTCTGTCTTGGTCTTAAAATGAGGAGTAATATTTTACATTGCTTTTTTATATTTCTTGTAACAATTTTTATTACAAAAAGTGAGCATGGCCACTTAATTATTCAAAACTACCCTCAAGGATTCCAGTAAACTGCTGTCTTGTAGTCTGAATTAGCAGATTTCATATGAAGCATGGCCCTTTTTTTTCAAATCGAGGGCTGTCACTCAAGATACAAGGTAGTAAATTTCTTATGTTTGGAAAATGGTAGTAGGTTTGAACTCTGCCAAACAGTAAATAAGGGATTTTAAACAATAAGATATTAAACGTCTTCAACTGCCACATTATATGACTTAATGTAATACAACCAAATACAATAATCTTATTTTTAAACAATGTAAATTCTGTGATAGGTTTGTTTCTACTTTTGTAAAAAGTCGCTGCAAAATGCATGTCAGTTCACTCTCAGCAGTAAATTTGTAATTTGTGTACATGTGCTTACAAGGTACATTTTAGAAAGAATAAAAAAGAATTCCACAAATATGACAAAGTTGTGAAGATTAATGGCAAAAATATCAAAAGTGACATGTCTTTGAACCACTTGTGTAATATACTTTAGTATTTCACATGGTATGCTGAATAAAAAAGAAGCATATTAGATGTTAAAGCACTGTGAAATTTTAAATCTTTTTCTAGGTTTGGATTTTACTTAGACATTCATGTTTTGGGTAATGTTGAATTAAATATTCTCTGTGTATGACTAGAAAAAACCAAAATGTTCTGTTACAGGTAGATTCCCACCTGTTCAGTCCCTGCATCTTGTATAATGAGGATGTGAATGTGATTCCCACTAGCTATTTTTATTTGGCTTCTGTATAATAAAGTCACAAAACAACCTAGCTATAAAAACAAAACCAAAACCCCAAACCAATATATATATAGAGTAGAGGCATCCTGCGTCTTTTCAGGCAATGAATTTTTAAAAGGTTTGCTTAAAAAATAGAATATAACAATTGGCAATAGCTATTCAGATGTAAGATTTAAAATGTTTTTATTCTGGGACTGGGCAGATGGGTGATTTGTATTAGATTTGTGTTTTGCTTTTGGGTGTGGGTTTTTTTCCTACTAGATTTTAGTGCCTCATTTCCAGACACTGCTGTCTGCATTTTTGTAGACAATGGTAATTCTCTAGCAGATTGCACTTTACTGTTGAATTTTAGAACAGTAAAACGATAAGGAGAGTGGGTAATTTTAACTAGATGGAGTGCCGCCGTCGTAAATATCACTTGTAAAGGGTGAAAAAAGATAAAGCATGCATTTATTAAAAAATAAATATATATATATATATAGAGCCATGTTTGGGATATGTTTCTTAAGGCCTCGCCTTTCTTCATGCTCCACTTTTACACCTTCTAACCATTTTCAATTTTCCATATTTCCCTTTTGTTATTTATTTAGCTAAATATCACAGTGGGTGTTAAATAGTTTGAGATGTTTGAATATCAAAACATATAATCCACTTGAGTGACAGAACAATAATTTTTCTCTACCTTTGCCCAGAAGCTCTAGGAGACAGGTATTCCATCAGCTGTATTGTACACATTAAACATCTTTAAATACATTATTTGCTTGGTTTACATAATTATTCCAAATCCTGTGATTTTCACCTTCTGGTTAACATGTTAATACAGGCACAACCCCTCTAAAATGGATCTTTTGCCTCTTTATGACTATGATAGGTTCCCTTACCTTTCATGCAACATCATACAAAAAGAGAAACATATCAGTTTGATATTCTTCTCAAAAATACTTCTAAAAAATTTCTAAAATAATTCAGAAAAATAACTCACTTGGAGAACTACTTTTTTTAAAAATTTCATGTTAACCTTATCATTACAATTCTGTTTATAGCTGAATGTATAGAGATATGTTAAGACTAACAGTTAGCAAATGCATTTTATTAAATTAATTGTTTCTATTAGCAGCTAGCAAATAAAAACTATCATGGACTTGTTCCTTTTTCTCTTATAAGCTTGTCATGTAGGTAAGAAAAATACAGGACATGATGTGCATTTTTATTATACTATTTCATTTGACAGTGTTACAGTTAGTATTTTTCATATGAAGACACAAGCATTTGTCATTATAAAATGGAATAAACAATTAAAAATTGTCATTAACATAATTTCCTATTCTTATTCTTCTGACAGTAAGAATGAGATTTTGATTAAATAAAAAAGTGTGATGTAATGAAAAATCATGTATATATATATCTATATACCTATATATATATAATAATGATACATTTAGTAGTATAGATAGGTGTAGCATGCCAACTTTATCTAACTATTCTCCATGGAAACTACATTTTATTGATCAGCCAACTTAAGAGTAATACTGAAACACCTGTGTTCCCTTTCCTTACAGCATCAGTAAAAATTTAATTGCTGTTGTTATGGGTGGAATAGAGAAGGAGAAAGAAAACATGCCATTGTATAAATCACAGAGTGGCCCATAGCCTGGCTACTGTGTATACTTGTTGTCCTGTTGTGTTAGTAAAGGGAAAGTAGGAATTAAAAAGCCTTGAAAAAGGGGTGACAAAGATGACTAAAAGTTTATGATGGCTTCTGAAGGAGGAAGGACTAGGAAAACAAGAAACCTTTATCCTAGAAAGGAAGGGGCATGGGGCAATATGGCAGTGGCCCACAAAAACAAGGAAAGCTTGCCTTGGAATCATCTTTTCATTCTCCTTTTCCATATCTATAATGGGATAAAGCTGGGATAAAGCTTAAAAAAGAGAGATATTTTTCCATGCAACAGATGAGACCTGTGGATCTGTTTGTTGTGCCGTATTGGCACAGAACAGCTGATATGGCAGGGATCTATGGAGATTGACTAGTCAAAGCCCCTACTCAGAAGAAAAGTTTATATATGTTCAAAGGAAGATGGTTGTAATAGGTTGAAACTGAGTTGATGGACACGCTCCTAAGCCAATTGCGCTTTTGCGATTTACACATTTAAATGGCGTGGCTGTGTGGGAAATTCCTTTTCTTTGTCCTGATTTCCTGGAGTGGCTGGGCCAGGCTGGGCCCCCTTCCCCTGTGGGGGCAAAAAGCTGTTGGGAAACGCCGTCCTAGCCCTGGAGGGCATCCAAGATCAGCCTTAAAAAACAGGCAGCTAAGAAACAGCAGCGCAGCTTCTGGGGACCGGCAGGTTTCCCTATTCCTCCATGCTGCCCCGCGCAGACCCGGCTGGAGCCAGCAGAGCTTTCTACAGCCAACACAGCTTATACCACATTGAAGAAGACACCATGCAGCCAGCAGCATAAAGGGAGAGAGGCTTTCTCCAGTGTAAAGCCCGAAGAAAATCAAGTCTTCAACATGGCGGCTCCAAGGTCAGAGAGAAAGAGAAAGTAGGTCACGTGGGACAAAACTGAAAATGGCAGCAGGAAAAGGGGGGAGGAGGTGCTTTGGCACGTAATTTAAAAATGCTTCTTGCAAGCCAGGATAAAAACTGTAATATCACATACGTTTGAGTCTCTTTAATCCCTTTTTTGAAGTACATGGGGAGATGAAAAACCCACGCCTGTGAAAATAAGAAATGCGGGCGCCAGGTTATATAGTTGTGAAGAGGCTTTTAGAGATTTTGAAGCAGAGAGAGCCTTTGTTTTCAGGCTAGAGTAACTCATCTTTAAAAAGACTAATAACCCCATGTGATGGCCCATGACTGGCAGTCTTGAAAGGACTGTGAGATTTTCATGGGAGAGATTTTTTTCTCACTCCAGCAAAACGATTTTTAACTGGGTGCATTGCTGAGTTTGTGAAGGATTCCATGGCACAGAAGAAACCCTTGTCCTTAAACATAAGAAGGAGACCTTTTAAGAACTGAAACACTGACCAAACTCCATGTTTGTTTTTTCCTTTGTGCAGTTTCGGTGGAAAGGAGCGGGGGGGGGCTGGAAGAGAAGTGAGTTTTGCTTTAATTTCTTATTATTCCTTTTTACTTTCAATTCTGTTAGTAATAAACTTGAAATTCTTTAAAGTTTTGTGCCTGATTTGCTTTTTCTTCTAATCCTTATTTCACAGAGGAGAGTAAGTGTGAACTAAAACCACTACACTTAATAAAGAATATAAAGAAAGCTTTATAAACAGAACT
>VYXC01005513.1:222478-343318 GCA_013397175.1 Platysteira castanea | reverse complement strand
TTCACTGACTTTGGTGTGTCTATGGTGTTTTCTTAACATGACTTCACCTTTCCCTCTCCCTTGACTCAGGAGAGGATTGATGTCTTCAGGCTTCATCTGTTCTGGGGAATTTTACAGCGCTGAAAGAGTTACTCTTACCCGGGCCTTGCAGCTGGAATTTTTCTCTCACTGTTGGTCATGTGATCTCTGCTGGGTGGTGGCTGGAGCTCGTTTCGGTGTAGAATTTCATTTTTCAGCATCTGCACTGGAGTGGGGCCAGCCTGGCTGAGCTGCGCCAAGGGCCCACCTGGCCAAGCCGCGCCGCGGGCCGGCCCGCACAGAGCAGGGCTACGAGCCTGGCCCCACCGGGCTGCGCAGCCAGGGCCCAGCCTGGCCCCGCCAGGCCACATGGGCACCCCAGTTACCTGTCCAAAAGCCAGAAGTAGGAGGGCTTTCCTGGGGTTTGTTCGTACTTAAATGTGGTTCACAGAGGCATGTTCAGCTTTCTTAAGTGGCTTAACAGAGTTGTCAATATTCAAACTAGCCAGCTGATTGGGTTTGCTGGGTCTAGAGGAAGCTGTCAGCAGCCCTTTGCAAAAAAAATCACTTCCGTGGCCGGTGGATTTCTCCTTTACTAAAAACCAAGCTATGCTAAACCATGTCAATGGTGTAAGTAAGACTCACTGACTTCTACTGAACGAATCAAAACAGGCTCAGGAAAACCTCCATTTGAGAGAACATGGGAGAATACTGCAGGACAAATAACGTATGCACTTTTCATACTTTTTCCTGGCAATCCCCTTATGGCCACTGCCAGAAATAGCACACAGGGTTTTATGGTTCTTGGCTTGAATCCATACACACTTTCTTTTGTTTTCCTGTAACTTAATATATATACACAATGCAAACACTAAAACATTCATGCTTCACTAAGTGTAAAGAACAAGGCAGTCAATTATGAAATCAGCAGAATTCATCTTGTTATCTACGTATAAATGGAAAGGCATCTGTTTTCATTGATGAAACAGTCTACTGCATACATATTCACAGCTCATACAAATGTGAGAACCTATTGTTTTATGGCTTGCCAGACTTAAGAGATTCTAATGGTCCAGTGAAGTTTCTTCTTCCATATAATAAAATGACTTGCTTATTACATTTATTTCAGTGCTCTGAGGAACTTAGATGCATAGCTCTGTGTAATGTGTACTCTGCAACTTTGGTCAGGCCTTGCAAGCTGTCTATCAGCATCTAAATGAAATGAAACTTTTAAATTAACAATCTTCCAGCAGAAGTACGCTTCTTCTGTTACCCAGCATATAAGACCTGTGTGAGCCTCAAAACAAATATTTTACCATTACATCACTTTTTGAGTTCATGGGGGCACACAGCTGTGTAAATGTTCCCCATGACAAGCCCTTCGAAGTACAGGAGAACCTTCTGTATATTGCCTGGAGATTCAGCTGACATGAACAACTTCAGAGAATAGTTCTATTTCCTTTGGAGTAAAGGACAAATGTACAGTACTGATAAATTACATTTCTGTTTAAAAACACTACCAAATCCTAAACAAGTCTGAGTCTTCAAAATAATTTTTTTGATACAGTTGCCCAGGTTTCCCTACAAGACTGCACTTCTAGGGTCCCCCCACAACTATTTGCTTCATACTAGTTGTATATTGTTTATGTTATACGTGCTCTAAGACAAACAATTCCGCATTACTATTTCTTACCTTATATGCTGTCTGCATACCATAGCCACAGAGTAATATATCTTCCAGACCCAGTTTTGTGCTCTGTCGCGGTGGCTGTTCTGGTGGGTGCTACAACCTTCCAGAAACATCTCCAGCAGAAAGCTGCTCAGCAAAGCTACTACACTCGCACACACACACACCAGATAGCTTCTTCAACAAATCAACGGCAAAGAGATGGGAAGAGTCTCCATATGGAGTTCCACAGGAGAGGTTTATTCCGCAATGTGTATGAAGGGCTCCACTGATGAAGAACACAGAATAATGGGGGGGGTCTAGGATTATATACGTGGCTGGGGAGAGCACCAGGGCCCAATAATCTGAGAGCCAGAGGGTGGTACACAGGCGGGGCTAGGGTATGGGAGCCAATGGGGAAGCTCTGAGGGAGTGGCAAAGGAACAAGGGCCAACGGAAGAGAAGGGAAGGGAGAAGTTTCTGGATCAGGGATTTATAGGGTAGAAGGGGGCAGAAAGGTCAGCTGGCCAACCGGGGAAGCAGAACTGGGGTACATCAACATAATGAAACAAAGCATCCTGGGAGAGGCCTTTTCTGTCTCCATAACTGAGGAGGATCTCTTATTGTTCTCCCCTCCAGGGTACTCTCATGGTTCCTTTGTCAGCAGGCCCCTGGCCTCCACAGTGCTCGTACAGCATCTCCATGCTTGAATTGTTTTAATCCCTTTCCTAGATCTCTGCAGAGGGCCTAGCTAATTATGAGGCCTGCTGCTCCTTGCTCAAACAGATCAAGAAAATTAGAACACAAGGGTGCTGGAAACAAGATGCTCTAAAATCTAAAGTTTGCTTCCTTATCAGTAGAATAAAAGAATAAATAGGTAGATATCATAATGAATGTTTAAAAATAATTGCAGTTTATTTGAAGGAAATGTAGAATAACATATTCCTATTTTAGATTTTTTTCTGACTAAGATCTCATGAGCTGAAAGGAAAAAATTTGGCAGTTTTTTGATCAGTAATTCTGTTGATCAAATATTCACTCTTACCTGTCTTGAGTATAAAATAATCTTGTAAAATGCTGCCAAAAAAGCTTCAGTTCTGAAACAAATTATATAGTCAAATATAATCCAAAAAGTGTGTTTAAAAAGCACCAGTCTTCCTTTGTGAATCAAAAGATAGGGTCAGACTTACTTGTGACCCTACACACCTCTCAGACCCACAAACTTAAAACAATAAACACATTTAAATTATGAAAAAAATTGAAAAGGACAGAATGACATCAAAAGATTTGTCTATTTTCCCTAAATAACCGAATTACAAAGCCCATACGTGCTATGAAGTGCTGAAAAAGTACAGTGAAGCTACAATATTCAAGAACCTGATCTAAGGCAAGACCTGTCATAGGACTGTTGACATTATTTGCACCTGATCAGACTGAAGGCACTACACAGATAACCCTTCCAAGACACTATGTCTTCTGAACCTAGTCAGCAGGAAGTACCTGAAATGCACATTTGAAAAATGCCAATACAAGAATTAATGGGGAAGGAGGAATACTTTTTATTATTATTATGCTTACATTTTAAAATCCCAAGCCAAACATACTGAATGGTCTGGGACAAAAGATACAAAAGTGGGGATGAGCCAACTGTGAATTAAATTCAGAGTATTTCATGTACACAGTTTCTCTTCCTCAGGATACTTGGAAAATACCATGAAAATGCTTTGGAATTCCTATTACATATTCATTATCTCAATCATATGTATATTGGATTGAATTGTCTTCTGAAAGGCCCCCTGAGCCCAGTGTTATCTTTATTATTAATTTGCTGATTCATATAGTGTTTATTGTTGTGGCAACCAGCACCTTTAATTAAGAAGACTGAAATACAAAGGAAGATAGGTGGGCATCCTTTCAGATGGTAATCTGTTTCCTGCAGCACTGATTCGGTGGCAATCTGCCCAGAATAGAACTGAGTTACAACTCCCAGCATCCCTCTCAGTTCCAATGAGTTGTTTTATTTTTAAACCAAGGGTTTGAAGACAGAAAGATATTTCAGATAACACACAATTCAAGGACTATCCCAAAGGGCATTTTTCATATTCATTTCAGGAAGAAGCCTGTAGGGTTGTTCATGTAATTGATTCACACATAATTCAAGGAAAGTTGAACTGTTCCTTGTACTACTGAGTAAAATATCACATAGCTGAGGCTGGCAGTTGTGGTCACAGTTAAGGCAGCCTGACACTTGCCCATTACTGCCCCATTTTTACTCTTTCCTATTTCCTGATCTACCAGCCACAAAATCAAAACATCCCAGGACATATCCCCAAAACAAGAAGACTGTAAGCAATACTGGATTAATGTCTTCTTGCTGCCCATTCCACAGTGTGTTACAAGCATTAAGACTCATTATTTATTTGAATGTTTGTGGTGTTTTGCTAGAGTAGGAGATATTTCTCCCTTCATTTTTTTTTTCAATTCCACTTTTCCATCCTCCATATAACTCCTATCCTCCAGCCTGTACATGAGCATTGTTCAGACTGCTTAAAACACGTGGACAGAAGGGTATAAAAGGAGTAGGGTTTACATAGTAACATTCACAGTACAGGAGCAAATCTGACTTTATGATCTCTTTATGTTTCTTACTTCTACTTGTACACATAACTTGGAATGGTAACACCTGCTGAAGGATAGGAAAGGGACTTATGTTTGTTTTCTAAAGCATATCAATATAGGAGAGGAAATCAGCTGAAAAAAGCCCTTTGCCTGGACTCCATCAGAAGAAACTTGTATCAAGTATGTCACTTCTTTTTGCAGGATCATAATGATTCCTTACATCAACCTACCTTACTGTAGTCTTACAACACTCATAAAAACCTCTGTAAACTTGGCAACACTAAAAATTCTGATTATAATTGCTTTTGAATTCCATGAAGTCCTGCTGATGGTAAGTGCTGGGCTCAGAAGCAAGTGCAAGGTAAATACCCTTACAATGTTTGGCATAAGCTCCCAAGCAGAAGAGGGGAGAAATATAAGCAATTTCATTTCATTCGGAGGATTAATCTGTGAAAGAAGAAAGGATGCTGCAGTACCTAAAGCTTGAAAAAAGGACTCTACAGTGAACCTGAACCAGGAAAGAAGAAATAGGAGAATGCACAGGATTGAATTTTCAAACTGGTGATCAAACAATAACGAGCAAAAGAAATTATCAGACATCTGAGTAACAACAGAAGTCTTTGTGCAGGTAGTAGCCCACTGCAGAATTAAAAGAGTGTGAATTAGTTTAGCATGTATTGAAAGGTTTGAGCTAAACCATAATATTTTTGATCCGTCATGGGATAAACACTATTTAATATCTTCATCAGCAACATAGATAGTGGGATCAAGGGCACCCTCAGCAAACTTGCATATGACACCAAGCTGAGTGCTGCAGTTGATTCACTTGAGTAAAGTACCCAGAGGGACCTTGAACATGTGATTGTATAGGAGAAGTTTCCTTCTTTTTAAGTTTCCTTCTTTTTAAGTTTCCTTCTTAAGAATGTTTATAAAATGAGTTCTCAGTATTTAATATTTCTGCAAATGTAGCAATTGAAAAGGGACTTAGATATTAAGATTTCACAGCCTATAGAGTAGCCTAATTTTAAAGCTATATTACAAGTATGTAAGCTATAAAATTACATGTATTTAGGCAGAACTCTTTAAGAGCTGGAGAATGATGATGATGGATCTTAGGAAGTTGCTTTGGATATATGTATGTGCACACAGTATATAAATTACTTGTCATCTAAATTTGATTGCAAGTTTATTTTCCCTTTGAGTACAAAACACTTGAGTATATCCATATCTGTAAACACAATAATTTAAAGTATTTTAGGCTCACTTTATGTTAGAAGTTTCCACGTGTGATTCCAAACAGCACTTGAAGATAACTTTTCAGATAGAAGGGTCTGATGTTAAGTAGTGAATGGTTTAAGATAGTAGTATTTTTGAACACTAAATGGAGCACCAAATCCATTTGAGTTCACATAGTGTACATAGTATCAGTACTGCCCTGAAATATCAACAAATCACTTTGTATTAACTAAAGCAATTATATGACAGTATTCATACTAACCTGCAATGAAAAGTTCTTCCAGGTCCATCAACACATACACCTCCATTGTAACACAGAACTGAGTTCAGTGTAGACTCACTGCAAACATCAACATCAACTTCACAAAACCTGCCAGTGTACCCACTCAGGCAAGTACAAAGAAATGCATTGATGGCATCTTGACAAGAACCTCCGTTAATGCAGGGAGCAGATTCACATTCCTGAGAAGAGAAATAATAATACACTGACTACACATCTTTAAAACACATTAGTTACTCATTCATCTCAACAGCAAGTACAAGAGACTGAATCTGGAGATTAGAAAAAGTATTGGACTTTTTTACTGTCTGATAAACAGAAGTCTCTAATTTGGCACAATTTTTTGTTTATATAGGGATCCTTTGATGACAACTCACACTTACTATACTTGTTCCTGCTCATTAATCTTGCAGAGATGCAAATATAGCTTTATATAAGCAGTCTTACAGCCAAAAGTATGCAATCCCACTCATGATTAAATTTTTAAAGCATGTTTTCGAGCCACAGTCTACAATTATTTCTTCTAATTTTTTGCACTAGGGCCTACTGCTGTAAAAAAAACATATTAGTAAGGCAATTCTGGACAGAATAAAGAATTATATAAATGAATGTACACAAGCCTTTTATCACTATTTCCTGATAAATGTTTTCTCATTATCAATTAATGCATAATATTGCAAATAGAAACATGCAGAAATGTTTCACATAATAACGTATGTTCACATAATAACAATTTCCTCTGATAAAGCTAATGTAAAAATCACCAAATTCAAACCATGCAAATTAGCAGCAAGTTCATATTTTCCAGAATTACAAGAGAATTTAGTTAGTGCAATAGCCAGTGCAAAAAATGTGGGTTTGCCCTTGAGCACAGAAACCTAGTTTTTACCTGTATCCCAAAGGAGTAGTATTTTGTAGCTGCAACCCAAATAGTCTAGCTAAATCCAGTATTCTAAATTTATTTTCACACTCCCGTAACTTTAGAAGGTTTAATTCTTTAAGGATATCCAAGGGCACTCACATTTCCTGCAGGTACTACAGTAGCTTTGACAGAATGTAAATGCAGATATCCATGGGGAATTGTGAGAAAACAACTTATTTTTCTATAAGCTCTCCAGCTGGGTGTATATAGGATGATTTATTAGTGAGCATTACATAAGCTAATTGAATTATATATCCCACAGGAAGATGGAGATAGTCCTACAGACTGCCAAAAATCCTCTGTCTAGCTTCTAGAAGTAGTCTTTTGCTATATTAATTCCATTTTTTGTTGGCAGACAGTAGTGTTCTTTCTTGTTTATAAAAAGATCTCAGTTCCAACTCTCTGACTTTTTTCTATTCCATTAACTTGTCTAGTCTTCTTAATTTGTATTCACTTGTATTCCACGCTACAAACACAAAATTTATTTATTCTTATTAGCAGAATAAATTAAATACATATAAATTAATGGATCAAATATCATTCAAAAGTTAAAGTCCAAAAAATACCAAAATCATCAAAGTAACCAAGGACAAAGCTCAGACAAATGTTCACAGCTTTGATTCAATACATTATCACAGTTGTACCAAGTTGTGAACGATGCAAAACCTTTTTATTTTCTTTTGTGAAATGTATTGTTCTTTTAAGATTTTACAGTAAGATAAACATCAGTTTGTAGGAAAGAAATCACACCTATCACTTTCCAGTATATTCTGATGTGCTGCAGTTAAAAGTTTGTCATTAGACTCACAAAAAACCAGAGTACACTATTACTATTACACAGAGACGTGCTAGTCTGCACTACTCTTAACTCATGCAAGAAAATTGTCAGTGAAAAGCGAACTATGTTAAAAATGCCACAAATAACTTTATCCCAAAGTTGATGAGCTACCACACTACCAGCAAATGCTGTAGTTTGTGGTTTAAACAAGGACATGAGATGACAAACTGAAGTTGCGAGACAGTTATTACCAAGTCTTGCCTATCTTAGATCCCACCAGAGACCAATTTTACAGCATGACATTAGGGAATAGCTGACTCTGCAGAAAATTCCCAGCTACCCTGATTCTCTGAAGACAAGCTCACTGAAACACCAATGCTATTTTCACTTTGTCTTCTTTTATATAATGGGAGATTGAATCTTAACTATGACCCCTAACCAGACAGTTGCCAAATCAGACCAACAATTTTAGGGAGTCACAGTCCTAGAAACATTGTCTCTCTTCTTCAGTACAATAGGAGAAAAATACTTTCTTGATCATTGCAGGTGCCCAGTTCTACCCTTAATAAGATATCTTCTTAACTTTTTCTTGCTTAGAAGTGATCAGATAAATTATTCATAGGAAAATTGTCTCTGAATAACGAAGAAATATGAAAACTACAAGAATAGTATTCACAAAGATGGGTCATTTTAGCTTTTGCAAAACACAAATTTCTTGATCCTTAGGAGTGCCACAATTACTGACTTATTTATACTTAAATTTTACCTTCTTATTTTCATGGGGTCTTTTCAATGTTTATTAAATCTGAAACTTTAATTTGAATGAGAATTTAAAAATGCATAATTTTTAAACTTCAAAGACAAAATCTTAATCTGCCAGCAAACCTCTTAAGACTCTGTGCAAGTTCTACTAACAATTTGCTAGCAATAAATGTTTAGGAACAAAAAAAAAGAACCAAAGCCACATACACACACACAAATACCCCCCCAAACCAACCAAAAATAAACGACCACAAAGTAAATAATACCAAAATGAAACTCCCCTCCAAAAGGACAAAATTACTTTCAGCTCTGTGTTGGAGTTCTCAGCAGAATTATTCCATCTAGAAAGCAGAGAACATGCTAAGACCTCCAGGTCCCACTGAGCAGTCACAACACTGAGAGGTCAAGGGGCAGTAACAGTGACAGCTTAAGCCCCCAACTTGTTTTCTTCCTCAGGACTTTCTACAAACATCAACTCTTTTTAATTATTATTCTTTCTGAACTCCTAATTTTTTTCAAGCCCTACTTTCATTTTTTAATTTCCTCTGAGAAGACAGAAAATCTCTCTGTATGACTGGGGCGCTTTCAGCTCACCCAGCTGTGACCAGGAGGCCCAAGGCTTCCCTGTGGCCATGGCAGCACCGGGGCCCTGTGTGTGTGCGCCAGACTCTCCAAATTCACACCCACCTGGCCTCATCACCCTGCTGTGCTCTGGCCCAAGCAGCAACACACTGCTGCAGGCCTGGAAGATGACTTTGTTTAACACAAGACATTGAGATATCTCTCAGGTATCTCTCTGGTGCAGTCCTGTTAAAATAGCTTCATGCGGCAAGGTTTCACTTGCAGTGGGTGGGGGAAGCTGCGGGGTGGGGCCTCTCTGTGAGGGGAGGCTGGGGCTGCCTAGCTGGACACAGCCGGTTCCAGCCAGACACAGCCGGTTCCAGCCAGACACAGCCGGTTCCAGCCGGACACAGCCAGTTCCAGCCAGACACAGCCTGTTCCAGCCAGACACAGCCGGTTCCAGCCGGACACAGCCAGTTCCAGCCAGACACAGCCAGTTCCAGCCAGACACAGCCGGTTCCAGATGGACACAGCTGGTTCCAGATGGATCCAACCATCGGGATCCACTGCAGGGCGCAGCTGAGCCCACGGCCGGGGCGGGGGAAATGTGTTTAGAAAGGGTATAAAACTGTGCAGAGAAGCATCAGAGACAGGAGTGAGAAAAAAATTGTTAAAAAAACCCGTTGCAGGCATAAAGGTCAGAGAAGAAGGAGGGGGAGGCAGTGTCCACCAGGGATTCCTGGGAAGATCCTGGAGAAAACCATTGTGAAGCAGTTTGGCCCCTTCTAGCCCACAAAGGATCACATAGGAACAGATATCCACACTGCCACATGTGTGAACACCACACCACAGCAGGGGGATGTGCCCCAAAGGAGGCTGCAGCCCACGGAGAGCCCATGCTTGACCATGCTCCTGGCTGGAGCTGCAGCCCGTGGAGAGGAGCCTCTGTAGAAGAACGTTTTCTGGCAGGTTGGAAGGAAAGTCTTTTAGTTTTTCATTGACAATAAACTAAAATAATCTTACCCAGGTTGCGTCTGTTTTTCTTGTGACAGTAATTGGTGACCATGACCAATCTCCCTGTCCCTATCTTGACCCACAAACTTCTCATTTCCTCCCTCTCACCTGATAAGGAGAGGGAGTGCAGGAGTGGCTGTGTGGATATCTGGCAGCCAGACAAAGGGAACTCACCACACCTCAGTATTCATAGGCTGTAAACCTTTATTTTCTGTCCTATCAGAGCAAGTAAGCTGTCCAAACAGAGCTATGATGCTTTCCTGTGGCCATCATTGCCCTTTTTCCCTTTGTGCTTTGCTTGTTCCACTCAAGGGCCACTTCAGCCAAACCAGGGCTATAGCCACCCACAGTCAAGGAAACCAGGACAGAAAAGCTGCTCCGAAGGCCTCATAATCTCATCTTTTTCTTGTTCTGAAGAGGTCTGTTCCTTCCACTATCACCAAAAAAAAACCCAAAAAAAACCTCACCCTTACTGACTTTAGCTGGAGTGCTCTGCTTATTCCTTAACCTTCCTCACATCTGTAAGGGATGCCCAGTACTCACACTTCCCTTCCCGGCTCATCTTTCAAAATGTGGATGGCTTTAATAAGCTCCAGTGTAAAGAAATGAACTGACTCAACAAAATAGAAATTATGCAATTGTAATCATTTGTATAGAGTTTTTATCAACTCTTCATGAGTCTGACATGCTTTATTCTCATCCAAATATGTTTTGAGTTTTCTCATATCTGACCTCATAGGAGTTAAGCAGGAGGGATCCCTTTCAGTAGGCATTTCTTACTCTGAGTTTGTTTTTTTTCCTGTGAAGTGTGCACTTTCTACATTTTGACCTAACGAGGAATCCTTTGAGTTTATGTGTTGCTAAGAGGCAATGACCTTGGAAAAGGTTTAAAAATTATAATGGACAAACTATCAACTCAAACTCCCATTGGAATGCTATGGAAAAAAATTCTACCCTTAAGTCTTCAGAGAGGGGAACTATGACTTACACTATGACTTACTAAGACAGGTGATTATTTCTCTTTTTATGGTTAGTGGAAACTGAGACATTGTGCCAAGTTCTAGAATCTGTTTACTACAAAGGATGTCAAAAAATGTGGACTATAACATGGTTTAAGTACTAGCTAAAATACTTCACAGTAAGTTAAATCTGAGAAAAATAACACTTAACAGAATTTTTAGGATAGAAATTTTTTTTTCAAAAACATTATTACATCATATTTTCACATGATACTGCTGAAAACATAATATATACGGGTTTAAAATTATTAGACAAATTTATGGAGTAAAGATCTGTTTCTAGCTATTAAAAACAATAATCAGTGTGAGTTCCTTGCTATAAGAAGTTCCAGAATTCTTGATGACTCTATGAGTGTTCTCAGGTTTATGTATTTACCAAAAAAATTGAGAGAGAGATAATGGCAGTGCACAGTTATTTTCACAAGAACTATTATAAATTGAGTGTTTAACTCCCAGAGAAAGTCAGTACAAAAATAACTACCTGGATTCCCCAAATCCAGATATATCCAGCAAGAGATAAAGTTCAACTTGACTACTGAGAGTCAGTCACTGTAAAACTGCTAAAAGTTGATTTTCCACCTCCTTATATTTTAAAATAAAGGCTCAAGGCATCTCTAAAACATACGCTCAAGGAAAATAAAGGTTAAATACAAGTATTAATTTGCATGGAGATGTAAGTGAATGGAATATACAGACTTCTGACAGGAGAACAGAATGGTGATTTTCTGGCTTTATTTTTACTAAACTATTTTTACAGTAAATATAAGTCATTATTGATTTTCCTAGCAGAGCAAAGTAATTTTAAAATCAAGGCAAAAAAATGAAAGAATATTGAGATTTCTAGTTATGCAGCTCTTTTAAGGGTAGATTTTCTTAAAAATCCTTAGTTCAAACAATGTTGTACAAGACCGACTACATTTATTAGAGCACAATAATTTATTCTTCTCTGTATTTCCTGTTTTCTGAATGTCATGGTGCAGTAAATCTTGTTTGTACTAGGAAGAAAATGATTGTCCCTTAAGAGAGTCCACCTGGCACGGCACAGTTCACTGGTTCTGCTGGCAGGGAATTGTTCTGGACTCTTAACAACTGACCTAGAAAGGCACTTTGCTCAAAGCATATTCCTTCCATATCCAAATCTGTGCGTCCATACTGACATCTGTCTTTGGAAGTGAGGTTGTTCTGTCTTAAGAAAACCCAACCTTCTACATATCTCATTATATTATATCCAAATTCACAATCTATAGCTTGAAATAATTATAAGGGAACACATTTTGGCAAACTAATAAAAATAGTGAAAATTCGCTATTTTTCCAAATAATGTTCAACTCTGTTTCTTAAAACAAAATCTAGAAGTACATTTTGGAAGTTAGAATTTTTTTTTCTTTTCTGGCAGAAAGGACTATTTTCCATTAGGCCTCCTTGGAAATGCTGATTAGAAATCCAAAATTATTTCTAACTACACTTTAAAATCTATTTTGATAAAGGAGATTCAAGGCAAAAAAAAAATGTAGACTTATTTTTATTTAAGTAAAGTTTCGCGTCATATCAAAAAGGTAGTTATAAAAAGGAGTAATTCTTAAGATAACTCATGCAAATCTACTATGGGGATGGGGGGTAAGGGGATAAAAGAAAGCAATAAGAAAGGAATTTAAAGATATATATTGCACCACAAAAGAAAGATGCTTTCAAGAGGCATGCATCCATTCATTTAATTATAGGACACGATTATTCTCAGGTCAAAATTGAAGGGTTTTTTTTAACAAACAAGAGCTATGTGGCTAAGGATTTGGAGTGAAATAAAAAATAAAGCAGGCAGGAAGTAAAAAAGGCTGTAAATAAATGCTTTAGAAGCTAATTCAGATTTTAAAGCAAGGTTTTTGGCATACAGAAGATTGTATGCATATGGTTTTAATGCACACTGAATCCAGATTTTGAAAAAATTGTCTAATTTTACGGTGTGTATACTTTGGGTTAAATCTCGATAGTATCGATGACATATAAAAGTATGAGATTTATATTGAGACCTTGAGATGAATGCTCCAGATGTATTTCTATTTGATGTTTAAAAAAACTATAAATAAAGTGTATTTTTCTAACGAGTAAAATTATTAGACTATTTTTTGCAGTTAATGTAATCGTGAATCCATTTTCTTTTTTAATTATTTACTTTCTCAAACTTTTTGTTTGGTAGATTAAATATATATAACAACATTTTGAGGAATGAGCTGGGAAAACTTGTGTCTATATTTCAGAATGTTGGTTTTATCCAACATATTTCAATTCAAAAAGAGTTCAAAATGATAAAAATATTTTGCCCTGAAATTTTACATTATGAACACAAGGAGAAGAGGAGAAATAATAAAAATAAACGTAATTTTTTTACAATGATACAGAGCAGGAACATACCGGATCAGACCAGTGCTCCATCTGGCCCAGTATTCTGTCTATAGTAGTGGTGGAGGGAAAGCCACTTTAGCAAAATCTATTTCCCATGCATCCTCCCTTCAGCAAGCAGAACTGTCTAACCAGACACGATAAACTGCATTTCCCTGACTGGTCCATTTTTCATTTAGTTATGGACCTGTCGTCTGTGATGTGCCTAATTTTTCTGAGTCTACTAAGAGATGACCTGACTCTCCAGCCTTTTGAGGCAGCAGGTTCTAGGGGTTCTCTGCTTCCTCTGAAAGAAAGTAGGTTTTTTTCTTCCAGATATTTCTCTGTTTATTTTTATCATGTCCCCTCAAATTATTTCATTACAGAATTTGGGGAAGAGATTTTCCATTTATCTTCCACTGCAGTAGTTTTCTAAATCTTAATTACATTTCCTTCAGCTTTCCCCTCTTTAAAGGGAATAGTTTCAGCCCTTTAAATATCTCCTTATATGTCAACTTTTCAATTCATATAGTATTTGTTACTCTCTGTAGCTTCACTCTGCTTGTGTTCCTTAACGTGCATGGTCCAGAACTGTGCACAGTAACCAGTGTATGAGCCCACCTCGGTTATGTAGCAGGGAAATCATGTCCTCTGTCTTGCTCCTCATAGTCTTCCTGATCATGCCCAGCAGGTTTTTTTGCTATGCTTTGCTGTGGCTATAGACTGAGACAATGACTTCAGAGAACTGTCAATGATTGTTCCAAATCTTCTTTCCTGAATTGTAACTGACAGTTGAATTCAGTTGTATGAGGCTATTTCTCCCTGGAATATTACTTTATACTGAAGCTTATCTGCCACCTTTTCCCCCTCTTTCCATTTTGTGAGGTCTTCCTGGCATTTGTCAAATGCAAAGAATTCACTAAGCTTCTCTCAAACCCTGTTTGAGTGCACATTTTACACTTTTGCCATCAAGCAACCCCTTCAGTTCCCCACTTTCAGACTTTGATATATGTGGAGAAATTTTTGTAAGTTAGAGTGCCTTTTACAAGACACTTTCCAATTTTTGTTTCAGGTTTCTGGAGTTTCTGCCAACATTTGAATAATATATTCTAAAAACTTTTTTATTATTTCCATGTAGGCAAGCTCTCCATTTTTTAAAATGCCATTTTTTTCCCTTGTGACATCCTTAAGTTTCCTTCTTAGGCTAGTCATGGGCTTTGAACTACTTTGTGTTTTTCAGCTGTAGCACACATTTTACCTGGGCTTTTAACAGTATTTGTTTAATAGTGATTAATATGCTTGTGGGCCTCACTTTTACATAGTTAATTTTCCTGAAACTGAATATAATAATTTAACATTCCTGGGTTTTAGGATACACTCTGTTGCTAGAGCATCTGTGATGCAAGATCATACTATGATATCAGTTGACAGGATTTTCTCATGTAAGAGATTAGAAATATGCCTGTCAGTTGAATGTCCTCAGAGGGCTTAGGACTTTGGGGGTGAAATTCCTCTTCAACAATCATGTAGGTCTCATCCATTTCTTTACTTCTCCAGTTTATATTATCTATTTTTCCTATTACTTTCTATTTAAAAGAATCTCTAAGCCAGTCACTCTGACTTAAGATAAACTTCCTGTCTCATGGCCAGGAGGTCTCTGAAATATTACACGCACCAAAATTGTCCCATGGGTCTGTAATTACAGATATTGTGCTTTGCAGAATAGGGTGGATATCTCCCTCTCCTCCTGCTCTTAGATTTACCTATCTGCATCTTGTACATAAACCACATGATTTTTGGAAGTTAACATTAGTTTAGCTTCTTTCAGGAAATGACTTGCTTTACCAAATGCTTTTAAAACTAGTTAGCAATAGGTAAAAGTACTCAGGAGTGTGAAAAAGTCTCAGAGAGGCATGTAGAGCATCCCCCTTATCTGAAGGTCTTTGTCCAGCCACCAATGTTTGCCATATCCATGTCTTTTGTGCAATCTGGCTAGTCTTGATGAATAAATATTTATTTGCTTGAAGTAGCCTCTGCATGTGCATAAACTGTGGTGTCTTTGCGCAGAAAATTAGTTGATTTTCCTGATTTACCACTTGTTTCTATCTTTCATGAAAAGAGAGAGAAAAGATCAGTAGAACAAAACAACTCTAGGATGCAGTCTGATCACAGCTTTCTACCAGATACAAGCTGAAGCACCAAGCTGAATATTCTCCTGTATAAAGACTCAAAATGCTTTTTGCTTTCTTTTTGACAGGATGAGACAGTCTTAACTGAGCATGGAAGAAGCACATCTGTCAATCATGTCTTATCCATCATAGCAAAGAAAAAAAAAGCCAAAAAGAGTAAGAAGTAATGTCTATTACTAACCATAATTGCTATTACTGCACATAATATTAATCTATGTTTATCAGAAAGAAAAGATCAATTTTCCATTATGTACATTCATTTTACCATTTCAAAAATATGCAAATGTCAAAGGGAATTATGTGTATTGAAATTGATTCATATAGTGCATATATTTTTACTGTTACTCTTTTTTGAGTGAATTGCATAAATGAAAAAGCAATGAAAACTGTAATAGAGGGAAGTTCCAATATACACACTCCATAATAGATATGCAAAAGTTATAGCCTATAACTATAAAGATATAAAATGCTTATTTTGTACCTAAAAGTATTAGACAACCAGAGAAAGTTTTGAAGTGTATTTTCTTGAAAACGGTATAGCAACATAGGTGAAGATGAAAAAATCTAGGGTAAAAAAGTAAAAAGAAAAAATCCAGGGTAAAATAGTAAATAAAATAATCCAAGTATGCCTAGGGAAATACATCTACACACATAAATTTATTTTATTTTTAGACTGGTTATTTGAATTATCTTAGTTGCTGACCTTGCAGTGACCACACAGCCATTCTGTCACTCTTCCTACTCCTACATGACAGGGAAAGAAAATAAGATGACAAAGCTCCTAGATTGATAAGGACAGAGAGATCACTTACCATTTACTGTAACAGACAAAACAGACTTGACATGGGTGAAATAATTAAGTTCTTGGAACTAGAAACAGATTTTGGGCCAGTGAGAAACAGAAGGAAAACCTAAATCCACACTTCACTTCTTTCCAGGCTCAACTTCACTCCTCTATTTTTAAGTTTTCTACCTCCTCCTTTCACCCTGAGAAGTACAGATGGGGTGAGAGAGAGGGATCATACTTTCCACCAGCTCCTCTCTGCTGCTCCTTTCTTCTTCCACTTTTCCCCTGCTTCAGTGTGTGTCCTCTTTATGTGCTGCAGGGTGAAACTGCTCCTGCATGGGGTCCTCTCCCTGTGTCACCATTCCTGCCTACAGCCTGCTCCTGTCTGGGCACTCAATGGGCTGCAGCACTTTCAGGGCATATCCACATGTTACAGCACGGGGTCCATGGGATGCAGTGCAGATGTCTGCTCTGGCATGGTTCTCTCCATGGGCTACTGGCAAATACCTGCTCCACCATGATTCTCTTCAGGGGCTACAGCTCCAACAATCCCTTCTGCAGCACCTCGAGGTCCTCTTCCCTCTCCTGCTTCAATGACCTTGAATACTGCCTGGTTGTTCCTCACACTTCCCTCCCCCCTCACTCCTCTCTCTACTGAGCATTGTTTTCTACTCTTCCTTAAATACGTTTCTGCAAAGGTGCCATCATCTTGAGTGAGAGGCTCAACTCTCCCCTGCAGTTGGTTGGTTGGAGCTGACTCAAATAGATTGTTTCTAGCATGGAGCAGCCCCTGGCCTATTCTCACAGTGGCCACTCCTGCAGACCCCCTTCTAAAACAGAATCATGGCTACTACACCAAATGAAATTGCATAGCTCTTAATACAAAGAGATGTACCTTCAAGTGAAGAAAAAACCCCAAACATATACATATATATATACCTGGATTAAATCATGACTATTTTTTAAAACAAAGGAAGTGGCTGAAGCTAATCTAGAAAAAAACAATTACAGAGCATAATGCTACCATGATTATTGTGATACGCATACCCCTACACAGTCAGAAAGCCTAGCTGATCACTGTAAGAGTTGCATAGGTGTGATATATGGCATGAGCAGGATGAATGCAGTGATAAAACCTTTAAAATATGACACTTGCAGCATCGTGTAATCTGGGAATCACATTGCACGCATATAAAATGAATATCAAAAAATGAAGCTGTTACTCTGACAGACTTATCTGTCAAAGGTATATGTATATTGTTTCTTCTTATGAATTTCTAATCTATGCATTTTCAAACATCTCACTATGAAATGTGATTATCTTTTTAATATAATTTTATGATGTCTACAGGTCATTTAATCTCTCATTCTCTTCAAATGGAGAAAAGTGTAAATCATGGATGTTTCTAGAGAAAATATTACCCAAGGGCATTCTGTATTAGCATTGGCAACATCTGATAATCATACAGATTTGCAGTATCATATCATACCATGAGAGGCACTTTGTAGAGCTGGATTACTTACTTTCTGACTTTTTCTTTCTGTAAAGGAAGTTGGCAGCTAATATTCCAGCTAGATTTACTCCTTGTGTGAGAACTTTCATGGATTTTCAACAGAAAAATTATGGACCACACTTCCTTTATGTAATATGAGACATTTTTAGCTATGTAGTACCTTAAGCTGTAAATAAAAAATTATGAAAGATCTCTGCATTCACCCATAAATTAAAAACAAGTTTCTATGACATTTTGGAATGTTTTTTGACAATTCAGTAGCAGAACATTAGAAGTCAGATAGCCTGAAGGAAGGTTCATGCCAGACTTTCTTATGAGACCAAATGCGTTTAAAAGGATCATATCCCAAGATCAGTTTAAACTCTGGCAGAAAACCTAAAAAAGTCTAAATCAGTTCAATACTTTCTGCAAAGTGTAGTCAATAATGTAAACTGTTCGTTGCTCTGCCAGATGTAGTCACCTTCTGCAAATTGGTTTGCTGACCGTGGGAATCTGCACATCACAGGCACATATATGGATGCCTTCGTGTCCACAGCCATTTCCCATAAGAGCATAAAGCAATTAATGAACTTCAGAGGAGGGAGTGGGCTGTGTATTTAGTACCCTATGGTGTTGTGTCATAGATTTTTACAATTGCTTGTATTTTGAAATTTTAAAGATAAGTCATGGCAACTTTCAGTGTAGAACATTGCACCTTGAGGTTTACTATTCAAATATACAGCTAAGCTACAGGAAATGAGACTCAAACATGCAAATTAGGTAATTATACTATTCATCCCGAACTGAGGGACAAATGTTTTTCAGGTAATGTTGTCTTAGCTTGGTGTGGCTTTTCAGATTTATCATTCACACTTCACCTTTAAGCTTCTTTGGCATTTTGTTAATGGTGTTTTCTAATGCAGCGTCCCGTAAGCAAAAAATAATGCACTTTTCAGAATGGATTTTAAACAACTGAATTTGTCATTCTTTTTCAATATACTTACTTCAGAGGTTAACTAAATAAAGATAAGTTTCAAGTGACATATTACTCTTTCCCATATAATTAAAAAAACATTTTGAAAACATACATTAATATTTATCTCACATCTTGAGCTGGTCCATCCTGGTTCACAAGAGCATTGATACCCATCAATGAGATCTATACATCTGAAATACAAAACAGTATTATTCAGATGAAGCTCTGTAATTCCAGATTCAGCACTAGTAGTATCATTCCACGCATTTCAAAATAGTGGTCTAATGTTCAAGGCTAAAATCCGTGGTACTTTTCAGTAGTTTTATAATAGATTTCAAATGCGTATACTATGGGTGCTGATGCATTTTGTAAGGATTCTGATTGTCACATTAGAAGACGTCTTCCCATTTCAACCTGTTGGCATGTAACAGCTAAAGATTTGCTTTCGAGTCTATTAAACACTAATTAATCCACACTTACTGAATACTAGTTATGGTAATGAAAAAAAATGCAAGAGAAATTGAGATAATGTAACTATATTACATTAGCTTACGCAGGCAACATCTGTCATCCTTAAGTGTGCTTGTACTCTTACTTTATGGAAGAACATAATTAAAAGCATATTTATCAAACTTCCTATATCATTAAGTCTTAAATATTGCTAGTTAGGTACATTATCATGGAGATAATAATAGTTAAATAAAAATAGGCACCTTCCATGAAGACAAGGATTTGGCAAGCATTCATTAACATTTATCTCGCAGTTTGTTCCAATGAAACCTCTCTTACAGTGACACTTGTAGGAACTGATGCCATCAATGCAACTTCCATTGTTGAGGCAGGGAGAAGACATACATTCATCTATATTCGCTTCACATCTATCACCTGTTTGAAAATACAGAAAATGTAAGTAAGCTTTAAATTCTAAACTCAAACCAACAGTATATTTATTAGTATTAATATTTCCACACAACTGCTTTTAGTTACATAGATTTTTCATATAGTTCATGATATTCATCAATAAACAATATCCAGCTGGAGTATAACCTATAGTGTAAATGTCAAAAAGTATGGTTATATTGAAATATATATAATGATAAATGATAAATATAAAATGATGACATCTGTAATTGCGGCAAGGCAAGAAGGCTTTAAGTACCAGCTTGCAAGCAATGGAGAAATTGAAATTTGAAGATTAAATTTGTTAGACGGCAGGAATTTGAATATCACAGGTTTCCTATAGGAGGAATACAGAACTAAAATTATATGTCTTGGTGGTGGTCTAACTATAATACTTACTTTCTCAAAATTAAATTGAAATGCAGGGGCTTTTGATAAATGATGCAAGACATAAAACTCCTTGAAATTGTTTTTTGAAGACATTCATTAGGAATGGTACAGTGGTGCACTTTTATGCTTGTGCATGCCACAACTTCCATTTAAATATCTTAAAATATTAGTATTTTACAAAATACTAATTGACAAACAACATGTGCATAGGTCTCTTGGTAGGCAATTACTGTCCCACTGCCTGGGAGGCAGTGACGCACCACACAGCCACTTGCTTGTGCCCACAGTAGGATGGGGGGAAGAAACAGAAGGTAAATAGGAGAAAAATTGTTGATTGAGATTACAGTTTAATAGGTAAAGTAAAAGCCACACATGTAAGCAAAGCAAAACAAAACAAGGAATTTATTTGTTGCTTCCCATGGGTAGGCAGATGTTCAGCCATCTCCAGGGTCTTGGTTTGAAACAATTTAAAAGAGAGCACTCTGGCATGAGTTAAAGTAATCATTGACAATTATTACATATTTACATATGCTTCCATTACAACATAATCTGTTGAAAAACTAAAAATTATATTTCCTTTGCAACTTTGTGCCTACTTTATTCAAAAAACATGTATCATGAGATATAATTAAGATTAGATTCTGCCAAGAAAGACTGATTCTGTTGGAAAGAACAGGAATGCCTTGTGATGGTATCTCCATATTTTGCCTTTACTAGGAAAGCATTAACAATATTAACAGGTGTGGTGGTTTCAACCTAGGTTGATGGACAATCAATCGGACCAATAGCACTTTCCGAAATTTGCATATTTAAGCCACGGGAAGATGCGGGAACTTCCCTTTGGTGTTCGAGCCTCCCGTGGGGAAAGCGGGCGGAAAATGAGCCCCAGGCCTGTCTCAAGGAGCGGGCCCAGGCCTCCCCAGCCCCGGGACATGGGCCTTGGGTAGCGGTGGGAGAACCCCCTCAGAGCCGCTGGCAGCTAAGAAATAACCGTTATGCTGCTGCATGGCCGATGCCACCCAGCGCGGCTTCTAAGGACTGGAGACATGCCCCCCCTGCAGCCCCGCGCAGATCCCAGCAGGAACCGATGCAGTTTTCTGTGACCAACATAACCAGAGTCGAGTTGAGGAACCAGCTGCATAAAGGCAAAGAGACTTTTCTCCAACATAAAGCCTGAGGAGGATCACAGAGACGTCAAGGTCAGAGAGCAAGAGAGAGTAAATCATGGGAGACAAAGCTGAAGATGGCAACAGGAAAAGGGCGGAGTCGCGCACCCAGCGCGGAGCTTAAAAATGCTTTTCGCAGGTCATGGTGAAAAACTCTAATATCACAAACTGTTCCTTTCTCTTTAATTCACTTAAAAACATGGGGGGGATGAGAATTTTGTGTGCAGCCTGTGGAAAACGGAATAGTGACTGTGTCGGGTAACCTTGAAGCTATAAAGAACTTCTAGAGATGTTGTGAAGAAGCTAGAATTTGCCTATTGTGCAGTCATCCCGAGACACTTATCCTTAAAAAAGATACACTCCACGTGTGGCCCATGCTGGCAGTGTAGCAAGACAGCAAGATTTACGGGAGAGATTGTTTTTGATGGCAGCAGAATTTTTGGGCGGGTCTGTTTGCCCTTGGAGCAGTTTGGGAAACCATATAAAGCAAAAGAAAATCTTTTACCTTGAATAATGGAGAGACTTTTAAGAACTGTAATACTGACCAAAAATAATTGTTTGTTATCGTTTGTGTGAGTTGGGTAAAAAGGAGGAGGTGCTGGAGGAAAAAAGGCATTTTTTGCTTTAATTCCTTATTTCTTTTTTTCTTTTAATTCTATTCATAAACTTCTTTATATTCGTTAGATTTGGTGCCTGCTTTGCATTTCTCCTAATTCTTGTCTCACAGAAAGTAAAGAATGTGAACAAACCCACTACAACAGGAAAAATGAACCTTTAGTCCTGCCAGTGCTAAAAGTTTCAGACATCTCTAGAGGGTAAAAGTCCATTTTGTCATTCTCACTCTAGAAAGAATGTCTGAGATTTGCTATGACTAAAAACTATAATCATTATGGTAATTGTGGTATAATAGGTTTAAAGATGAAAATGAATACATGTATCACAGGAAAGTTAATTAAATTTTTTTAAAAACTAAAAAAGGATTTTATTAAGTATTAGTTCTAACAAAGAAAATAACCTTTTCAATATTAGGAGCTCAAGTGTTCTTGCCAAAATACACAAACTCAAAATATTTTTGATAGTTCTTATAGAAAATAATTTACATTCAGATGTGAAAACTTCTTCTTTGAATTCAGCATCAATATTCTAATACCCCCTGAACAATACATCACTACATCACTAATACATTACTAATATATCCCTAGCATTAATCCCTTAAGATCACTGGAATAATTCATCCTGATATGAATAAGCATTTTCATTTAAATTATTTCCAAGAGCAAAATGTACTAAATTTACAATTTGTTGCACTGCAGACACAACAGGCTGGAAATTGGTTATGACTGTGTCCTAGACAGTCTGTTGCTCTCTTCCAGTGTGACTGTCATTTAATTTAAAACCTGTCTTCTTTTTTAATCCTTTTTCAATTTATGAAAACTTTTAATTGAAATAATCTTGCTGAATACAACCAAATGTTCTGTAAAGTTGATGCGAGACAGATTATAATGCTACATAACAATCACTTGGCTTAAAATGTTGCCTGTAAACTTTTTCATAGCTCAGACTGTGCCAGATGTATTACTGGACTGGAGACAACTCTTTGAACTCTGCTTTACAGACCATACTTACCTTGCTAGAAATAATTCCTCCACACATCAAAGAAAAGGGAAAAGTACCTCACACATACCATGTGTGTGTGTGGGGGCGTTAATGTATTGATGGCAACCTGGAGGCTGCCCTGCATGTCAGAATGCTGCAGGAGGCAAGGATATGCCGCAGATGTGAGAAGACTAGTATTGAGTATTAACAGTAACACTAAGATGAAAAGAAGACATCGATTAAACTATTCTCCTACTCTTCCTGATCATCCATTATGGAAAGGATTAGTCTGTCTCATATCTTAATAAGGAAAACTTAGCAGCCTTTTCCAATTCCTACTTTATATTCAAGCCACTTCATTAACTGGCAATGCCTCAGCCTTTCTTGGAGCTCATTTGCACAGTTCTACAACTGCATTCTAATCTAGTGATTTTCACATCTTTCATCAAGTCTTTCACCTGCATCTTGAATCATGTGTTCAGTGTTGAGGCCCCAGCTCCAGAAAAGGGCAACAAAGCTGGTGAAGGGTCTGGAGCACAAGTCCTATGAGGAGCAGCTGAGGGAGTTTGGGTTGATTAGCCTGGAGAAAAGGAGACTTTCTACAACTACCTGATAGGTGATTGTAGTGAGGTGGGGGTTGGTCTCTTCTCCCAAGTAACAAGTGGCAGAATGAGAGGAAATGGCCTCAAGTTGCACCAGGAGAAGTTTACACTGGATATTAGGAAAACTTTCTTCACTGAAAAGGTGATCAGACATTGAAACAGGGTGCCCAGGGAAGTGGTGGAATCACCATCCCAGGATTTGATGTTTGAAAATACTATATATTCTGGCTTGTTTACTTCCTATCAGACTCATAAGAAGATATAATAGGACTTATATATATTTATTATAAGAATATATAAAGCCTCTATATACCACATGTAAACTTCATTATTAGGGTTAAAGACTGAGGAAGATGAAGACTCTTCAATTCTGGGGTTTTTTCCTTTTTTTAATAGAAGATAATGAAAAGATTTGAGTGCTGTTTGAGAAGATTAAAAATTCAAGATACCAGTTTATGAGAACTGACTTGTGTGAAAAGAAGAAAAGGAAGAACACAGAATTTTGTGCAACAATAAAGTCAAGTATGTTCTACCTGGAAAAGAAAAATAAATGCATGATAAAAAAACCAATCGACTGCTGAGAGCATACTCAAAAATGGAAAAGAATAATAGATTAGCATGCTATACTAATTTATATATGATATAGAATAAAGAAAGAGGAAGTTCGTCTTCTTTTGGTAACTGAAAATTTTACATCCTCTTGAAAAGAGAAAGAACTGAGAGAAAGAGAGGGATGTCCTTTCAGAACTGCTCAGCAGCACCTAGTTCCCTTGTTGGAGTCTATTTTAATATCAAATATTATAAGACTATTGACAACTACTTGTCACTATTCCAGGAGATGTCATAATAGACAGATGTTAATCAAAAGATCAGCTAATAGGTTTCTTATATGTGTAACCGATAATGAAGACAATGATATATGTAAAAAAATTTGTATAGCATAAATCTAAGGAATGAAAATTAACAAATTAAACTTGAGCAGAAATACTAAAAACCATATTGGAGAGTATATTCCAGTTACAGAAGGAAAATTAATTTTTTGTTATATAATTTCAGCTTAAGACTGTAAAACCCTAAAAGAAGTGGAAAATGAGGAGCAAGAATATTTTAGGCCTATGTATCTTAGAAATATTTAATTACATTGATAATCCTTATGAAAAATCTTTCCATTTGTAGATTAATTTCAGGTCCCAGTATCATGCTTACATGAGTTTATAGAGTTTAATTAACAAGAGTTTTTAAATTCAGTTGTTCCTTTTTTAAAATACCTTTTATCTAACAGTGCTCTTCATTACTACTATAACCCTTACAAACATTTAACTGCAAGCAATTATAAATCATCAACAGAAGTTATGGAAAGATACTGTAAAACAATACTTAACACTTAGTTATTTACATCTTCATTGTATATCTTCCATAATTTGGACCGATATAAATTCAAACATGTTCCATTTTGACCGTGATTGAGCATGGCAAACAATCACTCTTGGCTGACTTTTTGGGCAAGAAAAAACCCAAGAATATAATACAGAGCAAAAAATATTTCAGCTGAGCTATCTGGGATCAAAAGCAATGTAAAGATAAAGTAGTGTATGGAAAAATAATGAAATAGCATATGATAATTAAAGAAAAAACAAGCTGGGATGACAACTAGGTGAATAATTGAGGTATTTCCCCTATTACAAAAAGATGCAGAAAATACATCTCGAAAAAAATATGTGTAATAATTTCTACCAGCTATTATTTTATTTCAACAGCTTTGGAAATACTTTGTTATAAATACATTTTCTGAATAAAAAACATAATAGAAATAAATGCTTTCATCTCCTTAGAAGACATTTTTAAGTAGAATTTGTCTTTCATGTCCAATGAATAACTTTAATAGTGTATTTCAATCATCATATTCTAAAACAACCCTCTTACAAATCTAAAAACATCCTTAAAAATAGTAACTGAAGACAAAGAACAAGTACTCATTTTGTCACGACATTAATCTTGTGAAAAGCATGAGGTCCTTTTAACATCATTTTAGTATTGCCTCATTCAGCCTGTTATGAGTAAATAATCTGTTAACAAAAGTTTTCTATGTATAGTACACAGAAAACTAGGGCTGATAAGGTCACTGAGCTTGTTTTTGTTGATTTCATCTTAAGTAAGATTTATTATAGCTTAGTGACTAATACAAGAGATTTAGATTTTCTATTTCTATTGTACTTTGTGTCAGTAATATATTTATTTCAGGCAATTATTTCACCTACTTCGAGTTAAATTGGTGTTGATTGGACTGCAGAAAATTTCAAAGGTTACCACCTATTTTGAAGTACCTTTTTCTTTGTATAGACAAGGTTTGATTTTCACTCTGAGTGGGAAAGCAAAGAGAACTTTACAAGATAAGATTAGACCACAGGAAACAAAGTAATTAAAAGAATTTAAAAAATTAATTTGCATGGTCTGAAACACTGACTTTTTTTCATTAAATATCAATTTGGGATCTTGGATATGCATTCATGGCTCTTGAGAATTATATCTTCCGATTTAATTTAAAAGTCAATACAAGAACCAGAGGGATTAAATACAAAAACATCACCTGTAGCTTGCACTGTGTCTTGGGGTGACTTTATGTGTGTATCCCCTATCACCTGCTCTATGCCCAGACATGAATACTGCATCCTTTTCTGTAGCTTTAAGGCAGACCTTTAAGAGAGAGAGGTGGGGGGGGAGCCAGGGGAATTCCTTGCCATGGCAAGGTTGAGCCCTGGCACAGCTGGGTCAGTGCACAGCTGGGGCATCCCCCTACTGAGGGCAGAAATATTTACTGAATTACAAAATTAAGAAATCAAGCTACACCTAAAGATAGAGCAGTTAAGAATAATGACTTAGTTGACAGTTGAATAAACTTACAGAAAGGGATATAGAACAAGATAAACCTGAAGACTGTGTAAGTAAAATCTATTAATTCATGTCTGAATATTGGAAACAGCATAGAAAAAATAACATAGTTGTCAATATTTCCAGAGGAGGCAATGTGACATTGTCGCACTGTAGCTGGGCAAGCTGCAAACATCAATTCAATATATTTGTAATCTTAACTTTGATTTTAACAACATAGGATTTAGTGTGATCAAGTACTTTATTAAAATTGGAGAAAATTTTTAAAACTGAAAGCTAACTGAAAACATATAAGTGAAAGACAAATTTCTAAGAAACAATCTCTCATTTGAACTAATACAGTTCAATATGGAGAAAAGAATTGTATTGGTATGTTGCACTGAATATAATATGTATATATTTCCTATATTTCCTATATTAATATAAACACACTCACACAGTCTTACCAATTACAGAAAAAAGTTTTATCCAGTATAGTGACTGTTTATGATTTTAACAGTGTGATATAAAATGGCATGTAAAATAAAAATGAAATAAGGAAAAATTGAAGAGGTGTACTATGTGTTAAAGCCAGAAAGAAAAGAGTGTTTTATCATCACTCTAAAGCAATATATGTATAGCTTTGTGTAAAAAAAAATCATATTTAATTCCATATCAGTCTATAACATGAATGCCTCCAGGATACACTAATACTAAAATCCATTATTATAATTATAGGTTTTGATTTTCTTCTCTATTAGACATGTTTTATGTTGTATGTAAGGGTCTTATTTAAACTGAAGCATTTTAATGCATTTTTTAGAGTCAAATGACAATAAAAGACAAAGTTTGCTGTTCAGCTAAAAACTCAACTTCTTTTCTTCTTGGCACACAAGGAATCACATATACTATGAGTAAAGCAATGTATTATTCCCATTACAGTTTAAATGTTCCGTCAGATATGAGAACAATTCTGTGCTTGAAAGTTTTCCAGACCCAGTTGGACAAAGACTTGAGCAGCCTGGTCTGATCCCACAGCTAACACTGATTACAGTAAGTGATTGGAGTAGACACCTCAGAAGGACCCTTCCAACTTGATTTATTCTGATTCAAGAATGAAATTTCCCCTGTACAGCTTGACCCACTAACCTGGTTGATGACAAAATGCATGGGATCAGAAGTATGACATGGGTGCATGGAAGAAGATGAAAATGCAACAATGTGATGATGGTATATGAAAAATTACTTGTGACTAGCATGTATTTTATTATAGCCCCATAATTTTCTTACAGTTTTTGATAAAACTGTGGTCAAATTCAACCTCTCCCAAATAAATCCAAAAAGATGCTACCATGGCCATACTTTTTGGAAATAAGAGGTACAACTTTAGAGTAACAGTTCTAACATATAGCACATTGTGTTCTCCAAAGTGAAACCATCTGTCAGAAGTCATTGCTTTAGATATTTATTGCTGTGACTGACTGAAACATCCACAGGTTTTTAAGTGATGAATTGATTGTTTCTATCTTACTAGTTCTATCTGATTAGTTAGTTTCTTTCTTTCTAACTAGTTCCCAGTTGTGGTTTAGGAATGATATTCCCCAATTTAGTGCTGCCACTGGAACCATGCTGCTGCTTCCCTTCAACTGGAGGCACAAAAGGCAAAGATCAAGAGTTGAGATAAGAAAAAATTACTGGAAACAGCAATGACATAAGGAACAATATTAATAACAAAAGGTATAAGAAAAATAAATAATTTGTATGGAAAGCCCATGACAATAAACAAATACTGGACAGTTTTCCCCTCCAGGTTTTCTCAACTGAAAGGATCCTCTTCTCCCTGGATGTGAGACTCCCTCTCTTCCTGTTCCCAATGATGACCTGAAGGGGTATAGAATAACATCCCAGCCTTAATCACACCCCTTTCTAGCTACTGCAAAAATTAACTCTGTCCTTGAAATTGAAATTGAAACCAGTCAAGAATTTTTCAGTGCACAGTAAAAGAAACTGCAGCATGAGAAATAGTTATTGAAATATTCTTATATAATTTAAAGCATTTTTAAAATAAATACTACAATAATTTAATATAAAAGATATTAAGTACATTTACAACTTAAAAGCTCAAAGAAATATCATGGAATCACAGAAGAATAGACTGGTGTTATGATATATAATGTTCCTTTGTGGTGTTCTCACATTCGAGCTGCTTAAAAGTTCCTTTGCCACAGTATTTGTAGCAGAGCAATTAGTGTGGAAATTGAGATTTCAATCCCCTGGGCCTTGGTAACTTTTACAGAATAGAGACTCCTTTAAGGCATGCGCAATGACATACTTGAATACATTCAAAGGTCCCTCCAAAGTTCTACTGCATGAAAAGTACAAAGACTCTCCTAGCTAACAGTAATAGTTAGGGAACAACTCTAGGAGTTGTACCAGCACTTTCTCCAATTTGTTGTAGATATACTTAATGTGAACCACTGCTTTTGGCTCCCGTAGCCCTAGATAGTTTAAATTGTCACCTCATAGATTACAATAATAAGATCTAGATATAATCACTTAGAACTTTAGAATTCTTAACGTTGGAAAAGACCTCTAAGATCATTGAGTCCAGCCATTAACCTAGCACCCCTCTGTTCAGAGCTAAACCGTAAACCCAAGTGCCACACTCCCATGCATTTTGAACACTTCCAGGAGAGTGGGTCCACCACTTCCCTAAGCAATCTGTTCTAATGCTTGACCACTCTTTCAGTGAAGACTTTTTCCTAATATCCAGTCTAAACCTCCCCTGGCACAACTTGAGACCTTTTCTTCTCATCCTGGCGCTTGTTACCTGGGAGAAGAGACTGAGCTGCTCCTCATAAGCCTTATGCTCCAGACATTTCACCAGCTTCGCTGTCCTTCTCTGGACACACTCCAGCCCCTCAATGTCTTTCTTGTAGTGAGGGGCCCAGAACTGAACAGGCAGGATTTGAGGTATGGCCTCACCCATGACAAGGAAGTGCTCTCTTGCCTCACTTTACCACAAGCTCTCAAATGCTCTCACAAGATAGTCCTACCCTCTGAATTCTTCATTTTGAGCAAAAGCTTTTCAGGAGAGGATTCTACATATGCTTTACCATTAGACACTGATCTCATAGATTATGTTACCTTTTTCAGTTACTATCTGTTTAGCTGGGCATTGTCTCAGTTCTATTAAATATTTCTGTTCTGAGAAATAATATGTGTTTGGTCTAAGAAAAATACTTACATGGTAAATACAGCATCATGATCTAGAACATGAGGCAAACCACAGAACTTCAGAGCAGCACTTCCACAATTAGGATACAATGTTTAACACTGATTCTATTTTTGTGAGGCATGGTTTCCTGAAGGAATTCTTGTTGTTGTTGTTGTTGTTAGTATTACTATTATTAGTATTATTATTAATAATTATTAATAAAATTATTATATTAATAATTATTAATAAAATTAATAATAATAATAATAATAATAATGTGGCAATAAGACAGAAATTACAAGAACAGTGTCAGTATTCTTCAATGTCTAAGCAAAACACATTCTTTTGAGAGAGGCAACCAGCCTTTCCATGAAATCCATAAGGAAAATTAGGTGCTGAAGGACTTCAGAAACTAGAAAACTGAGGAGAGGACTATCAGCATATGTCTAGGTAGTATAGTGCATTAAAGAGTTAGAGTCTCTAGGAAAGATATTCTGAGCAGTGGAACTGCTTCAGCCATGTCACAATGGCTTTATTGCCATGCTTCCAATGAGAAAAAATTACTCTGGGGCTGCACCATTCTGGTGAAGCTATTTTTTTTTCCTTCCATTCAATATAGCTTGCAAATTCTGGACTGTGACAATACAATATGCTTACTGCTATCAGTTGTATGAGTCTAACAGATCACCTTCCTCCATTTTTACTAATGAATTAAAAATTGTTCTCAAATGTTTCCAGATCTACTTGAAATGGAACAGCATTTCACATAACTGACAGAATGCACAGATGTCTCACCTACTGGATATTTTATATTGAAAATATTTCTTTTAGGATTTTGGTTTGGTTTCTTACTCTTTTTTCAAGTTCTCTTGTTTGTTTTTTCTCACTTGGTATAAATTATTATTATTATTATTAAACAGACCAGCCAGAGAAAGAAAGAGAATGTGAGGGAGAATAAATCATCATAATCTTACATTATATGCAAGAATTGGATTCAAGGATTTGTTCTGGTCAACATGGAGTAATGTATGCAAAAAGCAGCAGAAGTTGTCTGAAATCCCTTATTAATTTAGTAACTACTATGAATGTGCAAGAAACTTGGAGCAAAGTGTGAGAATTAAATTGAGATTTTCTCCCAATCCATGATACCACTTTATGCAGTGGGTACAATGGGAAATGGGTCTAAGCCCTAACATGTACACGAGTTCATGAACAGTGTCCATTTTATCATTATGAAGTGGTGTTTCCTACATAGCTGCTACTCATAAAGAAAATTCATAAATAATTTGCTGTTTCTTTTAACCAGTCAAAAATAAGAAGTAGAGCTTATTTTATTCCTCTTTTACTGACTTCTATAAATCCAGAAAAAGAAGCTGGTTCTGTTTGAAGATAAATAATAAGTAACTGTAGAACACCTTGGTGAAATCACCTTAGAACTGCTATACTAAATACATTTAAATTAGACAGTAATGACCATGAGGAACAAACACTTCACGTTTAGATATTCTTTGCCAAAAGACTGGGATTTTTCTCCATAAAGGCACAGATCTGTAACCCAAAAAATTATATTTTACTAAACAAGGGGACTGTACTGTCATCCAAGTTCCTAATCACAGGTTTTATTTGTATACACAGTGAGAGTTTCTGTTGCCAAATACTCTTTACGAACAGACCACAGGATTGCATATTTCGAGCATAATCTGTATAAAAAATTAGGTAATTGTTGACTTTGTCTGCTTAAGGACCAGAGACTTTGCATACACTATTGAGACCTTTCTTCTTACAAATGAGATTTTCATCTGCCCAGTAACTTCATTCCTTTGAAACTACACCTTTCTCTGTCTTACTAATTGGAGGTCACTGCTATTTAGTGTGATAACTTTTACAGACCACATAAAATCATTTTTTCCTCAAATAAGAAAATATGTTCTGGACTACCTTCTCCTGTTGCTAAAGCTGTAAATAAAATATTTGAAATCAATTTATGAAAAAATCACATCCAAATAGAGAACTTGGGTTAGACACAATAATCTAACATGGTTTCTGTTGTAGCATACAGAACACTGAGCTAAAAAAAAAATTCTGGTACTAAATTCTTGTATTTATTTCCTGTTATTCAGTACCCTATGGGCTGAATCTGAAGGTGCTGAGAGAGTTGGCTTATGTCTTTGAAAGGTTATTTGCTAATACGTGTGACAGACATGGAAACTGGGGAAAGTACTCAGTGACTAGGAAAGGAAAACATTGCACTTATCTCTCCAAGAAAAGCTGAAAGGATGATCTGGGGAGCAACAATTCTCAGTTTAGTCCGATCATGGAGACAATCCTGGTGGAAGCCATTTCTAGGTAATAGAAGAACGATGTGAACAGGAACAACCATAGATTGAGAGTGGCCCTGCAGAGAATTTGGGAATACTGGGGGAAGGAAGATTGGACATGAGCTGTTAATATGTGCTTGCAGCCAGAAAGCCAATCGTGTCCTGGGCTGCATCGAAAGCAGCATGGCCAGCAGGGTGAGGGAAGGGATTTTTCCTCTCTACTCTGCTCTGGTAATACCCCACCTGGAGGGCTGCATCCAGCTCTGAAGCTCTTAGCACNTGTCTGCTTAAGGACCAGAGACTTTGTATACACTATTGAGACCTTTCTTCTTACAAATGAGATTTTCATCTGCCCAGTAACTTCATTCCTTTGAAACTACACCTTTCTCTGTCTTACTAATTGGAGGTCACTGCTATTTAGTGTGATAACTTTTACAGACCACATAAAATCATTTTTTCCTCAAATAAGAAAATATGTTCTGGACTACCTTCTCCTGTTGCTAAAGCTGTAAATAAAATATTTGAAATCAATTTATGAAAAAATCACATCCAAATAGAGAACTTGGGTTAGACACAATAATCTAACTTGGTTTCTGTTGTAGCATACAGAACACTGAGCTAAAAAAAAAATTCTGGTACTAAATTCTTGTATTTATTTCCTGTTATTCAGTACCCTATGGGCTGAATCTGAAGGTGCTGAGAGAGTTGGCTTATGTCTTTGAAAGGTTATTTGCTAATACGTGTGACAGACATGGAAACTGGGGAAAGTACTCAGTGACTAGGAAAGGAAAACATTGCACTTATCTCTCCAAGAAAAGCTGAAAGGATGATCTGGGGAGCAACAATTCTCAGTTTAGTCCGATCATGGAGACAATCCTGGTGGAAGCCATTTCTAGGTAATAGAAGAACGATGTGAACAGGAACAACCATAGATTGAGAGTGGCCCTGCAGAGAATTTGGGAATACTGGGGGAAGGAAGATTGGACATGAGCTGTTAATATGTGCTTGCAGCCAGAAAGCCAATCGTGTCCTGGGCTGCATCGAAAGCAGCATGGCCAGCAGGGTGAGGGAAGGGATTTTTCCTCTCTACTCTGCTCTGGTAATACCCCACCTGGAGGGCTGCATCCAGCTCTGAAGCTCTTAGCACAGGAAAGGTGTGAGACCTTTTGGAGCAGTTCTAGAGGAGGGTCATAAAAATAATCAGAGAACACCTGTGAAGAAAGGCTGAGAAGCTAGGGTTGTTCATCCTGGAGAAGAGAAGGCTCCAAGGAGACCTTATTACAAACTTTCAATACTTAAAGAGGACTTACAAGAAAGGTGGGGACAGACATTTTAATAGAACTTGTTGCAACAGGACAAGGTGCAATGGTTTCAAACTAAAAGAGGGCAGATTCAGACTAGATATAAGGGAGAAATTTTTTACAGTGAGGATGATGAGGAACTGAAACAGGTTGCCCAGATGTGGTAAGTGCCCCATTCCTGGAAACATTCAAATCCTGGCTGGACAGAGCTCTGAGCAAGCTGAGTTGAAAATGTCCCTGCTTGTTGCAGGGTGGCTAGACTAGGTAATCTTTAAAGGTCACTTCCAACCCAAACTGTGGTTCGATTCATTTATCAAGGGGCAACCATACCTTAATAATCTGGTTGCCGTTTATGATGAAATGACTAGGTTTGTGGAAGAAGAGCTGGAGCTCTTAGCAATGTATGTCACTTATTGTGATTTTAACATGGCTTTGACACTGTCTCCCACAATATTCCGGTACCCAAGTTAGGACTTTATAGTCTGGAAGGGTGGAAAACTAGATTGGTAAAAGGTTGGCTGTGGTGAATTGATCATATTTTATCAGGAGGCCTATTAAAAAAGAAGTATCCTCAACTCTGCCACGAGGCTTAGAACCCCGGGAGGCTTAAGACTGGTCCTGAGTTGTAAAACCTGAAGAAAGAAAACTTTGCATGCCTCCAGCTCTCCCATGTCTTGTGTCGCTAGGTCCCCCTCCCCACTGAGAAATAGGTCCACTTTTCTACTTGCCTTCATTTTGCACCCAGTGTATGTATAAAAGGCTTTCTTGTGGCTTTGCACATTTTCTCTATTCTCAGTTCTAGTTTAGCTTTTCTTTTCCTAATTTCAATTCTGCACGCTTGGGCAATGGCTTAATATTTCTCCTAAGTAGCCCATCCCTGCTCCCTTTGCTGAATGTATGCTTCCTTTCTGCATCTGAGCTCAGTCAGGTGTTTCCTATTCATCCTATTGGCCATAACTTCTTGAACTCTCTCTTTGATGAACAAGGAGGAGCAGCAATGGAGCAAAACTGCCACTAGACTAAGATTTAATTTTTTAAAGCATGTCTTAAGGCTCTACTTAGTTGGCCATAAGTCACTTTGAGAGGAAAAAGAATGTTTGTGTCCTGACTTTTGCTCCCAGGAGAGTAAACTAGCAGCCCAAACTTGTCACTTCAAGCCAAATACTCAGTGAGGTTACACCTTACTGTTCTAGGTTCTTTCTGGCCTAGGAAATCTTTGCTGAATAGTGTTCAAGCTCAACAAGTCCAGCAAAAGTGCGCCCTCCTTTCCTTACAAATCAGACTAACTTACACCATGGACATTACAGCACTTCTCAGGAAAATGCATAAAGCAAATTTCCACCCTTACGATGGTGTGTTCACCAAACTTTAAGTTCCTAAAGTTCTCCAAACTTACGTGAATGCTCTAATATTTAAACTATAATACAGACACAACTAACTCTACATTTAGTACAGAAATGCAGATCTGTCAGTCTGCATGTTGAATTTGTTCTCGGTGTGCCAATCAGTTTTGACCTCTTTATATGTAACCTGCCTCTTGCTTTAACATCTCAGGGAGCATGCCATTAGATTCCTCCCCTCTGGCTAAATAAGTAGTCACTTCAGTTAGTAGTGTTGTTATTCGTCTTCCAATGGGTATCAATAAAAAGAAATGCAAGCAGAGGCTTGAGGAGTACAGATGCAATCACTACCAGAGCTGACTGGCAGTATAAAGCTGTAAAAGCAGCTGGGAAGGTCAAAAAGATAAAGTAAACTTCTCTTCCTTTTAATTGATTAGATTTTGTGACTTTTTTGCTAGGTCAGACTGTCATATGAAAAGTAGAGCAGAGTTTTCATTGTCACATAGACAAGATGAACAGCAGGTTCTGAGGCTGATGATAAGGAAGACTGTGCCTCAAAAATGATGTAAAAGATAAAATACAAGCTGAGTTATTTAAGCCAAGGTTTTGACTTCATTTAACATATAACTTAAGTACACACTTAATCACTTCCAAATGTCAGTTTGTACTCATGTCATAGAGAAGATAAGACAGAAAGGGTAGATCTGTGCTTAACAGAATAGCTATTTAGAACTAAGGAATAATTACTGCTCTGCAGAAATGACTGAAATCTGTGATTTCATGGTACTTAGTCATTTTTAGGCATCTTTTGGATGATAGCCAATAACTGGCAGCTGGAACGAGAATTTTGAATTTGTATATCTCATTTTAATACACATTATATTTTAGCCACGGAAATATTTTTTTTAATATTGGTTGGAGGTTAGAAAGTGTTGATGGAGGAGCTGCAAGGCAAGGCACGTTTGGTGAGAAGAGACCAGGGATTGCCTCATGACAGACACAGTTCCCTCTTTTAGTTTAAAGCCATTCCCCCTTGTCTTATCATTATGTGACGTTTAAAAAGTCCCTCTGCAGCTTTCTTGTAGGCCCCCTGTATTGTACTTGAAGGCTGCTATAAGGTCTCCCTGGAGCCTTCTCTTCTCCAGACTTAACAGGCCCAAGCTTTTTGGCCTGTCTTCACAGGAGAGGTGCTCCAATCCTGTCACCATTTTTTGTGACCCTCCTCTGGACTTACTCCAAAGGGTCTGTGTTGTTGTTGTGCTGGGACACCTGAGCTGGACACAGTACTCTAGGTGGAGTCTCACAGGAGCAGAGTAGAGAAGGAAAATCACCTCCATCAACCTACTGGCCAGATTGCTTTTGATGCAGTTCACAGTATGGGTGGCTTTCTGGGCTGCAAGCACACACTACCATGTTATGTTGACCTGCCCTTCTTGTCAACCAACAGTTCCAGTTTGGGATTGTCCAGACCCATGTGCAAGACCTTGCAGTTGGCCTTGTTGAGCTTCACAACGTTCCCACAGGTCGCCCTCTCAGGTGTCCCTCTGGATGGCATGCCTTCCCTCCAGCATGTCAGCTGCACCACACAGCTTGGTGTCATCGGCAAACTTACTGAGGGTGCACTCGATGTTGCTTTCTATGTCACTGACCCATGAGGTTTTTTCATTTTTACTTTCTTTTCTTATTCTGTTGATGAGAGCGACTGAAAGAACAGCTGGATGATCAGCCAGCAGCAGGACAAGGTCAACCCAGCACATTTAAAAGAATCCCAAACACTTTAGTCTTTCAAAGAGATCTCAAAATTATTTTCTTAACCTCAAATACAGAAAACCAGAAAGTAAAGCCTTAAAAATGATCAGGTGTCTCGATGAAGGCAGTCACAATTTGGCAATCCTAGAATCCTTTCAAAGTAAGCAATTAGAAATTAAAAAACAAAGTTCTAGAGTCAAAAGACTTGTATTCTTATTAAATCCATTTTGCATCAGAGTTGATGACCCAGACACTTATGGTTTATACTTGAATATAAAATAAATTTTTCATGAACATGAAAATTATTTCACTTGAGGCATGTTTGAATCATCTGGGTTATATTTTAACATAAGATTATTCAGATGGCAAGATTTAGAAGAAGTGATTAACACCTCAGTCATGAAAGTGACCTTCAGTGCAAGCGATCGTAACACATTATGTTTAATTAGTTATTCCTTTTAAAATTTTATACTGAGCATCTGAAGTGAAATTAATATCAGTGTTTTCATTAATATTTTTTAATATCAAACTCGGTGAAATATGGAGATATAGTTTCTAATTTTATTCTTTACATAATTGTGTAGTAGTGCAAATTCACAACGCAGCATCAGACCATTTTGTATCAATGAAGATATAGCTGTACTCACAGATTATATTTTGCTTCTAGTTTTAATTTGCTGATTAAATTCCATTTGATTTATAATTCCACAAACAGTCATGAGAGTTCCACTTGTTTACAGTGTATCTTCAGATTCCCTAACAAAGAATCACACCAAAATAATTCTGACATAGCTTTTGATGTCCTTAGATTATGAAAAAATTTCCTGGATTTATAGTAACATTTACAAAATCAAAGGATTCTGGAATCATATAGAGAAAAGCAGTCCCTTAGTAAGACATATTTCAAAGGTTATCTTAGAGTAAAAGAAGACTATGGAAGCATGGTGTTCGCCTACTCAAAGTATCTATCCTTTATGCACATTAAGTCTCATAGTTGGTAGATCACAAAGCAAAATGTTTAGTTGTTTGTTTCTTTAGATTTGAAGTGTAAATTCAACAGTTAATGTTATAACCACTAACATTCATTACTCCAGTCAACAATTGGCTGTCTAAACATAACAGATTTTAGAGTCATTACTGCAGTGATCTTCATTAAGGAGCTATTCTACTTAGGACTTCCAGAACTGCTTTATGAAATCACTTTACTTCTTATTTTGGTCCAGGAAAAAAACAGTTTCTTAAATGCCCAGATCACCAAAATTTTATTCTCTAAAGTATCTGGTATAAGGATTTTAACCAGGGTACATTAGTGATATTTAGATCTTAGGAAGATCATTGTTCCTGCCAGTGAAATAATGATAGAATACACCTAGCATTTTTAATCTGAACTGTGATCATCTTTTTTAAGAGTCTGTGTGAGGTGCAAAGAATTTGGTTTTATATTAGCAGTGTGGAGAAAAAAACCTTATTTTAATGGTTAAAAAATTATTTCTAATTTATTTTTTGTTAAATATCTATTTAAAATGAAATAAAATTATGAACAGTATAAAATAAATCCAAAATAACAAATTCATGGAGAACTTAAAATTTTGAGAGATACCTTATATGCCAACATTTTAGAGGCAGCAGAGCAGAGATCTGTGTCTACAGACTGCCCTCCCTAAGAAGTAAATTACATGATGACCAGAAAAAGCATTCAGAATGTCTAATAAAAGTTAATAATTTAAAAATAAGATTTAATAAACAAAATGAAATACATTAACATAACTTGGACTAATCATTTCAACATGTTGTAATTTGTTTCCAGTTTCCATTCATTTATAAGTGTATGACACTTTAATAATTAATAATTAAAGTTCTCAATGTATTTTTTTTTTTTTAATTCAGCTGATCATTGGGAACAATTCTTGCTGTCATCTATCTTTAAAGGGGCCTGGTCTTTGAAAGAAAAGTTGTTCCTAAATTGATGAAATTACTGAGGATGCAAGTGGAAGTAAAACTATCTTTCAAAGAGTTAAATGAATTACTCTTGCTATACTGTTATAAATTCAGTATCATAACTACTATTATTTTGTAGTTAGTGTTTTCAAAAACTCAAACTTTCAGAGAATTTAAAATTCTGTATGTTTGCCAGGGAAACAAACACTCAACACATGAGCTTTTTGCTTCATAATCGAGAAAGGCAATGTCTTGCCCTTGAAGATACTTCATTTTTAAGTCAAATTACTTTCACTTATTCCTGGGCCTGCAGACACTGCCCACTCATTTTAAAAATTTAGTTCGACTGCTATACTTTTTACTGCATGAACTACTCTGGACTTAATCTAAGTGGTGCAATGCATAGTGGTTGTCCAAACAGTGTCAGTTTAGGGAGGGAAAAAAAGTTACTGGTTTTAATTAAGTGATGGGCAATCTATCACTAATTTTTGCACTAATGTTTCAGTTTGATAGACAACTTGATATAACACTACCCTTGTTAGCAAATAACTAACACTAAATAGGAAACAGCTATTCTTGTAAATATACTAACAGGAATTGTACCAAAAATATCTTCTTGTAATAGCTAACAACTAATACAGCTAATTGGAAAAAAAAGAATCACAAAAAAAGAAAACCCAACAAAACCCACAGTCTTATCCCTGTTGTTAAATATTTTAGGGAAAAGCACCAAAATCAAACTGCTTTGTCAACAATGAAGAATCAAAACAAAAGCACACCTGCAGATTTCTTGTTCCTTTTCAAATTAGAGTCTCCTGAGTGCTCATGTGCAGGTGTCTGGTCTTGTATAAATATAACAGGGAATTCTTACAGAAATGTGTGCATAAAGGTTAAGACAACTGTTTTAACATTTATTAGTTAGAAATTATATCTGCAGCACCACGGCCTAATGAACAGAAGTTTCTGTTGACAGCCAAGGAGTACTACTTAGAACACAGGGCATCTGAAGAAAATACTGCAGGGGGAGGCTTTAAAAGATTTAGGCAGGAAAATTATAGAGATTTTTCCATTTTTGCTGAAATGTCAAGCATAATTTTGAAGAACAATGCACAAGTGATACGTGGACTAAGATTTATGGTGAATGGAAGAAGGATATACAGCTATTTAGATATTCCCAAAACTGTACTTGTTCTTTGTTCTGTGGAGAATTACATTCCTCTCAGTTCAGTGGATGCAAATTGCATCCTTTTTTATCTTGTACATTATGTGGCATTCATCACAGGCTGGAATAGATAGGAAAAAACATTTTATGCAGAAAGAATGCAGAAATGATTCAGCTTGAGGAAACATTTGTAAATATTTCAGCAGTCATATGATCCCGTGTGTTTTCATGTTGCTTAAGATGGATCTTTCAAAACATTATGTATGAACTAGTTCAGCAGCACACTAAGCATTTAAATAAAAGTCAACATCATTTTAGGGAAATTTTACTGCATCTCTATCCATTGAACATTTTGTCATTATTCTTTAAAAATGTAAAAATTAACACTAAAGGCAGTGGTGTCGATCCAACAGGTCAACAAAGTCAAGGTGTTGCTATGGCTCTGTGCAAATTCAAACGACAAGGTAGCATTTTATTGTTTGCAAAATTTACTTTGTATCTATGGTAATGGTTTTTTTCCTGGCTGAAGTAAAAGAATACACATTGATTTTCTTTGTACTCTACAATAACTAATTTCAACTGAATGCATGGGTGACTAAAGAAATTATAATTCAAGTCTTAATATAAATACTCTTGAGCTGCTTCAAAAGAATTAGATAAAATTCTATTTAAGTTAATATTGATTTATCCTGCAATAAGGAGATAAATTTTTGTTCGTGCTATAATATTAAAACCATGTAAAACCTGTGAAATAAGCTCCTCGGCTGTGGAAAAGAGTAGATCATACCTGTGAATCCAGGTAGACAGAGACATCGATAGCCTCCAAGCCTGTTGATGCAGCTTCCTCCATGTAAACAAGGCAAAGTTTCACACTCATTTACATCCATCTCACACAGAGACCCATAGTATCCAGGTGCACAGTTACAAATGAATCTTCAGAAAAGGGAAAATCAGGTATGTCAACAGAAGTAAAATCAGATCTATTGCAATATTTTAAAGCCATATGTATCTCCTGATGCCAAGCTGGTGTTCTTAATCCTCATCCCTATTAAATTAATGAACAGACCTTTCTCAGTTCCCTGTTTCTGAAGCAAAGAGTGTGATTTACTTTTTGTTAAATGAATGTAAAAATTTGGCACAGTAATTTTAACTAAAGGTATAAGGAATGACTTAAGGGCTAATGATCTTCTGGCATAAGTCTCTGAATAACTTGTGAAGTGCTGTTGAACAAACACAGGGTTTGTAGCAATCTAATTCAAGATCAATTTTCTTCTATTTCAGTCTTCTTCCAAACAAACAAACAAACAAAAAGTAAGGAGGTAAAGAACAAGTTGTGCTGAAGACATTTTCCCTTCTATCTTCCTTTAAGGTCACAAAAGAAACAAAAGACTGAGTCAGTAGCATTTGCTTACTCCATTTTAACTTGTCATATGGTGAAGGTCCCATCCAAACCTAGGATTAACATAAGGAAATCACGGAAACACATTTCATTTAGTAGTAAATAACCTGTTTATGAGATCCAGGCAAGTTCCATTGTTCTTGCAGGGTCTTGATAAGCATTCATTAATCTCCACTTCACATAGGGTCCCAGTAAAACCATGTTGGCAGGAGCATCTAGCAAAAAAGGATGTTGGTACATTACATTTTAGGTTATTGTAAAGATTCCAGAAAAACATGGCAGATGTTAAGGGGTATTAATTAAATGGTACCAAAACCATGTTTACTTTTTACTGGTAATTGCAAAGGTCAGTACTTTAACAAGCGCCAAAACTCCAGTGTCTGAAGCCCAGTAAATAAGACTTTTGTTATTATTAGCTAAAGGCCACAGGCTTTGTTCTGACCCCACTGTGCAAGGGCTTGCTTGGAACTTGCCTTGGCCTGAGCTGCTTTTCACTTGTTTTAACACCTGTCCTGCAGCCAACTGACGCCTCTCATGCTATAACATCAGCTCTGGAATAGCGTCTATGGTGAGGGTACAAGACACTGAGATGATTATGGCGTTACAAATACTAGCCTTTCGTGTTCCACTCCTGAAAGATGGGATGACATCCAGAGGGACCTGGACAGCCTCGAGAAGTGGGCCCTTGGGAACTGCATGAGGTTTAACAAGACCAAGTGCAAGGTGCTGCACCTGAGTCAGAGCAACCCTGATATCAATACAGGCTGGGGGATCTACAGATTGAGCACAGCCCTGCTGAGAAGGACTTGGGGGTGCTGGTGAGTTAGAGGGTCCAAGAAAGCCTGAGGCTGAAGATGAGAAAATCCCCACTGTGAGCATCATAATTCTCCTGACGAAGACTTCCAGATGCCACTGACTTGTAGTATGACTGCCAATTCTTCTTGAGGAAGAACAAAATCACTGATCACAGGATGCAGACAGACACTGTGAGGGTAATCATAACCAAAGAGACTTAATTGCAAGATTTCTTATGTAACAGCTATAACTACATTCTTCATGAAGCTTTTCTATTAATTTCAACTCAGACTGTTTGTACTATTGTAACTGGACTAACAACTGTTTGCTTTTTTAAATTAGATTCTTAATGACTTTAAGTAGCCTTACAATAAATTCTTGGGGTTGTATTTATGGTCATATTGAGGTCATATTTTTTGCACACAAGAAGATTTAGACTATAATGTAACTGTCAAACACATTACAAAAACTGCCCCCTTCACTGAAGGTCAGCAAACATTAGACAGGAAAAATACAAAAGGAAAAGCTAGATGATAATAATCCATGTTATCTGTCATTCAAATAATTTTCCTGACCTGTAGTGGTTGACCGCATCCACACAGAGACCTCCATTCTGGCATGGATGGGAGATGCACTCATCACTGTTAACTTCGCAGTAAGTACCCTCAAATCCTGAAACACAGATTTCATTGATCGTGAATGAATGAACTCTACTACTTGATGTAAATAACAGGGTCAAATATTCTCTTGGAGGTTTGGCTATCTGAGCACAGGACTAACCCAGACAATGGAAGTGGCAAGCCTGCAAAACCTGAGCTGCACTTGAAGCTGTATGAGAAAAGCCTGGGAGAAGCATCAGCAATGGCTGCCTCTTCACTTTGGAGTATTTAAGCTGAAGCCCTTTGCCCTGGTATCTGACTGAGCTGTGTTGCAGCCATGGCCAATGCCTAGCCATGTAGCTCCTTATCAGTATGCTGACTTTGGCCTACAGACAGGCTCCCTGGCTTGACCTTGGACATGCCCCATTCCCTGTAGCCTGGACTGGCAGTCTGGCATACTCTGCTGTTCCTGGACAGAGCCACTGGCCCTGCCCTGCCTGCCTCATTCAGATACTGCCAGACAGTGACAGCCCTGGCAGCCTGGCAATCCTGGCTGACCTTTGCTTCTGGAGGAGCCAGCCCTTCCTGCTCACTGACCCTAAGACCTACAAGTCCTGGTAAGAAGTAACCCTGAAAGTATTTTCTCCTGTTATGTTTGTCCCTTGCTTCAACAAGGTAATGTCCAGGCAGTGTATGAAGTCTTAGCACACTTTAGTGAACCAGAGAGAACAGATTTGGACAGAGCACCTGGCTAAATATACTGGGGAAATGCAATCCATTTCAAAGGACTGAAAAGGCTTTCTTGGAGAGTGTGGGACAAAATCAGAAACTAAAAGCTAATGTAATTAATATATTACAGAGAATAGTGGAAGTTAGAGGGACCACATTTATTCAAAGCAGTCAGTAGCTGAGGAAAAAAAATGGTTTTAATATTTAAATGAAGAAGAAATGTGATTAAGATCTTATCTGCACAGTACATTACTTGCATAATACATTACATTTGCCTGTGTAAATGTTCCAGAATATGTACTAAAGAGAAATAAGACACTTTTCAGTGATACATGAACCTTATTTCTGCTCTTAGACAACATACTACATCTTATAGCATTTGCATAAATAGGTGTTCTGCTAAATGCATATTTGTGTTAAAATTCTGTACATACAGTGGAGACACTATAGCTACTTAGTTGAAATTTGCACAAATTCAATATATTTGTTTTCAACTGATGAAGAAACGAAACCATTGCAATGAGCAAACTATTTGCCTTGTATGACTAATATGCGAGTCCTGATTGCAGGTTGAATAAAGACCATTAATAGAGTTTAATAAAAAATTAAATTAAAACAACTTTTAAAATAGCCATTGAAATTCAGTATATATTGCTATAAATATGCCAAAAGTTGTACTGGATTCTTCGTTAAAAAAATAAGCAAAAACTGTTATATGTATATTTTATAGATACCCAAATAAGAATAATAATTTCTTTTTTTTGTTATATTATGTATTTGTGGTTTTCAAAGTACTTAATGAAGGTGGGGAAATCATGAAAGACCACTGTTGGAATAATATCACTTATTTTTATCTAGAGAAAATCATTACTGGAAGAAATAAGTGTCTTGGTGAGAGTTGCAGGGAAAGCTGTAGAAAGAAATCTCTGCTGGTGCTCCAATATATGATCTAAACATGAGCCCACATCAAAGCAGTTTGTATTTTCTTCTTATCAGGATTATTTCTGTTCAATAAGTTTTGGGGCTAGACCTGACTGAAATGAGGTCTTAATATGTGCTGAAGGTTTCACAGCAATGTCTGCTACAAAGCTGGAAAAATAAAGCCTGGAACATATCTCAAACTAACCTTTCAATTACAGTCACTTACACTGTAATGATATTATCCTTTTTTTCAGAAATTTCTTTAGCATGAAGGGATACCCTCATTTATTTGCTATTTGTATGTTTCATAAAAAAAACCCAAAACCAAACCAAAACAAAAAAGCCCAAAACAAAACAAACCACCAAAAAACCCCCACCAACCCCCCCCAAAAACTGTAGAAGAATTGTCATAATAGGGACAAAAATTCTGTCCCAGTGTACTGCTTTGAAGTATCTCCCTCAGCACAGGCAGCTTTGTATTCTAAATGGTTTAGTTTATTCTGTATAAATGGGCCTGAACCAGAGCGAACCATCCAAATACTTTTCTTATCTGAAGCATGTGTAATGTGCATCTTAATGCTGCTGAACCTTCATCTATTCCTGCCTGTAGTTTGATTAAGGAAAAAAGAAAGGTAAAAGAACTGTAAACTAGTACACCAGAGACCAAGTTAAGTACTAGGCCTGGTTGCATGAGTAGACAGAAGTCACTGACACACGAAATACTTAGTAGCTGGTCAATACATGCCATCCAGTTCCACTGAGCAAGAGCAGAGAAGATGATAACATGTTTCTCTAACTCTGGCTTAATTCAGAAATTGGAAGACATAGTGAATATAAGAAGACTGGGATCACAGGACTATTTGTAGTCAACTTCTGCATCTGTAATTTCTCATTTATTGAAATTTCTAAAACTAAATTTGATTACTGAGTGGAAGGTTGTGTCAATGGGCAGGGAAAATGGAACTTCACTGAAAAGCACACACTGAAAGTAAACCAATGTAACATTATAAATAACTCTATAATAAGACATATAGACATATTTTAGCTTTATAAGGTAATCATGGAAGGATTGTGAAGGTAACAAAGCAAAACTGAAAAAAACCCATTAACAGTTTTTATACAAAATAGCTTCTTATTTTTTGTGATATTATAAAATATTTAAGCAAGCATCTTAAAAAAATACCACAGTTATCAGATTAGAATACATAAAATGGAAAATGGAGGAATTGCTCATTCTGCTTTTGCCTGTCATCCTCACTGGTTATGGATGTTTTATGGTCTTTTTGAAGTAAATAGTAGAGAAGTGAATATACAAAGCATTATTTAATCACTTTTTTTGAATGCAGTAGTACATATTCTTCCAGCCCATAGCAACATATCAATACCTTGAAAAGACATAAAATAAACAAACATATAGCAGGCATTCTACTTTACCTATTTTTCCTGTAAATGGAGAAAAGTAACATTTTCATCACAAAATTTTACTCGCTACCTACAACATTATGAAATGAGCAATCTAAGTGTTCAATTTACTACACTACTGTCTTATACTTACTGACAAATTATCTCAGTCCTTTTTTATTAAAGAAATGATTAATTTTTTTTCATAATGATATATACTATTAAAAATTACAGGCAACTACTGAGATGATACTTTGATCTGCAATGAAAACTTGTGAACTAATTCAGTGACTTTTTCTAAGAAATTTTTATCATTTCTAGCCATTTTTAGAGAAGATTTAATGAAAACCCGCTTTTAACTAAAATGTTTATTCAGAAACACACAAATCTGCTTTAAAATGTTTTCTGCATGTCTGTGCTGTTTATTTAGAATTTAGAATATTTAGAATTTATGAAGCTTTTAGAAAGGATGTTGTGATAAAAGCATATGATGATAAGCCAATTTTAATTCAGACCTTAAACATGTTTTCAGAGTAAATTACAAAAAGAAAGCAGTGCAATACTGTGTACATCACTTGTACAAACAGGACAGGTCAAACTTCAAAACAAATACTGCAGTGTTATGATTAAGATATTAATAAAATATTTATTTTAGGAATATTCTTGAACAGGAACCAATTATATTACCTTCAAATTCAGAAGACTAGTTAAAACGCTCAGACCCAAGTGGAACTGGTTTAAAGAAAGAATTGGTACTTTATTTATATAGTGCAGATTGAAGATGAGATACCTCACGAGTCTAGCATGTAAGGACCCTTATCATGTATTTTACATGATAGTCATACACAATATAAAGGGCAATTTAATACATTAGGTTATTTTGTATAGCTACAACTGCTGCCCCACATGGCTGTGATCTTCTAGGATACTTAAACTAAAACTTTTATAGGGGTGTAATTTTTACAGAAATACAAATATGTTTCCAAATTGTTTCATGTGTTGCAAGAGTAAATAAAAAGACAATGAGGGGAACTGCTCTAAAATGTTTAATAAGTCAAATATATCACTGTACAAAACTATTTTGGAAATCATGACATTACTGGCGTGAGAACAGGCTTGCTACTGTAAAATGGCTTGTATTTGTCAAACATATCTTACTGTATTTTTTATGTCACATTAGAAAAACTGAAGGCCTGTATTGGTTTGGCACGGCCTGGTTTTGGGTAGCAGGGGGGCTGCAAAGATGGCTCCTGTGAGAAGCTGCTGGGAGCTTCCCACCATGTCCGGCAGAGCCAGTGGCTGATGGCTCTGAAGATGGACACGCTGCTGGCCAGAACTGGGCCAGTGAGAGAGGCTGGTAATGCCTCTGTGATGACGTATTTAAGAAGAAAATCAAAACAAAGTCATGGGTTTTTGCTTCTAGTCAGAGAAGAGGAGGAGGTGAGAATATGTGAGGGGAAAAAAACCAACACGGCAACACCAAGGTCAGGGGAGAAGGAGGGGGAGGAGGTGCTCCAGGTGCCGGAGCTGAGGTTCCTCTGCAGGCCGTGGTGCAGACCATGGTGAAGCAGCTGTGCCCCTGCAGCCCACGGGGATCCACGGGGAATGCAGAGATCCACCCGCAGCCCGTGGGGGAGGTGCCCAGGCCGGAGCGGGTGGATGCCTGGAGGAGGCTGTGATCCAGTGGGAGACCCGGTGGAGAGAGAGGGCCCTGCTTCCAGGCTGGAGCAGCCTGTCCTTGGAGCACTGCACCCTGTGGAAAGAGAGACCCAAGGCACAGCAGTTTTGGGAGGGCTGTGTGCCCGTGGGAGGGACTCACGCTGCAGCAGGTGCGGTTTGGCTGCTGCTTGTGAGAGTGGACCCACGCTGGGAAGTTCACGGAGAACTGTCTCCCGTAGGAGGGACCCCACAGCCTCACAGGGAAGGACTCTTCTCCCAGAGCAGCAGAAGAAAATCCTGGTGATGGACTGACCAAAACCCCCCTGCCCTGCCTCCCTGTGTTGTCGGTGGGAAGGAGGGAGGGCCTGGGTGGGGGGGAGGAAGGTGTTTTAAGGGCTCATTTTACTTCTGATTACCCTCCTCTGATTCTGTTTGTAGTAAGTTTTACTTAGCAACTAAGGTTGAGCCTGTTTTACCCCTGAAATATTTCTCCTGCTCTCCTTATCTCACCCATGAAGCCTCTGTGAACCCTTTTTCCTCTTTTCCCTCCTTTTTCCCAGCTGTGGTAGGGGAGGGTGAGCGAGCGACTCTTGTCAAACCACGACAAGGTGTAAAGAGAATACCACAAGTATTTCTGGTATCCATATATGTTTTTTTTTAAATCAAAGGGATTCAGCAATTAGTTTAAAACGTATTTGTGAATGTATTGAATGCGTATAGATATATTTGAGGAAGTATCTCAGGTTAACAATTTTTGTAGTAACATAACATATTCAAGACTTTCAGAAACTACTAGAGATGAAAACATTTTAAGGTTATTACAGTTCTTTGTGTTACAAAATATAGTCTTATTTCACTCTATCTTTAATTGTTCAGGTGTCATGAAAGAAACTTATATGAGGTCTGGAAACATCTGGAAAGCTGTTACTTAAGATGAGACAGATTCTATTTTTACTTCTGTTTTTTTGAAATATAGGAAATCCTGCATTTCTCAACTCTTATCTATGGGCCTTCCAGGAGCTACAAAGTGATGGAATATGCAGAGTATAGAAGGTAAATATCGGCTGTCACAGTTATGGTCATTTTCTCCTTATCCCCTTGCAGAGAAATATTACGGAATTGACCTCTGCAGGTAACAGGATTCTAGCAGGATTCTTTTGCCGTAAGCTCTCTACTGTTTTGCTCATCAGAACAGTATCATGGATATTTGTCTCCTTACCATGAACTATTTATGAACCAATATTTGCAAACAGCAGAGATATCATAGCAGCCCCATAATCATTAGTTCAGGTACTTAGGTTGTTCAGCATAAGTAGGTACATAAATCAAAATCAAAGGTGTGTAAAATATTAGGCACTTTTAAAAAGCTATTTCCCTCTGTGAATTATGTATGTGTGTGCCTGAAAAAGAAACTGGCACTGAAGGGCTCAGACAATGGCAAAATCCAATTGAAATAAATTCTAGCTTTCATCAGCTATTTATTATTTCTTCTTGGTATTATAAAGTTTGTACATTATAATTTTCACTTAGCCTTGTTTCAGACATGGGCTGAAACATATTTTGCTTCAGTTCAAACTTCTAGCTGTAAGATGCTATAGACCAAATAAAAATAATCACTAGCATCTCCAACAAAGAGTAGGTGTCATGGGAAATAGCTATTGAAAGTAGACTGATAAAAGAGGTGAAAAAGTCCTGGAAAAAAACCTGTTTAAAACAAGGACTTCCGAAATTACCTTGAAGCATCCAGAAAGTATTGCTTTTAGCAAGAATACATGGAGGATAAATAAAAAATACAATGTGCAGTAAAAACTGTAGCTATTGTTTTGCCTTAAGAGATGAGTCCTATTCATAGATTTCCCTGGAACAATACACGATTTGCCTACACCCTAAAACTGATGGTTTTAACCTTAAGCCCCATGCAATTCCTTTTGCATAAATCAGTTTTTCAACTTCTCAGCTTCTAACTTCATATCTTTAAAGCTTCAATGAGCACAAATAAGGTGACAAACCTTTTGTGTACTTGAGTGCTGTAATGACATGTTGCTGCTCCCTGTTCTTTTTACTCCTCTCTAAAACTGTCTGCTTCCCAGAACTATGTAGATTAAAAAAAAAAAATTAAAATCTCTCCAAGAATAATAAAACAGCAAGAGACAACCAGTAAAGAATTCAGCCTGTCTACCACTTGAAAGATTTGTCCTAAGCTGCCTAAATAGTTGGCAGAGTGACATAAATATTTCTATAGCATTAGCCATTTAACTTTGTATGTCTGCTTTTGCATGAAATGAAGTACCTCAGAAAATAATACCTCCTTAATGTAATACTCTGGACATCTAGATCCGGTCAAATTAATCCAGACATTTCCGGTTTATTTCTTTCAACAATATTCCATTGACCTAATTTCCCTTCAACCATAGCTCATTAAAATGTTACTGAGTTAACGCAACTGTTGGCCAAATAATCCATATTTATGAAAAGAGTACATAATGCTTTGATATGAACACTGTCGATATGTACGCAATACATAATGTATAATATTTAGCATTTCCTGATAATTTTTCTATTACAACCTAACATGTGTAAGGAAAACTGCTTCCATTGTAATAAGGAGGCTGCATAAACATTCTGAGCTCATTCCATACATATTACTTGGACTAAGGAAGGAAGTTCTATGTATAATTTTAAAAAGAGATTCATTTCTACCTTCTAAGGAGCAGGAATGCTAGGAACCATTTTAGTTCAACAATCTTGTTCTTCCCTTCCTGTCTTTATGCCAGCAACAACTCTATCTGCCATTCTTACTAGCTTGCCTTGCTATATCTACTAATAGTTCTCATAAAAGAAAAAAACCACTGTTAAAAAAAGTCTTATTAGAAAACACTAGATATTTTCTGTCCCATAGTTTATGGTTGCAAATTATTTTTTTGTCTTGTTATTCTCTCCAGTATTTATGTTCTGGTAATTACACAAGTTTCACACTTTGTGAAAACTGTTACTTTTTATCTCCCATTTCATCATTAATTAAACTTGTTTTTCAGCAGTCCTAGCCAGAGAGCTGATCTTGCACTCAGTAGTTGTATGCCATCTCATAGTTTTCCTTGATTTTGAATAAATTTTTTTCGGTAATTTTTTTTGTCTTGGAACACAATTGTTCTCAGAAAGCTTCACTATTTTTAGCAAGCTGTCCTATCTTTCTTTTGGGTTTCCTCTACAAAAATAACAGTTTTGTGCTTGCCATTATCTAGAACAGCATGGTCTAATGCCCATAATCTTATTTATTCACCCTCTATTTCACTTATATATGCAGTTGAATTGCTCTTTGGATCTTTTTTGTGTAGACCTTTTGGGGAAATTATGAATAGTGGCCAAGGCTCAGCTACAAATATTTCAACATTATTTAAATTCTATAGTTTTGCTTACATGTCCTGCCTTGCTTTTCTGTTACACTAAATTTTCATTCCTGTTATTAAGATTAATTCTAAGAATGGAATTCTCCAATACCAGGAAAGCATGTTGACAAATTAGGCAATAAAAATTCTGCTATTTGCCCTAAGTTGTCCATTCTTCCTGTTTTCTTTGCATTTAGTGTGTAGCAAGGAGATTAAGGAGATATTAAGGGGATTCAGTGCTGGCTATATGTTTAACAGCTCAAACCCCCATGTCCTCCCAGTTGCCTTGATCAAACAATGCTTATCAATTACTGGCAAAGTATTTGAGAGGGGTTTTCTTGGGAAACTTGTTCTACTGCAGTGATTCCAAAGCTTTTGCAATAATGCCCCTCCCTACGACATTCTTGTAACTTTGAATATACCATCATGCAATGTTAGAGAACATAATTTTTTAAACTGTTTAAGCTGCTTGTGTGGACAATTTAACTTAAAGTCAGGGTCCAACACTGTTCCGTGGTCTATGATATGAGAGCCCAGTTTTGCTAAACAAATATTATAATCTATCTCTTTGCAGGAAGAAAACCTCTGTATCTAAGGCAAACAGCTCAAAAGTTAAGTTTTATATTAATGGTATTTATTGAATTTTAGAAGTCTTTATAGCAAAATCAGACAATTGTATTTCACTAATGTATATACGAGGACAAAGATGCACAGTTTTGCTTTATACTACAGCTAATTATGACTTCATTACCTTCCTACCATTTGCTATGGTAATTCTGTCTTAAACTAAAATCTTACATCAACTTTGATTCTGTCCAATTCATATTCTATCAGCTTTTGTCTTCTCTGACCTATCCCAGCTCCCTTTAGTCAGTGTATATTCTCTTTTCCTTCTAAATATGTTCCGCTGTCAATAGTATGATTTATGGTCCCGTTGTACCCGTGTCAGAGATGGTATTCTATAGATAGTTGTTAGAATTTGGTAAGCACAGCTACATTTTGTGATTCCTGTTACACTAGACTCAAACTTCCTAAAGACTGCACTGTTAACTACTGGCAAATTTAATCCACATGACATTTACTACTAAGTCAAGTGTCTTGGAATAATCTACCTATGCCAGTGTGATTGCCATTTGTGATCAGCTGTATAACCCTGACAAGTTTATCATGAGAAAAAGGGAGGAGCATGCAAGACAAAAATAGATAAATAATAGAAAAGGAGACAACAGAGGAATTAGATTTCCTCAAACTGCTTTCAGCTAAAATTCTGTCATTTTCTGTCTCTCCTTTTTTTGATAAGAGTCCTGAATAAATGGTGGCATTTTTCCTAGCATGAGCGATCAATTCACTTTATGAATTATGCCTTTTACCCCTTTTCAATGCTAAATTTTCCACTTTCCAAGATTTGTTAGCAATGTATGTTACTGATTCACATAACTCCCCTACTACTTCCTGTTTCAAGAACTGCAAGCTTCAAGAATTCTTAAAAATTCCATCAAAGCTCCCTGAGAATCCTGGCTACGTGTTTTTTTGATTCTTCAGAAACCATGCACAAAAATGTTTGGAAAAGACAATTTTTTTATGAGGAATGTTAAGAAAAGACTTAAGTTGCATGTCTTTCTATAGATCATTTCTGAAAAAGGTTTCAAAAATCAATATCTTGTGTCAAAAGCTGTTTTTGAAAAACAGTGTTTCTTAAAGATGCTTCAATAAGCAACTTGCATACCTCCCCGGTGATGTTTGAGATTTTTTACCTCAGCAGCTTTTGGTAACGTTTACCTTAATAGTAAAAAAACCTCAAGGTATTATATACTCCTGATTCCTAGATATTATATCCATATCTTTGTAGTTTAGTAAATTACAAGTAATAGTATTGTCATGTAACACTTGCAGCTAATACATTTTCTATCCTTTGTCCCTAAGACACTCTTACCTTTATAGTCATAACAGTGAGGACTTCAAAATCCTACTCCAATTCCAGTTTCAGTAATTGTACTCCCCCGCTACTTAAATTTTCTAAATTTTCAGTGCCGTTGTTAATTATTTAATGTATTCTTCAGTTCCTACACAGAAGCACATAGCAACGTTGTGCACAGTTGAACTGCTGCTCCGTTCCACCTTAGCGGTTCTTGGACATTGAGAGAGAAACTGTGTCTGTTAAGCCGTGGCCCAGAGAAGCTGTCAGCACCTGTTGTGATTTGGCTTGTTGTGTGTACCGGGAGAAACCTGCTAGACCCATTAGGCAAGGGAAGATTATTTCCTTGATGTGCCAGGCCTTCCTGACAGCTCAGCAGGAAAATAAACCATTTCCAACTTGCTCAAATTTTTGTACTTTCAACAATTTGCATATGTTTTTTCTAAATCTGCCTGTCTGTTTTGTCAATTTAGTTTGTCTCTGCTGGCCAGGTGCACGTCTATCTCTATGTCATTGTAACAATTGACTCAGAAATACTAATTCTGAGTACTGAATCTAAACCACCATAGATTTAATAAGAATTATAATATAAGAAATTAATAATAGGTAAACTGGCAGGTGTCTTTCCAGTCTTTTAACACAACTGATAGACCTCCTGCAAGTCATCACAGTTTTACGTTCTTTGAAACATATTCTTTTCTACTTACATTAAAGATAGCGATAAATTCAACATATATTTGCAACTTTTCTGCAGAACAACAGAAAATGGAAGAAATTAACTATTCCAGTTCTCACCTGTTTTGCAAATGCACATTGGATTTCCATCTACTTGTGCCAAGCAGGTTGAATTGTTTATACATGGATTGTAAGGCAGCTCACAGGGACTGAAGCGCTGGTGGCAGAAGTCACCAGTGTAAAATGGAGGACAAATGCATACAAACTGCCCTGGCTTCACAGATTCAAAACAGGTGGCTCCGTTCAAGCATGGTTCAGATTCACATTCATTTATATCTTCACTGCAGTCTTGCCCTGTCCACCCTGCTGTACATGTGCAACTGGAGGGGGTTAAAAAAAAGAAAAAGAGCATTGATGTGGCAGAATAAAAGTTAACAACTTAGCCCAATCACTTCCAATCATTTCTATTTAAGAAATAAAAGCAGAATTAAAAACAAAATCAATATTATTTTTCTGTGAACAGCTTTTCTTTTCCGGGCAATTGCATCAGAATGCATTATGAATAAAAGTTATATTAAGGTTCTTCTCCCACAGTTTATTTGAGCAAAAGCAAAAAGACTTATTCAAGTCACAGTATCACTTGGAGAACAATCTGGTTTAGGAAATGCAGACAGAATCCTGTTTGGACTTTTTTTAAGATGAAACAACAACACAAATTATCAAATATAAAAAGTAAGTTTTCTAAAGGACATCTTTTCATCTTTTCACATCTTCTCATGAAAGTACTTCAACATTTGAAATGAAATGCATCAGGTAGCACATCCAGTAAACTTAAGAAAGCAGGTAGGGGGCATGAAGGATCTTAATTTCATTGTGTTCTTTCTCTTTTTTTGTATGCTCTGTGAAGATCTGTTAGAGATAACACAGAAGAGAAAACTTCAACCAAAATCTAAATTACATCTGAATGTAAAGAAGCTATCATCATTAATTAGATAATCTATTTTTATTCACAATATAAATATAAGATGCTGTAAATTCAAAGAAAACAATTTGCTAATAATCTCAAAGTTTGCAGAGCCAAATTTCTTAACTAGCTGCAATAAAAGAGGCCTCAATGTACTTTAAAAGTCATACATTCCTGTTATTTTCACTGAAAATAAAGTTAAATTCAATTTTATTTTTGCAGCTATTTAGCAGGACAAGAGACAATATGAAAGATGAACTATACCAGCTCTCATCTACTTTGATAAATATTGATTTCAGGTATTAAACCATTTAAATACATCTTCATAATTATAATTTGGTAAGAGGAATTGTTCTTAAATACAAAACAGGTCGTGTAATGGAGAATCTGTTAGGCAGTTCTGTTCTGTAAGGCACAGGTATTTTTTGCCACATGAATCAAGGCAAATTTTGCCCCTTAAAAAACCACAGTATTTTCTTTCAAATTTTTAGTGTTCTGTGTTATTTATTTGTGGTATACAATTACTATGTAACATGAAATGGAATGCATATTACAAAGGAACATTCTCATTTAAAGGCCTGAGTATTTTAGCATTATGAATTCAAAAATCAGGTTACTTATTTTTCTCATGTTAAAAACCAATAATTGTTACTATCAAAAAGCATTCAGATATTCTTAAAATAACTGAAAAAAATCAAAGTTCAGGACTCATCAATTATGATACTCAAAACATACTTTTGGAAATATGGTTAAAAATAAATATATTTTGTTATCCTGTGCTTATGCACAACAAACATTCCTGCTTTTGCTATACATGGCAGAATCCGTTTATAGTCTAGAAGAAACATCCACTGATTAACACTGCCCCCACAATCAGTGCTTTACTTAGTTTTCTCTTAAGTAGTCAATATATAAAAGCATCAGACTCTTGCAAATTAAGCATCTCCAAATGTCTCATACTGAACATAGTAGAACGCTCTGACCCAACAGATCAGAACATAGATGTTAATTGTTTTACAGCTGCTCATTTTTTTCTTGACTTCTTTTATGAAGTTCTGAATAGATTACTACCGATGCACTACTACAAATTGGTATGTAGTACTTGGCTATGCTCCATTTTTACCTTAGAAAGCTCATTAAATGTAGAGCTTTTCACTTCATTTTAGGAGAACATGGTTCAGTTCTGACCTGGTTTGACTTTATGGACATAACTGAGGTGCAGAGGAGCAAACATTAAACACGTTTCATTCCCTTTTTTCCCCCTAATGAGCTTCATTACTGCCTTTGAGTTATCAAAACTATTCTGTATGACTACAGGGAACATTAGGTCGCTGAAACACAGCAGTTATCTACACTACACAACTAGCCAGTCCTATGCTGGCTTCATGCCAGCTACCAGCTGAGATGCAACAGTCAATATTAATGCAAAGGAGACAAAGAGCTTTTTGTACTCCTTTCTGGATTATTAAAAATAGTTACTGAAGTCCTCATTAAATGTGAAAAAAATACATAGAAGTGTCTATCCTGAGGCCCCGTTTTAAGAATCAAGACAAAATCTTATCTTAATGAGAACTGTTATTTAAACAAGGTAAGGAGATGTTGGGACTATTAAAAGTACATCATAAATTAAGCTACTATAGCTGGTATTCTTGGAAATTATCTGATCAAAAGGCAAAAACGTAAACACACTTTTTCAAAATGTCTAATTTTTTTTCACTCCATTAGAAAAATCAAGATGATTTATAGAATTCTCAGGTTTTGCCGTGTAGTTGTTTGATGGAGAAGCTGCTGCTTTGTTCCTGGGGCCTTCCTTTAGCGTGGAACCCCCAGCAGTGCTACTTGGCACACTGGCAGGCCAGCTCCCTCACCCGTGAGATGGGAACACGCAGCCACACTCACACTGAGCTGCCGGCTCAGGCGGCACCAGGGGCAAAGAATTAGGAGGTGGCCCCCGTATAGAGTTGGAAGGGTTTATTTATCAAACCACAACGAAACAGTCCAGTGACGAAACGGGGTCGGCTTTCAGCCGTGACACATTTATAAAGGGGTACAGAAGGGAGGCGGGGTAATACAACAACAACCCGTGGGGAGAAGGAGGGGGCGGAGTGGGGGCTGGATCACAGCCCTTTAAGGGATACAGGGGGGGTACGGCTGCTGGCCAATCTGACAGACCGAATCTGCATGGGATCACAAGATCTGATGGGAGAAGCTTTTCTCACTGAGTCAAGGGGGGGATCTTAAACTTCAGAGTCTGCCCACCAGTGGGCCTCCCCCATAGCTAGGCTGTATGGCCCCCTGGCCACCACATCTGCTGGTTCAGCTGCTGCAACACTCAGGGGAAAAAAAAAGACTGATATATGCTTTTAAGAGACCATATAAAGGTAAGATGGTCAATGCTGAACTTCTTTCTATTGTTTACCAACTTACCTACACAAATATTTTCTTTCCAGTAACCAAATCCAAATATTCCCATTAGAAAACCAAATCATGACTCTTTTATGTAAACTATTCCTTTTCATAATATAAGCCCCACATACTGCTTTGTGACATGTAGAACTACTCCAACACATGTAAATCAGCTTCCATAAGTATTATTTTACTTTCCATACATCTCTCCATAAATTGAAAAGCTTTCTGTACAAACACAAACAAAAGGAGAGGACAATGAAAATACACAAATTGTATTCACGGTTTTGTATTTTACCACCTGTTTTAACATAAAGTCAAAATTAAAAATTGCAAGTTATAGTCATGAATTGTGTCCAGAAGAATAATGTTAATAAGTTCCTCTGTCTCTATATGATGAGTTAAGTATTAAATTATTTGCTTCTTACCTGCTTGAAAACTGCCCTTCTACTTCTCACATTCCAGTGAATATATAGGTATCACCTGCCTTATATTCTACCTTAAAGGTTTTAAAGAATTAAATAACAGGAAAGAGTCTTAGGAATACCTGACCTGTTGATTCCAACTACTGGAAAAAAGGTCATGTACAAGGCCTTATTCCTGTATCAGTACAATCACCAGCATCAATATAGGTGGAGGGATGACTGGATTGAGAGCAGACCTATTGAAAAGATGGTGGTGGATGAAAAACTGGACATGAGCCAGAAATGCCCGCTTGGAGCACAGAAAGCCACCTGTATCCTGAGCTGCATAAAAAGTAGCTAAGTTGAGGGAGGTGATTTTGCCCCTCTACAGTGCTCTTGTGAGAACCTTCCTAGAGTACTGTACTGAGCTCTGGGGTCCCCAGCACAAGACAGACACGGAACAGTTGGAGCGAGTCCAGAGGATGGTCATAAAAAGGCCTATAGGCTGAGGGAGCTGGAGTTGTGCAGCCTAAGGAAGAGAGGCTCTGAAAAGACTTAAATGGGTTTTTCAATAATTAAAGGGAGCTTATAGAAAAAATAGAGCTAGTTTTTACCAGGATCTGTAGTGAGAGGAAAAGGAAAGAGTTTTAAACTGAAAGAGGATAGATTCAGGTTTGACATAAGAAAGAAATTTTTTACACTGAGGGTGGTAAGACGTTGGAGCAGGTTGCCCAGAGACATTCTGGATGCACCATTCCTGAAAGTGTTCCAGATTTGAGTTGAAGAGGTCTTTGAGCAACTTTATCAAGTTAAAGATCTCCCTGCCCCGTGGCAAATGGGTGGGTTGGATTAGGTGATCTCTAAAGGGCCCCTTCAACCCAAACCATTCTGGGACTTGGTGATTCTGTGAATTTTGCCGCTACTTGGATAAGGCCCCCAGCTGTGTGCTGACCCAACAGTGCAGGGGCTTACCCTGAGCTGGGTATTACTGGTTTAACCCCTGTGCTAAGGCTCAGTGACAGCTGCATCCCCTGCTCCAGCTTCAGCTCTGGGAATAGCCCCTGTAGGAAGGGGTGACACCTCTGGCTCCCTCCTGTTCTCACTGCCTGAAAAACCATAGCCCTTTATGTTGAGGGGGAGGTTTGGGGCCACGGTGCAGAAAGAAAGAAGTGGGCTGTGACAGGGAAATGGCCAAAACTGTGGATTAAACTAGTTGCTAAATCTGTTCTGTATTACAAAAGTCATATTATTTTTTATTCTGCTCTCTTTTTTCATAGTCTTTAATTGAGACATACATAGTAATCTTTATGAATAATAGCGATGAGATAGAATTTCTAAATGATTGAGGCAAATTCATAAGGATAATAATGATAAAGACTAAAATTCCTATTTCTTTAATTGCTGTAGTTAAGAAGGAAGGAACAATTAACTCATGAAATAAAAATGCTGTGTTATAAACCTGCTTATTCGTTGACCTTTCTTGAGGTGTGCCAGAAAACTTTTGATTAAAATGGATATCAGGAAGATCTTTTCCACACCAGTGCTTTCTACTTCAAGCTCCTGAACTGAATCATACAGTTCAGCTCAGGGGTATGACCAATCCCCAGGGTCCCCCTGACTGTTGTAAGGAGTGCCCGCCACTGTAAAAGCACTGCAGTATCGGAGCATAGGGGACCATATTTTCTTTTAGGAATGGTATGTCTTGTTGCCTTAGAAACTCTTAACTTATTAAGTTATTAACTCTGAAGTTAGAATTAAAATCTTAATTAACTCTTAAGTAAAAATAAATATATTTCGTTATAGTTTATATGAGTTCCATCAATGATGGCATGTCAAGAGGTGAGGTATGAGACTTTCAGCTTTGCTTTTGAGAACTAGTAGGACATCATTATTACAATTAATTTTGATTGAACTTGAAGATCTTAAAGGTCCTTTCCAACCTAAAGTGATTCTATGATTACAATATCATCCTTCATTATTACAATTACTAGAAGAGTTATCAACAATTTTTTGTAAACTAAGTTGTCAGCTTGAGCACAGAGACTGAATTATCCTCTAATCTTCTCAGTTTGATGGAAGAAAGTGCTATTAAACTATCACAGCTTTGGTTAATCAATAAGGAAGTTCAGTTCCTTGGGCTGTCAATCTGACAATGGGAAGTTTCATTAACAGTGAAATAAGCAATAGCTTGGTTTGATTTCAGTAATGAAGTTCAGGACAGAAAAAGGTTAAACAAGGGAACAAATAGTTAAAGAAGTTCATCCATTATCACATGGTTTTGATTCCTCAGTACACTCATGTCTGCCATGACCAAATGATAAATATCTTTCCAAACTGTGTACAGCAAGAAAGTGGCCACACAGGAAGAAATATCTCCTTTTACCCTCTCGCCTCTCTCTAAAGGATTAATCAGTGAGCAAAGACCAATTTGTCCATCACGGAGTAAACTGATAAGTGAACAAAAATTGCACAAATTATACTTAAAAGAAAGTCCACCTGCCTTTATTGGATGTTAGAATAAGGATAGGAAGCTGAAATTAGAGAAAACAAAATTGTTATCTTTGTCATACACACACATACCATTTTTAAATTTAACAGAGGTGTAGATACTGGCTTATGGGAAGTATATACACCATCTGCAGTCTACAAGTTGAATCTGAAGTAGTGGCTGGGAAAGCATAAAGTACCTGGGGAATGGTACCAGGTAGTAGCAGATATACACCCCAAACTGGAGAAAAATTATTTGGGAGATATATTGCTGCGAAGAGAGATAAAAAGATTAAATTTCTGCTGTTTTAATAGTGTTTAAGTGTGTCTTTTGCATGTTTGATGCATATAGAAAACCGTCATAGGGTTTACATAGTTTTCATTCCCTTCCAGTTCAATAGCTTCAGACTTTTAATCACTGTTCTTTTTCTCATTTTTAAAATACACTTTCTTTGTTCTGTGTACTTTCCTCCCATAATTCTCTGCTCATATTCTTCCCTTTGGTAACAGTAACTAAAATTTATTCCTGATATTCTGTGTATTCAGGAACATTACACGACAAAAACAAACATATTTTAGAGGAACAGATAGAGAAATCTGTATTTGTTTGTTTTCCATATATTTCTTCCTTACTCCTCTATTTGAAGCTATGGGTTCACACAATCACAGGGTAACATTCAGCTCAATGACACAGCAAGGCATATTTCAGCTTTTACTTAAAGGTCTGTTTCAGCTGCAATGCACACATATCTGTTTCAGGAAACAGAATTTTACATCCTACAAGGCGTATTTATACTTTCAACTCCCTTTTTTTTTTTCATGCTGCTGTTTACTCTTTTCCATTTTCCTGAACCAGAATATAAGATATTACGTCAGGTTGGATGCATCTTTTGGACTACTGGACCCCAGAAAAGAGGTACACACTCATTTCCTTTTTGGATCAAACTGTTTCCTTATCTATCTCAATAAGAATAACAGCACTTTGTCCCATCCATAAGGCCAGATGAAATTACATTGTTTTCTGTTTCAGCTGGAAAACATTAAAATAATTAAAAATGGCTAGTAAAACTGTCTCATTAAAAGGAATGTTTGTGTCTTAAAAGCAGAAATACTGAATACTTTGAATACTTTTAATTAAGAAAGACAACAAAGTAAGTAAAAATTGTAATAAGTAAAACTGAAGGTTATTGCTGTCATATGGCAGGATCACTTGGGCCATATGGCTTTGAACCAGAAGACAAAACATGGTTTGGTATCAACAGTCTTGTTCATAGACCATGACCATGGGGAAAACAATTGCTGAAGTTCCTTCCCATCAGTCTTTCTTACTTAAATTCCTATTTTAGATGCAGGAGAAATTCAATAAAATACAAAAAAAATTACTCCTGTGTTCTGGGAGGATTTTTTACTCTTGCAGTTTTGGTTATTATCAAAGGTACAAGAAAAACTGTTTACCATATTCAAGTTTTTAAAAATAAACTTCCCGAGATATACAAAAAGGGTATCATAGTCATATGAAAATTTTGGGATGCAGCTTAGCAAATTATCACACAACACAGGGTGAAGAGAAAGAAAGATCTGTTTAAATTTGTGTTCTGTGTATCAAACAATTTTCCGAGTAGTAGCATTAATTTCTGGAATTACTGCAGACCCCCATAGAGAATGTATATGCATTTTGGCATGTGAAGCTGCCCTTTTGAGTGACGTCCTCTATTAACTAAACCCGCATTAGACTTCCTTCTGTTCCTGACAAAGCACAAACGGAAAAGGACATAAATTCCTTTTTATCTTACCATCTCATCACTAACATCAAGAGTTGCATTCTTTGCCTTTGTGCCCTTCTTCTCTCACTGGAACAACAAGTAGAGCAGCAACAACGTAAGTCAAGATTTCACCATGAAATCTGAGAGAAAGTATGTATTTTTCAGCCTTTTTAACAGGCAGCACCTCTCCAAAGATTTGGCAAAGAAAAAATCCTTAATTTGTGAAAACAGAGCATCAGTAAATCAATGTTATGATGAACAGTAAGTAAATGATCTGCCTCCAGTATCTTAGGTGGTACTGACTGGCTTTGGTAGAGAAAAAAAAGAAGTATTATTTCATTGTTTCAAGAATCAGAGGGAATGGGTTGTCATGTGGTTTCCAAGAGTTACAGCAAGTTAATCTGTTAGAGTCATATGTTGAATAGTTGAATAAATCAGCTATCTGGATGACTCCCCATCTTTCAAGGATTTTGAATAAAAGGCTTCCATCTCCCTAGTTGCCTGTTTGCTTGTGCTCCTCTCTCTTAATTTAATGCCAGTCTTTGATGACAACTGGGTTTATTGCTGCACCTGTGGAAACTGGTATCTTCAGCACTATTTCCCCTTGGAAATCTCTTCCTCCGTGCAAGACTGCAGCGTAAAGAGCCTAGTTGTTATGGAAAGCAGCTCAATGCCTTTTCTCGGTTTTTATTGCTCTGATATTTTGTGAGAGTTACAGGTAACTCTTACAGTATTTCAGTATTGATTTTGAGACAAGTCCTCTTTGACCTGAGAAATCCAAAAGGAAGAAAAATGCTGCACTGAAAAAGTAGAAGCTATCACCTGAATGCAGGTAACAGCCCCTCCAGGAGAAACGCTTGTTAAATTTGGGAAGTTTAGCAATGCAGCACTGTAAATTGACCTCAAAGCTCTTCACCCCGTATACAGAGATGGCACTGATTACAGAAAAGAAAAATGAACTCTTCAGGCAGAGTGCTCACAGTGAAAGGGACTTTTTTTCTGCGGGAGTAAAGGAGATCTTTCCAGGTCTGTTCCTTCCACCACAGGCAATCAAAAAAGGCCAAATAAAGGTAATTACAATTGCAAGCTTTATTAGCAATAATTAGCATGGCAACAGGAAGTGCTAGATAGCATGCTCCAATTCTGAAATTTTATGAAGCGCGAACAATACAAATCTAGCCCTGAAGATAGATTACCTTGACATTTGGATAATTTGACATAAGAAACAATTGAACATAATGCACACCAATTCAGAAGTCTGTGCAAATGGCCTCTGCATAATGATTTGAATGGATAAGCAAAGAAATTTTTGTCTCCCTCATATGTCAGGCTGTTTTTGAACTCTGAAAGTCATTAAAGCAAGATGTCTCTATCAGTTTTGCAGGGGGGGCAGGGGATGTTTCCAATACTTTGGAAATGGAAAATTTTTCAAAATTGTTGATTGATCTTTACCTTGGGTCTACTCAAGCTCCAAGGAAGAGAATCACAGAAGAAACTGTATGTCTATGGCTCAGTCTGACAACAAAGCACTATCTGATCCAAGAAGAGAGGCAAGGGTAAAAGAAAACATGTTCAGTGTATTTGAACAAATGGACTAATGTCTTTTTTTTTTTTAAATTCCAAACATAGAAGAAAATGAATACTTTATGCCTAGAATCAATTAGATGCCTATAAAAAACTGATAATCAAGGATAGATATGATATTTAGTATATCATATCTATATATAGATATATCTATATATAGTATATCATTATATGGCAGAATATATCATATCAGCATGACATCACTTAACCAAATAGTATCTATGTTTATATATTTGAAGAAAACTATTGAAATGTTTTCAACACTCAGCAGCAGTTGTGCTAACTTCAGCATTATAAACTCAGATTTTCAAAGGAGCCTACAGAAAATAAAACATTTGGAAAGGCTAGAGAGTGTCATAATTAATAGTGGCAATCTAGAAAATAGTTTAGAAATAGATTAGGAAGCAGAGATGCCTTTGTTTTCACATTTGTTATTAGAATAAGAGAAAGAAAAAGGATTTTCACAAACTGACCTTCATTAATATGCCAGATTATAATCTTTTACCATTCACCTAATAGTGTAAAAGGGTTGTAACGTCAAAAAAATAACAGTCAGTAACATTTCATCCTTCAAGACTAAATTTAGCAAAGATCACCTAACACAGATCTTGATTAGGTTGCCTAAGAATAATTATATAAGTAAACCCTTGAAAAATTTTTTCAAGGAATGTTACAATTTCCAAGTATATACTTAGGGAAAAAAAAAAAACCAAAATTAAGCATCTTCAAGTCAGACAGTATTTCTCAATGCTATAAACAAACAGACAAGCAAACAAGCAAATATATCTGCACTGCTCAAATAGTGCAGTCACACGAGGTAGCTATTTCTCTACTGCAGATTTTGTTACAAAACCAAATTTGACTTGTCATGTCCTGGCAAATAGCATTTCAAAAAAGAGCTTTGTCCTTAAAAAGATTATTGTTCTGATATAAGTTATAAAAGCAAACAACAAAAATTATTTTCAGTTGATCTCCAAGAGTCAGTTATGTCTTTATCTACCTTTGATATCTACTGTAGTATAAACAATCTAACTTCTTTCTATGGATGTCTCACTGAGTTATTTCAATAGAGTAAACCTATGAAAATTTTATGACTGTCCCTTCCAGATAGGGAATGAACAAGTCCAAGAGACATACATATAACAATGCTTATGGATGCTCATAGAGAGCTGTGATTTTTGTATTTGTGGCCCCTTTTCTCCATCTGTGACCTTCAAAGATAAAGGCTCCCTTTTATAACTCTGATGGATTTTTTTCATATATCCAAACTGGCATTTGGTAGAAAAAAATATGATGGTTACTGCATTAGTCTGCCTGCTATTGCTGAAGAGTGAGCACTGGTTTATAGAAGACCTCTAACAGTGTACAATCTGTAATTGCAGTCTAAATAAACTCCTATAATGCTTCTGTTGATCTAACGGAGCACACATAGTTTAAAGCCCAGACAAATCCAAAAACACTATTAACTAAAATTTTATTACCTATAGAAACTAGTGGTGGAGAAGCCAATGTTGATTTTCTAATCATGTTGTGTATAGTTTACTTATACTAGAACCATTTAATGTATAATTTGTACATGTGTACACATATGTCATAGTGTACTGTCACATATAAACAATTATTTCAAAGATGCAACTGTTCCAGCTGAATAACTCATACTTTTGCAAACTTGTTTTTTCTAAATATACAATAATGCTCCTCTTCAAAACCAATTTTGTAGTTCCTATCCCATTCTAATTTTTTTAAAGAAATTGTGACTGTTATGCTCTGAAAATAATTCTCTACTTCAAAAGGAAATGCCTCATAATTCAAGATGAAACCTTGCTATTGTTTTGGCTGTGAAGTTATTTCAAGACAAAATAAACACTGAAACTGACACAATTAATTTACAAAAACTTTGACCCTTGACCACTTTAGAATTACTTTAAGAACACAGGTAAAAGGAACAATACCTATGAAACCAATGAAATCTCTGCCAAGAAGTGAAATGTAGATTTTACTAATGACCTTTCAAATCAAAGAAAAAGTACTGTTTTTATGGTACTGAGAATGGGATCTACACCCTGTCTTTTTATGTGGAACTGGTTATTACTGATTCTCCATGGTTCAAAAAGGATATAATGTCAGCAGCAATGCCCATAATCCTAGAAAAATTTTTTTCCTTTGAGCACGTATTAGACACTGCTGATGCATGAAATGTCTAATCTGTAGCTAACAAAGACAGATGGTTTTCCCATTCATTTCTAATGAGCCATTTTTAAAGTGTCAGCAGCATTTTTTGTTTATTTTCTTGTTTAAACTTCCTATTTTATTAAGGTTTTCCAAATTAAAAACGTGAATGTTCTTTTAGTGAGTGGTTAAATGAAGGGCAAAAGAACAATCAGGAATGAGTCTATTATGAATCATCTGCAACAGAAGCATTATAATATTAGGACTAGAAATAATGCATAAGTGAAATGTGTCTTGGAAACTTTTTTCAGACATTCTTTTTGTGCATTGCCCATCTTATTTCTATCCATTCTAGTTTTAATTCTCACCATCCCACACATCATCACATCCCACCCAAGAATACTTTGCGGTGGCAGCATTTTTGTTATGGACCAGAACTGTAGCTACAAAAGGCAAGCCACTGAATTTTAGTTTTAATATCATTGCTACATAACATGATGAGGGGGTGAATTATATTGAATATGGTCTTTGTGTCCAGCAATTCAGCGAGTTTTGTCTATGAGGATGGTATGGTAGTGCCTGAAGTCTTGCTAAGGTCAAGAGAAACAGCATCCACAGTCCTCTCATTAGCTGTCAAGCCAGTCATCTCATTGAATGCTATCATCAGGAATGCTTTCCCCTTTGTGAAACCATGCTCCTGGGAATCTTCTTTTCCATCATGTGTGTGGAAACAGTTTCAAGGGTTATTTGCTCCATCACCTTTCCAGGGACTGGGGTAAGGCTAACTGGTCCACAGTTGTCCAGATCCTCCTTCTTGCCTTTCTTGAAAGTAGTAGTCACATTCTCCATTCCTAGCCTCCTTTTTTTTCTGCCTTTTTCCCATTCCATTCTCTGACATATTTCCATTTACTGTCTTTCTTCCAATCCTTAGGAACTTCTCCTTGTCAGTAAGACCTTTTAGAGATAATCAAGTGTGGCCTAACAAGGACTTGAGCCATTTCCTTCAGGACTCACGATATCTCCTATCAGGAGCCCGCAGCAAAGAGTCTCACAGTGTTTGCCATCGCTCATCCTTTCTTCTGATGTTGCCTCATGACTTGGGTTTAGCTGATTTAGATGCTTCACTGGACAGAGCTTCTAGTTTCTCCTCTGCTACCAGGTCACTGAGCCTACTCTGTAGTGGCAGAGCTCAGATAGGACAGGAACCCTCATCCTTTTGTCAAGGTTACAAGCTTCTAGCCTTCATTGTAACTGGAGTCTCCATTTCCAAAGCCTTATGCAAAGACTCTTCCTGGTTCTCCTTCACTGGGAGATTCCGTCTGGGAATTCAGGTTCTTGTATTGGTAGGGTCTTGGAAAGTATGATATTGTTCCCATCTCAGCTTCGCAGCCTGCTGACTGCCTCCTGAAGCTCCTTTACTTGGCAGCACACATCCTCCTCCAGCTACAAGTGCTTCCTCCAGGCAAGGACTCTATCATCAGACTCAGCAAGTGGTTCCAGGCATTTCTGCAGCTCCAGGCCTACAGAACTGCATCCTCCCCGAGGAGCTCAGTCTGGTTTGAGTCTCTGATGGTCTGATCTAGTCACTCCTGTGGATGGTCAGGGATAATGCCCTGCAGCACCTCGCTATCTAAGTACACAGTATCCTCCGTTGAAATTCTGGCCCTTTCTACTCTGTTGGCTGTGCTCTGGGCTTGGCAGTTACATACACTATTTCTAGCATTTGTTGAAAGGATGCTTGGCTGTCCTTAATGTGAAGTCAGCTGGAAACAAAATCTAGAAGTCCCCATAAATCAAGAAAACTTGGCAACAAAGCTTGTGGGACACTGCACAGCTTGTTAGCAGTCACAGCCTTCTGTAGCTATCCCTTCTGGGGAGCACCAGGCACCCTGAAGCTCTTCAAAGGTTCACAGCAGTCCTCTGATGACCCCAGGAGTTCCCAGGAAATTTAGCATATCCTAAGCCAGAGCCCATAAACTGCTGTGCAAACTGCTTTGTCTGTTGGGTCTGCTCATGTATTAGTACATTATTTGCAATGAAAGTGTTTAACTGCCCTACAGCAATGATGAATTTGGATAACTTACATTACATTTCCTACATTCTCAAAGCTATGCCTGAGGTACCTTATTATTTTAGAAACTGGTGTACACTCCCTCCATTTTACCTGTGAGTTCATCAAATGATCATTTTATGTCTCTTTTGGTGTTTGTAAACAAAATACATCATAAAAATTTTATTTAAAATATATCACCAAATGATTAAATATACCAGGTGAAACAATGCAACTGTTTATGAAGAAAAAGTTGATGAGCTAATTTTGGAGGAGGCGGAAGTATTTTCCAGGTACTTACTGTGTTTTGTTTCAAATTTTAATGTTTTATTGGGATTTTGAATAAAAATGCCCTTGTCCTTTGAGAAGATTGTTGAATTATGGCTAAAATATGCCCTAAAGAGTGCAGAATGTCAGTGACTTTTTGGTAGATGCTGCTGAGGTGGCACAGCAATATTTTCTTGTTTGCTAAAGGCAATAGAAACCCTAAAGCTTATTTCACTGCAGTATAACAAGAAGCACACTACACATTTCCAGTTGTTATTAGCAGTATTACCAGAGAGGAACTATAAAACACTTGCTAGATATGGAGGAAGCACTTGTTTGTGCCTTCACATGTTTCTTTAGCTAATTTTTTAGTAAATCAATATAAATCTTTTAAAGATGGTTTTGAGTAAGAAATGAATACATAACTTGGTACTAGGATGAAAAAAAACCCCTGCAATTCTGGATGAAAGATAAGTCAGAAGTGCAACAGACAAATGTTTTGGGAAATCTCTCTATAGCAAGAAAGGAAGAATTGGCCAAAGAACCCTGAGGAAATGCCAGTTAAGAGGTGCTGCTTGCAATAAAATGTTTCAGCATTTGGCATCTGGGATCATTAAATACCAAGGTGATTCCCATCTATGGGAAAAGCTTTTTCTTGCTTCTGGGGAAAAAAAAAATTAGGAAGAGTATAACAGTAGTTAAAAGGAACGTCAGTAAAAAGAGAAGGCAGACTGAGCACAGCATTAAAATTATAATCATATCATAACTTACTTTAGAATTCCGTGATTGTTTAAAACTCATTCATTTAGAGATGAGCATATGTTTAAAATATACTGTGTAAATAGGCATGCTTTTACGTATAGATCTTTCAGATATTTACACACCCTTAACTTAGGAATCACCTGCTTCTGCAACTCAGCACAGAACAAGCTTTTCATATTTCTGAGAAAATGCAGAGGCTGATTTTGACTTTGCTTTTTCCATATAAATCCTTTCCAGAAGGGGAAAAAATAAGCGACACAGTATGCTGGTTTTCTGTAGCAGTACTGCAATTAAAGTATGCATGACACTGAATATATCCTAATGACATAAGACCGGTCTTTTTTTTTAAGAGCTTAGCACAAGTAGGTGACAGTTACACTAATGAAAAACTATTTTATTATTCTGAAAAGATGTGGCTTCAAATACTAAGGAGAAAAGAGGGAAGCAATAGGGCAAGATGTTGTACTTGGAAATGTACTGAGAAAGTAACAAGAAGGAGGCGGGATAAGTCTAACTCTGGTTGGCAGTATGATTATCCAAATAGTCATCTGGCGTAGATCGTTATCTAAGTAAAGACAAAGAAAGATGATCATGGCATGGTTACTAATTGAAGAAATATTGCTAAGGAAGACTAGCACAGTTTAAGGTGAGTTCTGAAATCACTTAAAATACCCTCGTCTACAAACACAAATCATTCTTTCAACTGGAGTCTAAAGGGAGGTGGGAAAACCATGGCCTCCTACAGGACAGGATAAAGGACAAAAGAGTTTAAATGAAGAGCATTTAAATATAGACAACATTTTTGCAAATTAGCAGTAATTTCTCAGAAGTATTTAAGGAACTTGAGTCTCAAATTTTAAGGTGACATTGGCAGCTACCAACTTTCATCCTTGAAGAACTTAATGGGAAAGAGAGGTTTCAGCGTTTTGTAACACAGCCAGGTTTATAATATCCATGACTGTGACGGCCTAAATGGAGACCTGTGATGTAGTTGCACAAACAGGGTGTAAGAAAACATGCTGGAAGCAAAATATCATGGATAACAACGAGCAGACAGGAAGAAAGACTGTCTCCAAAACAAAACAAACAAATGAAAAGAACAACAAGGGATCCTAATTGCAAGAGTAGTATGAAGGGTAGCTTAGATAGCATGAAGAACTGGACTTCAGTTTACACTGATATTATAAAAAGTTGTTATAGTGGATGGATTCAAGGATAACTTTTCTGTACTCAATGGAAGCAAACACTGAACCTGTCATAAAACATAAAAGATAGATAAATTACATGAGAAAATATACTTAGGTAGGTCTAATTTCCTGTTTAGTATGAAGAAGTCTATTTGTATGTTACAAACAGAAAAGCAGCAGCAAGGCATCATTTTTATTCTTTATAAAAAACTCAACAAGAAGTATTGACAAAANTTGCTTTTTCCATATAAATCCTTTCCAGAAGGGGAAAAAATAAGCGACACAGTATGCTGGTTTTCTGTAGCAGTACTGCAATTAAAGTATGCATGACACTGAATATATCCTAATGACATAAGACCGGTCTTTTTTTTTAAGAGCTTAGCACAAGTAGGTGACAGTTACACTAATGAAAAACTATTTTATTATTCTGAAAAGATGTGGCTTCAAATACTAAGGAGAAAAGAGGGAAGCAATAGGGCAAGATGTTGTACTTGGAAATGTACTGAGAAAGTAACAAGAAGGAGGCGGGATAAGTCTAACTCTGGTTGGCAGTATGATTATCCAAATAGTCATCTGGCGTAGATCGTTATCTAAGTAAAGACAAAGAAAGATGATCATGGCATGGTTACTAATTGAAGAAATATTGCTAAGGAAGACTAGCACAGTTTAAGGTGAGTTCTGAAATCACTTAAAATACCCTCGTCTACAAACACAAATCATTCTTTCAACTGGAGTCTAAAGGGAGGTGGGAAAACCATGGCCTCCTACAGGACAGGATAAAGGACAAAAGAGTTTAAATGAAGAGCATTTAAATATAGACAACATTTTTGCAAATTAGCAGTAATTTCTCAGAAGTATTTAAGGAACTTGAGTCTCAAATTTTAAGGTGACATTGGCAGCTACCAACTTTCATCCTTGAAGAACTTAATGGGAAAGAGAGGTTTCAGCGTTTTGTAACACAGCCAGGTTTATAATATCCATGACTGTGACGGCCTAAATGGAGACCTGTGATGTAGTTGCACAAACAGGGTGTAAGAAAACATGCTGGAAGCAAAATATCATGGATAACAACGAGCAGACAGGAAGAAAGACTGTCTCCAAAACAAAACAAACAAATGAAAAGAACAACAAGGGATCCTAATTGCAAGAGTAGTATGAAGGGTAGCTTAGATAGCATGAAGAACTGGACTTCAGTTTACACTGATATTATAAAAAGTTGTTATAGTGGATGGATTCAAGGATAACTTTTCTGTACTCAATGGAAGCAAACACTGAACCTATCATGAAACATAAAAGATAGATAAATGACATAAGAAAATATACTTAGGTAGGTCTAATTTCCTGTTTAGTATGAAGAAGTCTATTTGTATGTTACAAACAGAAAAGCAGCAGCAAGGCATCATTTTTATTCTTTATAAAAAACTCAACAAGAAGTATTGACAAAATGGTAAACAGCACAAATATCTGGGATTCAGTGTGAATATACAAAAAGAACTGAATACTCTGGAAAGATGCTTGATTAATTTTCCAAGTTCTAATATCATAATGATTACAGCCAAGTTCCAAACTATTCTACATCATTAGAAACTCCAGTTCATCCGTAAAATTATGTTGCCTTTTATTTGGCAAGAAGAGTTGAATAGATTTTCACTCAAGAGTTGGTAACAGCAAAGGAGACACAGAGACTTTAATTAGGGTTTGATGTTACTAGGGCTAAACCTCAGAATTATCAATACAATAGAGAGGAAATCAGGAATTCAGTTGATAGATGAATCTGTCTATAAATGTTCAGAGCCATAATTTGAGATTTCATGTTATTGTGAGAATTAAAGTCACATGGTACTGGAAATATATGCATGAAATTTTTCTAAATTAATTTATTTGCCGTGTGCCATGTGCCAAACTGAGAAGAAAGAAAAAGATATTTCTCATTTTATCAGCTGAACATAAATTACCTCAAATGAAAGGAGACTTATGTTAAAAACTATTCACATTCAACAATTCAAGCGTGACTACTGGTTCAGTATCCTTCTTACCTGATTTTTTAAAATAAAAATATGCATCTGAGAAGGTTTGATTTTTTTTTTTTCCTGTTGGAATGTGATTTATTTTCCTATGATGGAATCCATAAAGAAAGGTATTTATTTCTGGCAGTTTTGTTGATACTTCAGTTTTGCCAGATAGTTTTCATTTCAAGATTCAACAATGAATAGCCCCAGATAAAGAAAACTAACTCAAAAGTGAAGTTTAAATAGTAATTATGGTTTGTATTATTATTGTGCTATCACAGAATTGAATTTGGCAGGAAGATGTTTCATTTTGCATTATATTCACTTTTTTCCTATACAAAATTATATTTTTTAAGCTGTTGCACAATAAATTACTTATTTTTTTAAGTAACTGGTATTTTCAGCTGTACTTGCAAATAGTTAAGAGAGAGTAAACTAATAAGGATTACCAAAGCATAAAAGAAAGCTAAATTTATCTATCCTTTACATTAATTTAAGTTGGAAGTGATATCAAGTACCAGTTGTGGTGTGGCCAACTTCAGAGAAATTCAGAAAATTCTGAATATGGCTGCCAGCACCTCAGCTTATAGGAGGAAAATAAACAGTACCAAAACATGGCCACAGGCAAGAAAACTTTACCACCTATCACTGTTGGATTCTCAGAGCAGTTGCTGGCCTCATTTTGGTCCAGACTAATGCATGTCCAAAATAATGCCTGGGCACAGCTTAAGACCACCAATGACCTTTTCTTTCAGGCAACTGTAATCCAGTTATGCTGTTTTGAGAATTACATTTAATTTTAAAGATATGGCTGGATGTCCTCAGGTTCAGGTACCAGTTACTGCCACTCCTTAGCTCCCATAAGACAAACACTCTGTCTTTTTGATGTAGCTTTTGAGAGAAAAGTATTAGCAAAGGTAATAGAAACCAACAGATTTTTAAAATTAAGAATAGTTATGGTCTTTTAGTATCTGTGAGTACAAACAAGGACAGGTCTAATGATTGAAATGAAATTGTTTTATATTATAAAAATAAAACATTGAGCTACACTAATTTTCCTTGGTATTGCCAAGTCTCGGTGTCACTAGGTATCTCTGAAGAAGTTGTTCTGTTTGGTGTATCATGCCCCTTGTATATGGTGATTCAGTGGTAGGTCTAATTTTCCTGTTCCTTTATGTCAACTAGGACAAATAGCTCTGAGAAAAAAATATGTGTGGTGCTTACGGTTCAAGCCAATTTTCTTGTAAACATTTTCTGTAGCAGTTCAGTACTTGCTAAATCCAGAAAAAGTACTTTCTGAGCATTTTAATTCTCAATAAAATATAGAGAGTCTTTGGATTTGTGCATACGTAGCTGACACAGCTATGAATAAAATCAGAAAAAGCCCTGTTACCTTCTGCACTATATATTTTGCTCCTAGAGGCTGAAGAAATTGGCAAAATGTAAGGACAGGTAAGAATTCATGCCTGCAAAATATCCGTGCACCTAGAATTGTCCTTGAGAGTGGCAGACTACAAAGAACTACAAGCATCATAAAAATAAGAACCACAAAAATTAAAATATTTCACAAATTGTTTTATGTCCCAACAGACTTTTAAAAGTGGGAAAAAAAGGCAATTAAAAAGATTTTAAAAGGTTTTCTCAACATTGCTACACTTTCTGTTATTAGAATGAAAATATTTTACCAAACTAGGATGTTTAATACCACATAAAAATACAGCTCTAGGACATCAAAACCATTTTGGTGAAGTTCTTAACATAAATTAATTTTTAAAAAATATTATATTATGCGTATTATGTTATTTAACTTAGTTATGTTTGGCTATTTGGGGAATAATTTCCCCATTGTCAACTGTGGTAAGTTTCCTTTCTGTTTATTGTCTGTAATTCGAGGAATATAATCACTGTAAAACCACCAGCCTATGTACCATGTGCAGTTATTACACTAAGCTCTATATGCAGACACTTCAGTGTCTATTAAGAACTTACAGGACTCTTTTAGTATTGACATCATAATATAGACAAACCCTGGCTTGATGGAGCAGAAGCTGATTACTAGATTGTATATGGAATCCTAATCCTCATGCTACTGAAATAAAATAATTTTTAAACCATAAATGCATGCATGAAATAAAGATTGGGTTTTAAACTAAGAGTAATATGGTTAGGGTCAAATGCTCATGCTTTGTCTGAGGGGATATAAATTTTAGTTAAATTACTATTTTGTTGGTATTTTAAACCACAAGGTGGCAGCAATGATATGAGCGCCTCATCCAACTGCCCACTACCACTACTTTTACCCTTTAAAACATCTCTTGTGTTTATAGGGCAATTATGAAATAAAGGGAAACTATATTTTCTTTGACAAAGTAAAGCTCCAAACTATGTTACTTGCTAAATATTTTTAAATCATGCTTTTCTCTTTTCCTTTTTTTTTTTTTAATTTTACATATACAGTTTAATATATCTGCTGGCTTCACATGAAAGTGCAGTGAAGCACTGTATCCATGACACAAGCTGTTTGCTCATTTGTGTAATAGCATTTCCTTCCCAAGCTGAGAAACAAAACAATAGCTGGATGCATAAGCCTGGCCTTCCTGGAACATGACCATATAGTGAGAAGGTGCAATGCTTACCTATAGCTGTTGAAAAGGTCCATGCAGGTGCCATTGTTTCTGCAAGGCTCTGAATTACATTCATTTGATTCCTTTTCACAAAATTTTCCTTCCCATCCAGGCAAGCAATCACACTGGTATCTCTGTAATACATTAGGTAGACAATCTGTTACTCTTTGTATTTTAATGCAATTACAAAAGTATTATTACTAAATGTTGGAAGAGATTAACAGACAGCAAAACAACTTTAGGAGTTTTTTAAAACCTGAGTGCATAAATAAATTGCTACAGCCTGATAGTCAAATGTGTAATGTACCAGCACTGTGGTATCTACAGGTGTTTAGAGTCTGCAAATAACATTGCTGCATTTTAGGCTTTTTGTTATTGAAAACTGGAAACTGAGACAATTATGTTTTAAAGATGTATGGGCTATGAGCTTCACATAAACAGTAAAGAGAAATTATTTAATTTCCTAATACACTTTAAAAATATAATAAATTAAGTCAGAACTCTGAAGGGAGTCCAGATTGAGCAGTTGACCCAGACCTTTCTGTAATGATACTCATATCCTCTCCTGCCAAATTAAAGGCTTAGCATATTTTATTGGAGTAAAGAGAACAAAAAAAAAAAGGAAGTTAGCAATTTAAAGTCACACTAACTATGATTGTCCTGGAGTGTGGAACAGCTCCACTGATACCAGTACTTCAAATGAAATTATTTACATGTATCTTCTACTATATCTGGTCAAATCAACGTTTGCATCAACTGACTTGTACATAGTGTATTTGTGATTTGTATTTTCCCAACCGCATTCTGTTTGTTTTGTGCTCACGTTGATGAACATCATTGCTATGCTTGCTTGGGAAACACCCATGATTTCTGTGACACGGATTTTCTAAATCCACTGAGATAAACTTTAAAAGTCAGGAAGCAAAATTGAAGCATATCTTTCTGAGTTAAGACAGGGCATGGAACATGAGCAGATGGAACCAAGCTGGGTAGGAATGTTGGTCTGCTGGAGGGTAGGAAGGCAGAGGGATCTGGACAGGTTGTATCAATGGGCAAAGGCCGCTGTGTGACGTTCAGTAAGACCAAGTATTGGTTCCTGCCCCTGGGTCACAAGAACCCCAGGCAGTGCCACAGGCTGGGGGCAGAGTGGCTGGAAAGCTGCCCAGCAGAAGAGCTGTGGGGGTGCTGGTCGACAGCCAGGTGAACATGAGCCAGTGAGTGCCCAGGTGGCCGAGAAGGCCAATGGCACCTGGCCTGCATCAGCAATAGTGTGGCTAGCAGGACCAGGGCAGTGACTGTCCTACTGTACTTGGCACTGGTGAGGCCACACCTTGAGTCCTGTGTCCAGTTCTGGGCCTCTCACTGCAGGAAGGACATTGAGGTGCTGGACTGAGTCCAGAGAAGGGCAATGGAGCTGGTGAAGGGTCTGGAAACAAGTCCCAGAGGGAGTGGATGAAGGAGCAGGGGTTGTTTGGTCTGCAGGAAAGGAGGCTTGGGGGAGACCTTATGCATCTCTACAACTTCCTGAAAGGGGGTTGTAGCAAGATGGGGGTCAGTCTCTTCTCTCAGGTAAGAAGTGACAAGACAAGAAGAAATGGCCTCAAGTTGCACCAGGGGAGGTTTAGGTTGCATATTAGGAAAAATTTCTTCACTGAAAGAATAGTCAGGCTTTGGAACAGGGTGCTCAGCGAAGTGGTTGAGTCACTATCCTTGTAAGAGTTCAAAAAACATGTAGGTGGGGCACTTGGGGACATGATTTGGTGGTGAACATGGTGGTGCTATATTAACAGTTGGATTTGATGATCTTAGAGTTTTTTTCAAAATTAATAATTTTATCATTCTATAGCAGACAGAACAATTTTGTTAAAATATTTTGTTCTTTTAAAAAGTAATACAGAGAGGTGAACTTGGAAAGAGAAAATAATTTTATGTGAATTGTGCCAAAGAAAGAAAAAAGAAATTCCATTTGAGACAAATTATATTACTAGCCCACATGTTAGTGTTTCCTATTACATATTGACCCTGAGATTAGCTCGGTTGGTTACAGCATGCTGCTAATAACAAGGTTCAATCCCCATATGGGCTATTCACTTTGGAGTTGGACTTGATGATCTTTGTGTGTCCCTTTCAACTTAGAATATTCTGTGATCTGTGAAAATAGCCACACCCAAATATCTCAGTTCTCTGTATATTTATCAGTATCAGATGGGAAAAAATGGGCACCACTAATCCATACCCATAAATAACAATCAGACACCTCTTAAAAACTGTTCTATCCTCAGGTTAGGTTTTCACATATGCTAGGAATGTGAGATAACAACTTGTTTCCAAAAAGCTCTTCGAGAAATGGATTACAAAATGAGAAGTGAAAGGAGGCTTGCCAATGGTTTTGTTTAGAAAGCAGCAGTAGTTTTCTAGTCTCACTAAAATTATCTGTCAGTCAAATGCTGAAGTTCTGTTCTTTGCAGATTTTTCATTACATGAGGATTGTCACATCAAGAGAAAAATATTACTCACATTTATGTGTATCATGCATATGTGCAGAATAAACTATAAATTCTTACACATTATTTCATCTATGTGTAGTTTTACCATAACTGAAAGTGCAGTGTTGCAATAAACTATGTATAAGCAGATAAAAAGGGTTTTGATAGATACAAGCGTATCTATCTTCACAGAATGACCTGGGAGTCCTGGCGGACACCAAGATGGACAAGAGTCAGCCATCGGCTCTCGTGGCCAAGAAGGCCAAGAGCATCCCGGGCTGCATTAAGAGGAATGCTGCCAGCAGGTTGAGGGAGGTGATCCTTCCCCTCTACTCAGCCCCAGGGGTGCCACATCAGAAGTGCTGTGTCAATTCCAGGCTGCCCAATACAAGAGAGATATGGCGCTCTTGGAAAGAGTCCAGCCAGTAACTGTTAAGAGATTCACACATCTCTCAGATGAGGAAAGGCTGAGAGAGCTGGGATTGTCAGTCAGGGCATAGCATACACCAAACAACACAAAATGACAAGAAGCTGCAGTAGAAAGCATGCAGTGGATCAAGCAAGAGACTGAAGGAACAGAGTTTGACACCTATTTATATGTTGTTCCCCTTTATTTACGGTAACTATGTATTACTATACATTGGAGACAGGTTAAAATAAGTGGTACCTTTGAGTTCCTGCGAATTCTCTTTTGCTTGTCCTCTAAAGAACACAATAAATGCATAAATGACACTACAGTTATTCTTTGTACACAGCTTTTCTTTGTACAATGTATAGCACAGTGTGCTTAAGAAGAGTGGATTTTACCAGCTAAAACAGGGTCAAAATTTCTGATGCGTTGCACACATACCCAGAACCACATATGCACATGAGCATGTCTTTATCCGGTTAACTGTGTGTGTCATAAGAAGATGCCATTTAAGACCATTTGCATATTTTCCCGTCTCCAGCACTGTAAATGAAGAATTAATCATTTCCTTAAGCCCTAGTCAATGTTACTTTACTAGGAAATGGCAGCTGAACACTTGTTAAACAGAAACTACAATGAAAAATATTCATCACACATGACAAAGATCTGTATTATGAACAAGATAAATCTTCAAGCCTGTCCTTTGTGTATATAGGTTGAGCAGAATTTTTACCATGCAGATATATACTCCAGTTATGTTTTCCATGCCCCGGGAAAAAATGGAAGCAATTTCATTTTTAAAGATACCATGGAGTTGGAGCGCCTTTGGGGGGGATCTTAAAGTTTTTAATTCACAAAAAAGAAAAAAAATACCTCACCTGTAAACAGAAACACACAAAAGGAAACACAGAAACATCCCTTTATTTTGTGTGTTTGAAGTTCTTTTGCCAGAGCATATTTCTTAGGGCGCAACTCTTTTTCTATTAAGGCCAAAAAGGATGAACGTATTGTAAGACTACTTATCATTGTCACATAATGAGAGATGTACTTCAGCCTCAATAGAAAACTTCATCACAAAACCCTTGTCTGTTGGAAGCAGGGCTTTTTTTTTCCCTACAGGAAAACCTTCATGCAACTTCATTTTGTTAGTGCTAACAGCAGTTCATTTAACCTTGTGAAATAAATGTGACCATAAAAATGTAAGCATCTGTGAAATCATATTTGCAACTGCTCTAAACCATATTGAGATCCTAACATTATTTATGCAGCCTTTTTTGTTAATTTAAGGGTCTTTTCTGAGTTGCTACTTTAGGGCTTTACTTTTAAGCTATTATTGATTTAACCATTTGCATAATCATACATATTCACTAACAAAATTAGATTCCCATTTGTCATTATGGCATTGTTTTCATTGTTCAAGTCTGTTTGCATTTGTACCCTAAATAAGCAAGCTTGTTTAAAAACAAACCAAAATAAAGCAGAACAAAACAAAACCAGGGTATCTGATCATCTTCATTTGGTTTTACACTTACTTTCAGTTTTACTATGGAGGTCCCAGCTAAAACAAGATCTATGCAGAGTGAAGTCCCAGCAAATACGCTACTTTTCTGATAATGAATTATTTACCTGTTCTTCACAGGTTGTAGGAAGAGAGAATGTATTAACATTCCTCAAATTAAGGAAATTTGACTTCTGACATGAAGAAAATCTTCAATTAGCTCTGTAGTTGCTACCCTAAAAGACATACATGGCTTGATCAAATATTAGTAACTCTGTAATAATCAGATTGCCTAACTGACAGCAAAGGAGCACCTCTGGGGCTGAGTGTCCTGAGGTTTTTGCTATATGGTTATTAATACTGATGTTAATTGGAAGAACAATTATAAGAAGCGACATAAAAGAATAAGGTGAAAAAAGTATGAAACATGGATTCAGAAGTTTTGAAAAATAACAATTAAAAATCTAATTTCTAAACAGTACAGATTGGCTTTGATAAGATCACCATTTAAAAATCACCAAAATTAGTTACTGAATCTTATTATTAGAATCACTAACTGATGTATTATGTACTATTTTATGTAAAAAAGTTTTTTTTATTTTACTCTTCCTATGTAAGTTACAAAGTCTATGCGGGGTTTTTTGTGTTAGGCACTTAAAATGTAAAATACTAGGGTAAATAGCTTAATATTAAGTACTAGCTATCTACAGAAGTTGAGGTAGCACTAGGTAGCGTTAGATATTTTTAAACACTTGTCATTCTATACAGTTATATCCTAAAAATGCTGACCAGTATATTTATTTGTTCTTCCAAACCTACTAACACTCTTTTGTACCCTAAGTTATTATAAATTACATATCATCTGATATAAAGGATAAACCAGGATTTTTTTAAATTCAAATTTTAAGCAAGGCTTATGGGAGAAACAAAGAACATTTTTAATTTTCTTACCTCTCTCTAACATTTTAAATAATGTATAACTTAATTTATATTTAAAACAGCTGGTACAAACAAAATTTGCTAAGTTGTAATGAGTTTTGCCTTATATTGTAATAATTCTGTGTATATTAAAAGCATCTAATAAGTATATGCAAAAAAGTAAGATTTTCATCATATTTGAATAGCCCACCAGTAATAAAAAGAAGCTTACATTTTCATTCAGTGCATAAATTCCAGCTTAAAATATGGCTGGTATCTAGACATGCTGTGTATTTATAACTCTAAATGAACTGCACTGTAATTTGTAACCACAAAGAAAATTATTTTAAATGGGAACACTTGTTATTTGCACTGCAGGTCTCTATACACAACCATTTCATAGAATGGTGCTTTGCTAAAAAATCACAATTATTGCTGTATTTGATATTGATAATTTTAAAGTGACACTTTTTGTAAAAGAATATTTTGGTGAAAGTTTAGTTCTCTTAAAATTGAATCACAACTAATGCATGTAATAGGCTTCTGATAAAATTATTTTAGATGTCATGTTACATTTAATGTGCAAATAAATTCTGGCCTATGCCTTCACAATTTAATCAATTATTTCCATCACTGCTCAGACATGACGGTTCTGACAGTCCAGTGTAAATCTTGTTGGGGTTAGTTTTCTGTGTGGAGATTCATCCATAACGTGCTGAGGCATGCAAACATGCAACATGGCTGTTGCTAGTAATGACACAGATATTCCATTTGAGCATGGCCAATATTAAACATTATGTATGTATTATGTTTACAGAAAAAAAGGAAAAATACTCAATAACATAGCCAAACCTCTGTGAATTTATATTTTTTAGTAAATTCAATATGTTATTTTATGAGATGCTACAAGAAATATGGACATTAGAAGACCCTAACAGGTATTTAAGAACAATAATTTATAGAAACAATGTTACAGTCAAAGTGTTTTAAAATTTGTTGATGTGAATAAGGAAAGATTTTTCTTAGGAAAGATGACAGATTTATGGGAAAAAAATAAGATTTGATACTGGCCCAATCCAACAATAATTTTATGACAACAAACCAAAGTCAATTTGAGACCTCTTACATAATTAATAATTGGTGATCGGTCTTTTTTTGTCTCTACTTCCTGACCTCTGCCATTTATTCTGTTCATACCTTTCTTTTGTTCGTCTCCTAGAGAGGTATTAGGAAGTGTGCCAGTCACATCATCTTCAACATGATAGGTGCTGAACAGTACAGGAAAACTAATGAAAAGCCTTAAGTTGTTTGTGCAAAATAAACCAAGTAACTAATCCAGCTAGTGACAGACGTTTGAGTATCAGCCTTTGATGGTGCATCTGGTTTGACATTTAGCTCAATTGTTCAATGACTAGTGAAAGGTCATGAACACATTCCTGTTAAACTGAAGTACTGACAGGAACTTGACCCCCCTAAAAGCTTGTCCAAAGCTTTCAGTTTGCACCTAGATCTCAGGTAAGAGGAGAGCTGTGGGAATTAACTGTGATATTCCAAAAGAATAGTCTAGATACTGACAGACAGAGATAACATCCTGCTTTTCAATTGCAAACCTGGTGTTGCAGCTGGTAACTTTTTAAATAAAGTAAGAAAATGAAGAAGAACAAATACTGGTTTCCATAAAGCAAAGCGATCTTCTGTCTTAACATAACAGCTTATTCAAATTTAGATCTTAAGCATACAACCATTATCACATCAGTACACTTCAATCACTACAAAGTGACATTTTTGCCAACCTCCGGCTCAAAAGTAGGGGAAAGTTGAAGAAAAAGGCTGTTCCAAAAATACTTCAAAATAAATATCCTTAGACGGACCCAGAAAATCAAAATATTATTTGATGTCAAGTCTCCTCTTTTGAACTTTCAGTCATCCCTACTTTAAATTTATAGAACATTTCAGTATAATAAAGCACATTACAGAAAAGTCATTTGGAAGAATGAGAACATGGATCCACACTCACCTGAATTTGCAACTCTTGGGGCTTGACTGTGCTCGTTTTCAGAGATATGCCATCATTCTTCACTTTTTAAATTAGAACAATATGCACAGAAGTTTAAAATATAGTGGAAACTACCCCATGTATTGAGGTCATACAGCTAGACAGTTGCTAATGCCCCAGTAGCACTGTGCATGTCTTTGTGAGAAATTTCAGCATCTTTTCTGTCGAAAGTTTTGTCATTCTGAACACAGTGTCACAGCTCCTGAAGGACAGTGTGTGCCTGGAACCAGACAAGTTGGGCTCCCCAAAACAGGAATTCCAGTGTCCCCAGATTCTGAGTCACTAAACACAGCACAATTTTCTAGAACTTATCCCAAGACCAAATCAAAAAATGCAGTGTTTCAGATGTTTGTGTTTGATACATATCCTCTGTATTGGAAATTAAATCCCAGTGCTCTTTTCACCTTTTCTTCACTACAGCTTTCCATTACCAAAACTAAGAGTATGCAACTGCTTGATAATGTATTACTGAAGTTGGTTCATATATTAAAATCTTGGATCAGTCAGTTTATCAGGGTCACCTAGGGATAGCTGCATCCACAAATGAAAAATTCCTTGCAGCTTCTGATTACAAGAGAATTTCTGTAATACTTATGGTCTCAGAATGGCTTGTTATAAGAATCAATACTTTCTGGGAAAAGCACAAATTGTCTCCAACAGTCTAATTCACTTGTTGCATAACACAATTTAGAAATAAGTCACCAAAAGTCAAGTAAAAGCACTCCTTTGAAATCCAAATTATTTAATTGAAAAATCAATGAGAGTTTACTTTTGAGGCTTTTTGTTAAAATTCTCCGTCACTTAAAAAATTAATAAAGAGGTTGTAGGGCAAGAAATAAAATAGATAAATTTTAATTTGCCACGGGTTTCTGTCATTTTAAAGATGCAGTTTACTAAAAGGAAGAGATAGAGAGTATAAAGGGAGCTATAAAAATGGAGACAGACTAGATAAACTGAAGGATAAGAGCATGACCAGCCCTCCTCATTTTTATAAAATTATTCCAGTCTCAGGTTTTTCCTCTCTGCTTTTCAATGTCTTTGTCTTACTTTGTGTTGAGAATCAGATCATGATTTTAAGAGCACCAGTTCCAGATTTTAGTAATGTTTTTCTCCTTTTCCTGGAAAATGCAGGTTAGTTATAGATTTTTAAGCATGCTAAAGGACTCTTCAGCAGGGATTTCCGTTATGAAGCATTTATACAGATAAGAGAAAAAGGAATAGTATTACAAAAAATCCTAACTTAATACTTCACATTCAAATATTAAGAACTGTCTTCCCCTCTTTCTCTATTTTCCTAACACATAGTTGAAATGAATTTTATTATTATATAGGATGAGGCAATAAAATATCAATCATTTGTGCTGTAAGTTGACTATACTGTGAGCTTAGGGAAGTAATACTTCAAGAAATTATAACTTTGGATTTTATGGTTCTATCTGTATTTGATATGGTAGAGGTTACCCACTCTTTACCTGTTACCTCATGTTTCATATGAGAGAAGGAAAAGGCTTGTTTCTCTGATAGCAGGAAATTTAAAGACTTTCATTCTAATCTTGTAAGGCTGTAAAAATATTTAATCTTAGCTATAACTTTTTCTGTCTCATTTCCACTCCCTAGGAGAGCTTGATCTTATTAAGGGCAATCTTTAGCAATTTGCATTTTGCTGGCCTTCCTGGAGTTTGCCTCTTATTACTTTAATGAAGTTCTATTTCTGGATATTGAAGGTGCTTGCCTACAGGACTTCAGGAGGCTCACACCTTTTAATGGTATTGCAAACACTGTATCCACTAGCCCTATTTATTAAATCTATTACATTTTATGATGCTGGTGCATAGCTAACTATAGCTTTTCTTCATGCTTTGTATTTCAGCAGCATATTGATGAGACCAGCAACTCATCAATAAGCCACAGAAAAAGATTATTTGTGACCGAAATTTTTATACAAATGTGATAAACTATTTTTCTTTTCCTATCAGTGTGATTGCAATTGTGTCATTATTAGGCCACTGACCCTCTATTTCTTTCTCTCTATTTTACTTCTCTCTTCTCTGTCTCTTCTCCCTCCTTCTCTGCACCACTAAAGATGTAGCCTATTCTTCTACTGATGGAATTCTACTCAGGCCCTGGCAGGAACTGGATGAAGGGTTGGATTTGTGCAGCCATGGCCGCTAACAGGACAATTCTGAAGGATACTATAAACCAACAGCAAAAAAACCGCAAAAAAAGAAAACCCAAATTTGAAGTGCAAACCTGATAGGAATGTGAGGAAACAGTGGTGGATCCTGGAGGCATGCACTGAATCAGAGAGATTTAAATAGGGGAAAGCATTAGAAAAATAGGATAGGCAAGACAGATAGGGAATTGAAGAGTCAGAGCAACAAGAGCATGAAAGGACATAACCTCTGACTAAGCAATCTTTATTAGCATTTGTAGATTTTTATCAAATCTGATTTTAATCATCTTCTGTTAATGGGTTAAATTAAGAATTGAGGGATGCTGTGGAGAAATGTGTTTCCTGCAGGCTGAAAGAAAAAGGCTGCAAGAGCACTGTGAGAACTGGACGTAGATCACCACAGTGTATTTTCCACCAGCCATCTCAGGCAGATAAATATATGACCGTGGTTTGTCAAGACACACATGCAGGATCCCTAGTCCTCCTTTTTCACCTACCGTGTCATCTTTTTTATTTTTTTGTCCTGAGNCTGAGGTACAGCAATTCTATGTTAAATAATTTTAAAATGCTAATACCTGGAAACTCAAAACACGTACACATATTAAACTATTAGAGAGCATCCAAAGGAGGGCAATGAAGATGGTGAAGGGCCTTGAGGGGAAGACATATGAGAAGTGTCTGAGGTCACTTGGTCTGCTCATCCTGGAGAAGAGGAGACTGAGGGAAAACCTCATTGGAGGGGAAGAGGAGGGGCAGACACTGACCTCTTCTCTGTGGTGACCAGTACCAGGACCCAAGGGAATGGCCTGAAGTTGTGTCAGTGGAGATTTGGGTTGGATATTAGGGAGAGGTTCTTCACCCAGAGGGTGGTTGGGCACTGGAACAGGCTCCCTTGGGAAGCGGTCGCAGCACCAAGAGTGAGTGTGTGACAGAGTTCAAGAAGCATTTGGACAATGCTCTTGGGCATGTGGTGGGTCTCTTTGGGACAATGCTCTCCAGTGCCAGGAGCTGGACTCGATGACCCTTGTGGGTCCCTTTCAACTCAGCATATTCTGTGATTCTGTGATGTACAACTCCATTTGGTTTAATAAAGCAGGAAATTAATTCTCTCATTGCAGTCTCAAATAGAAGTTATACAAAGAACACATTGCCATTAAATATTAGTCTCACAAATTACTTCTTTTTCAGGAATTCCCCAACATTTTCTGCTTCACCATTCGCAAACATAATAACCGATGCCAGGGTTGTCTTTTTACAAAACTTTGGTATACAGTGCTTGCTGAAACTCATTCCACACATTTGCAACTACATAATTTCAAAATAATGTTTTAAACCAGAGGAAGAATGAGACAGAGAGGATCTTTTTGCATGTACAACATAACTTTTCTTATAATATTTTATTAAGGATATTGAGATACAAAAGAGCAAACTCTTAACCGTCTTCTAAATAAATAACATTTCAAATTCTTTTTATTTTATATATATCTCACTGAATTATAGGTTTGCATATTTCACTGTGACCATATGCCCAGAAGAATGTAAAACTGCATATAGCATACGGAGGTTCCCCCTGTGGGGCTATGGGCCCTGGGGGAAAAGCATGAGTTACACGGGGTTTCCAGACTCCCTGATGCTATCCTGTTCCCTACTGGCCATTGGTGCCCCCCTGTCCCGAGAACTGTGGTTGTCCCATGGTTCCTGGGTCGCTCTGTGCCTGAGCTGGGGACCATGCGGCAGGAAAAATGAACATCTGTAAACATCTACCAAAAATATCATTCCCTGATTCTTTCCATGGGCCAAATCTGTCTTCAGAAGGTTGCTGGAGACCCCACAGCAGCAGATGGTGGAGAATGTGGGCAGAAGCCTAATGGTCATTCCCTTAAGATAGTGGAATAGAGGAACAGCAAAGATTCTTAGAAAATCTAAGGATTCAGTGAATAAGAATTCCCTGGGTNGAGAGCAGGCCTGCCACTGCCACGTCTCCGGTGGTTCCAGAGCGAAATGGTGGTTACCGTGGTATCACAAAAAGCGGCACCCACCGCTGCCAGCCGCGACTGCAGCTGGAACGTCCCGGCGAGCGGCATGGAAGTGGCGGAGCAGAGCTACACTGGAGCCAGGCAGGCGCCAAAGTGCAGCTGCCCACAAGGCGTAGCATGCCGTGGCTGGCGCAGAGCAACCACAAAGCCGGCATNTTTTACGTTTCTCAGGACTTACTTTTAACGTTGTTCCTCCTGGAGTTTCTTTAAGAGATTTTTGGTGAGAAATTTTGAATGAGACAATGGAACAAGCGAAACATGTACCAATGGTAGAACAACTCTGTGCATGGCGTGTAATCACTGATGCTCTTCAGAAGCACGTGCATGGTCCCATTACCTCTGTGGCAGAACATGGCCGCCACGACAGCAAGGCCATGTGGTAGTCACAAGACTGCGTGGGTCTGCCCACGGGGTCCCCTGCCGCGCGACCATGAGCGGTGAAGTGGTGCCACAAGGGCTGCAGGCTCCGTGGGCTCCGTGGGCCATGTGCAGCGGAGGGGCAACCCCTGCAGGCAGCCAGGAACGGGCAAGAGAGCAGGCCTGCCACTGCCACGTCTCCGGTGGTTCCAGAGCGAAATGGTGGTTACCGTGGTATCACAAAAAGCGGCACCCACCGCTGCCAGCCGCGACTGCAGCTGGAACGTCCCGGCGAGCGGCATGGAAGTGGCGGAGCAGAGCTACACTGGAGCCAGGCAGGCGCCAAAGTGCAGCCGCCCACAAGGCGTAGCATGCCGTGGCTGGCGCAGAGCAACCACAAAGCCGGCATGGCGCAGCCAGTGTGGAGCAGCCACGGGACTGGCGCAGCTGAACCCAGCGCGGACAAAGGCGGTGGAGCGGGCACGGCAGAGCTGGCGCGGTGGAGCAGCCCGAGCCACCCCGTGCAGATGGCAGTGACACAGGGGCCTGACCGAGACATTGGGGTCAGCAGAGCAGCAGCCGTGCGGGACCAGCAGCCACAACATAGACGCAAGCACGTGATAGGAGAAGTTCTAGTAACAAAAGTTACAGGGATTGTGAAATGGTATAATGTGAATCAGCATTACGAGTTTGTAATTAGATGTGACACTAAAGAGGATGTGTTTATTCATCAAACTGCGATTATTCCAACAAGTATCTCCAGAGTGTAGGAGACGGGGAAGTTGTGGAGTTTGACATCGTACAAGGAAAGAAAGGCCCGCAGGCGACCCACATGACCGGCCCTGGCGGTGTTCCAGTCCGAGGCAGTAAATATGCACAAAATCGTAGTTATTCCAAACCATATCCATGCCAGCAACCTCCTTTTCCCCACAAAACTTTTCCCTTTTACCCTATACCCTATTTTCCCCAGTTTATTCCTAATCCATTTTTCCACCCATGGTTTCCCTCACAAAACTTTGCTTTTCCCAATCCGTTTCCCCAAAATTCCATTCCAATGCTGAGTCGGGGACAAAAAAAGGGAGGAAAGGAATTAACTATCGTCGTTTAGAGTTCCAACAGGTACAAATGGAAGAAACCCTCTCCTGCCTCAGTTATCCCACAAAGTATGCTCAGAGAGCCTCCATCTCTTTCCTGCCAGCTCTGGGATGCTCCAGAAATGCTCTGTTTGGATTTTTTGGGCCTCAGAGGGTGGCTTGTGTTATTTTAAAATTGTTCTTGTCATTTTGGGTTTAACCTTCTTAATAAAAACAAAAGGGTGAGGTGTGGAGGTTCCCCCTGTGGGGCGATGGGCCCTGGGGGGAAAGCATGAGTTACACGGGTTTTCCAGACTCCCTGATGCTATCCTGTTCCCTACTGGCCGTTGGTGCCCCCCTGCCCCGAGAACTGTGGTTGTCCCATGGTTCCTGGGTCACTCTATGCCTAAGCTGGGGACCGTGTGACAGGAAAAATGAACATCTGTAAACATCTACCAAAAATATCATTCCCTGATTCTTTCCATGGGCCAAATCTGTCTTCAGAAGGTTGCTGGAGACCCCACAGCAACAATAGCATATAATGCAATACAATATAATTTAAGTTTTGATATGAAATCAGTAGTATTCTGGGTGTAGGTTTTTTGGGGTTTGTTTTCTTAACTTGAACTGAAAATTTTAGTATATAATTTTTAAAAGTGTAGTATTGGGGTTAACTTAGTGGGAAAAAAATTGGACCAGTTTCTTTAAATCATATTTTTAAAAGGAAAGTGTATAGTAGTATAACTGTTAAAATACAAATGTAAATAAGTTATTAATTTCCAATTAAATGATTGTTTCTAAAAAGTGTATGAAGAGCTAGAAAATATCATTGCTTTAAAACACTGAACATTAAAAGTAGCTTTAAAAATAAAAATGATTTCAAGGATTGTTCCTCTCTTTTTCATTCACATAATATGTGCATGTTTGGGAGATAATACAGCTGAAAAAAACCAGCAGAGTTCTGTAACATTCTGTACCTCGAGAAATAATGAGATAATTGATAAGAAGTGCACCAGAACATCTTGCTGTTTTAGTATTTCATTAAGTATGCATACTCTGAACAAGAGTAAATAATACTTGTTTACTGATATATATAGAGAAAGCCAGTATAAGCACTATTCTGGATTAGCTGCCACAATTGTACTCAATAATAGATGAAGAGGGAGCTTTCAATTTTCTAAGACAAACAGGATGGTGCTTATTTAGAATACAAACCCTTAATTCATAGTGAATAGTCCCATTATCTAAAACATGAAGATGAGACGCAAACTGCGACTTTTACTTAAATTAAAAAAAAAAAAAAAGTAAGAAAATGTTAGGAATGACCATTCCATTAGTAAGAGACTACAGAATAATAAAATACTGGAGTAATGAAGCTGATGAAAGGTCTGGAGCACAACTCTCATGAGGACTGGTTGTTTATCCTGGAGGAAAAAAGGCTCGGGGGGACCTTATCGCTCTCTGCAACTACCTGAAAGCACAGTAGCAATGTGGGGATTGGTGTCTTCTCCTAAATAAGATGTGACAGGAAATAAAGAAATGGCCTCAAGTTGCACCAAGGAAGTTTTAGATGGGATTTTAGGGAAAAAATAATTTCATGGAAAGGGTTATCAAGCACTGGAACAGGCTGTCCAGGAAAGTAGTTGAGTCACCATACCTGGAGGTATTTAAAAGATGTGTAGATGTGGCAGTGAAGGATATGGTTTAGTAGAGGACTTGGCACTACTGGGTTAACAGTTGGACTTGACCTTGGAGGTGTTTTCTTCTGTAGCTGATTCTGTGATTCTAACCGTGGCCTGGAGACATTCCCAATATACAATTTTTTGGCTATAACCATGTAAGCATTGCTGTGACTTTTACATTTCCGGAGGATGATGTTTCCAAAGTATCCTAGTTTTGGATGGGATAGAGTTAATTTTCTTCCTAGCAACTGGTACAGTGCTGAGTTTTGGATTTAGGATGAGAATAATGCTGATGACTCACCGATGTTTTAGTTGCCGCTGAGCAGGGCTGACTTAAGTCAAGAACTTTTCAGCTTCTCATGCTTTCCTGCTACTGAGTAGGCTGGGGGGCACAAAGCCATAAGAGGACAGAGGTGACCCCGACTGACCAAAGGGCAGTTGTGATGCTGTGCACAGCATACAAATGGGGAAAAACTGGCCAGGGCTCTACTGCTTGGGAACAGGCTTGGCATCAGTTGGTTGGTGCTGAGCAAGTGGTTTTGTTTGCACCACTTTTCTTCCTTGGGTTTAATATCTCTCTCTAATAATTTCGTTTCAATCATTAAACCCAGGTTTTCTTACTTTCAACCTTCCAATTCTCTCCCCCACCCCACCAGGGTGTGGAGTGTGCAAGCAGCTCTGTGGTGCTTAGTTGCTGTTTGGGGTTAAACCTTGACACAGAAATTAAGTCTGCAGTGCATTTTTCTCTCAACTACAGGTAAGAGACAAAAGGAGATAACAAAGATGTATCTTTGCTAAATAAAGGCTGTGTTTGATGTGTGTTCTGCTTGTCCAGCAGTTTAGAAACTGAAGGAAATTTTCGGCTTGAAAATCAAGAGCATCATAAGAAAAAATTTTACATCTGACAATAGCAGTGAAATAATTGGGGCAATTCAAAAAACTAAGAGAAGATTTAGACAACTATTGTAAGGAGGAGATATATTCAGTAAAGACAGGGGAGGAAAGCCTAAGTCTTTGTAAAAGTCTGGGTTTTCTTATCATGACATTCAGTACACTTCAACTGGATCAAAACTAGTATTATATCAAACAACTATTGTGTATTAATTACCCAGTTTAAAAATAAATTTCTGAATATTTTTTTCCTGATATGCATTTATTTGAGCTTTTTTTGTCTAACCCCAAATTTAGTCTAAATCTGTATCATGCAAAGCAGTTGGGAATGGTGGTTTCGGTACACTTCTTGATTCATTCTTCATAATGCTGAAAGACGCTATTAGTATGATGATTTCTCCTCAGTCTTTTTTTTTTTTATTTTTTTTTTTGGCAAAGGAATATTTTTATTGCTAAAAGATCACACTTAAAAGCTTGTGTCTTTCACAGTTCCTTTCTGTCCCTTTGGACAGTTACAATTCAGTGTTTCATAGAAAAAAACCCAAGATTTTTTAATCTCTCTTAATGAAATGCATGCAGGTACTGGTAGAAATACCATAGATTTTTTTATGCAAAGGTTTAGTGGAGAAAAACTGACAGTCTGGAAGGTAGGAAAATAATCTGGGAATACAGCCAAAACCAACAGAAGTAATATAAAGCTTGGAACTTGGAAGCTACAAGTGTACATAATGAAGGCTGAGGAGAAAGATCTGAATTTCTACATGGTAGCAGGTACTGTGAGGAGGTGTACTTGGCCTACTGTTCATAATTACAGTTATTAATGAAGTTGACATATTTAATGCATGTAAAAACAGTGTCTCAATTATTGTTCATTCCTCAAGCATGAAACAACTATCACAACATGGCTAAAAAGCATATGTCCACAGCCAGAGGAGACTGGGAATGTTGCCTAGGTAATAAAATGAAAATGCCAGACTCTTTGATATGCCTTTTGTGTCTTTCCCCTGTGGGTACACATGCAGAATGTGCATTATTGTTCTCTATAGCACTGGGACTTTTGCCTGCAGATGCTTTTCAGTTTTGGACTTACTCAGAAATCATTTAGTGACAGTCATCCCAGATGTATAACTAACCAGCAAGTGGCAACCGAGTAAATCAAAAAGCGCATTGTGTTTTTCTCTGCTGTACAAAATATAACATTGTTTCTCCTAACAAAAGACACCCCCCCCCAAAATAAAACAAAACAAAAAGCTAAACGAAAAAGACCAAACACCCTCCCCGCCCCCGCCACCCCCCCGCCAAATCAGGTCAATATTTGAAACTGAGTCTCTTACACTATATTTTTATTTTAGGACTAAGCTAATTTTAAGAGGAATTTTGATATTTCTGAGCTTATTTTTAAAAATACTGCATATATTTTAATAGAGTCTACAAATATTAAAATCAGAAATCATCTTATAATGTTAATCTTACATGAGAAATCTCTAACAGTTTTGCAGATCCTAAAATTGTTCTAAAAGTTTGTAAAGTGCAGATACTTGTTTCAAAGGACATTTCAGATACAGCCTATGCACTCATAAACTGAAAGAAGCCAGACCAATTGAAAACTTTTGGAATCCTCACCAGTGGTCTTTTTCTTTCTTTCTCTCTTTTTTCTTCACTGCTTCTATATCTCAGTGATTGCGTTTGAGCAAGGTTCTTGAACACTACTCAGCACCTGTTGCATCATGGAACACGTTTCAAGAAACAAAATATCCTTGTCCTTAGTACTCAGAATCAAGGAACTGAAAATAACTCCTTACTAGGCTTTATTTCCTAACACTAACTGAACTACAACAAGACAGATGTTACACTGAGATATAAGTCAAGCTCATCACACAGTGAAGCTACCTAAAGCATCTAGGCACTCACTTCAAAGGAAATATACTTTCTATGGTCTCTGCCAGTGCAGTGCTAACACGTAGCTGGTTCCCTCATGGTTCAGTTCAGAGCTAACAACCAGCTGGTTCCTTCATGGTTCAATTCAGTTCAATAGTTTACCTCTGCCAATAGGCAAACTGTCAGTAAGAACAATCTAAATTTAGTTTCTGATGTCTTTTAGGGCTTGGGACAATATGCAGTATTTTTTCGAAGCACAAATGCTGAGCTTCACTGAAGTGGTATGACACACACTGCTACAGACCAGTAAGGGTTAAACTATTTCAATCACTTGGCACAGTTTGTCTGGCTCTGTTAAATGGATCACTGATTTTCTAGAGGGCACAAAACCAGACAAACATATGGACAACATTTATAGGCAATCAGTACATTTACACTTAATTTGAGTATCTCAGCTGACTAATGAGGGACAGACTTAAAGCCAGAGATTTCCAAGCTGTTGTCCATACTGAGATCACAAACTGCTATTTCAGAAGACTTGCCCTTTATGAATCTGTTGGCCAAAGCAATTTAAAACCAACCATGTGTTCATATGTTCCTTGTTGTCATGGTTCTTATGGTTCGGACTCATTAGTGTTTTAGTTTAGCCCAGGACTAGGCTTTGGAGATCAATTTCTCAGTCGTCCTCACTTAATTGTGCTTTACCACACAGTGGTCTCAGTGCACACAAATCTGATCACTTTTGAAAGAAACTGAAACAGAAAATATGCCCACCTAATGCTTTCCATAAGTCCAAAAAATAGCAAGCCCCTCCATCCAAACAAGTGTATAGTTTGCAACCAGGTCTCAGCATCCATTGTTTCGCTCTGGGGTTGTCTGTGTTGCTTGCTAATGTAGCATTACCCTTAGTTGAGATGTCCTATAAAATATGAGTGAAAAAGACAGAATTTTTCCTTTTTTAGTTTTGGAATCTGAAGTGGATTTGGATTTCTGAAGTCTTGTGCTCTGATCAACACATACTATAATTACATGGAATGTCCCCACTGTGACTACTCCAGACTTTCAGTGAAGTACCTACATAACTAAATTTACAGATCCATTTACAGAACATTTTTTAATTAAGAAAAGCACGGAAATGTGACCTAAAGTCATGGATAATCTGTCACTAGTAACTAAAAGTCTGATTCTGTCCTGGAACAACTCAATCTGAAATGCTTTTACTCTAAGACTGGATCTAAGGAACCTGAGCTTCCTATCCTTGTATACTCATTTGGACTCAAGTCAAATGGTTGTTAAATAAACTATTGCCACATTTTCTAATGGAGATATTTTAGTGTCACTTTCTGCTGAGGTAATTTTCTCCACCTAAGTGATTTCAACAAGCGTGAACTATCTTTTTATCAATTCTCAAAGTATAATATTTCTGCAATGCAATTCTAGGACTCTATTTTTGTTTTTTCTATACCTGTAAACCATTCTCATAAGGATTTATATCACTGTAGTGAAAGGCATCTACTAAACGGTAGGTGTTTTGGTCAGTTACAGGCATCTGTATTGCAAAATCTTACATAAGTAGATACTGGGAGAAATCTCTGGAGATTGGTTAGTTCACCTACCCTGTTTATGGCAGAGGCACCTGTAACAGGCTCCTCAGAACCTCATCCAGTTGGGTTTTTGATAAATCCAAGGATGGATACTTCACCTCCAGGCAACCTATTTCAGAGTTACCTTTAGAGTAAAAGAGATTTTCTTTGCGTTTTAATGGACTTGGCTTTATTTTAGTTTTTGGCCTTTACCTCTTTGACTGTGGACCACTGTGTACTGAGAAAAGTCTGGCTCTGTCTTTACTTGCTGGGGTGCTGCAGGGGTTAATGTGCTGGCACCTCAGATGGACACACAGTTGGAATAACTTCTCAGAAGAAGTTTTCTCCATGACTGCCCTCTTGGCACCTCCTTATTTTTGTGTATAGACTGAAGTGGGCCCTCTGCAGCCCTAACGTGTTTATCAGGTCTCTTTAATTTAAAGCTGTTGCACCCTTTGCTTGAACACTGAGTCTATCACTTTTTCACTTGATTTTGGTTGGCCAATCTGTTGTCAGAGATACTTCTGTGCCTTTTGATCAAGTCAATCCCACATCTTCCTAGCCTCAATCCTCTGAAAGGGTCCCATGGTCCTGAAAGATGAAATTCTGTTATCAATACCAGTTATGTAAGCAGTTGTTGACCAGCAGGATTTATCCACACCCTCTCAAGCACTTCCTCTTATTTTCAGGGTTGTAGAGAAAAACACTGGGGCACCCATGTCCTTTATCATGCTCCTGGAGACGTGGAGTCACCTGTGGTGTGTTCCAGGTCTGCACGGGCTGTATCACTGGTACCTACACAGGCCCGCAGCAAGAGATGATAGTCCCAGGGCTGGACAAGCCTTGGTAGTCTCACCACGGCATCCCAAATCCAAACCCTCAGGAAGCAGCAATCCTACTTAAACAACAGGTAGTACTGGCAGATGGGGACCTTCCTCGTCAGCATGGAGTCCCCTGGTACTGTCACTTGCTGTTCTTTGTTGTGCTGCTGAGTGCCTCAGGCTCAGCTGGTTTGGACACTTTTTTGGCATAGCTCCCAGTCCCTCATCTGCCAGAAGGACAGTGAACCTGTTCTGCATATTCATTAAATAAAAAAATTATGATAAAATTCATAAATTCTTTTTAAGTTTTGTTGGTTCTTGGTTTCACCGCAGGGGGAGTTCTGATGGAATTCTCTTACAGTTTTTTTCTTGGTTTGTTTTTGGGTTTGGTTGTTTGTTTGGTTGGGAGTTTTTTATTACTCCCACTACAGAAGGTCTAGTAATTCCTGAATAAAGTCTGCGGTTTTAATTGGCGTTTCCTCAATTAGAAAAAAAATAAGAAAAAAAAAAAGGGACAAAACATAGGTGAAATGCAAAAAATTACTTCATGTCACCTCTGTATCTCAGTCATACTTGTTCTCCAGACATTCAGTGGTTCCACTGAGCATGTGTGAATGAGTGAAAACCAAACATAAAATGCAGGATTTTTCTGAGGGAAATTGCAGTAGTATTTATACTTCAGACTACTTTATATGTATTTGTTAAGAAAGTGAGTCTACATTAATATGACGAAACTTTTGCTTCAAATAATCTGCTTTGCCTAAAAACAGAAACATATTTCTATACAACTTAACCTGAAAAAAGTACTAGATTGAAATATGAGAGATACAGTGTCTGACTAGAATAGAATTAATCTGGATGGAAACCCATCTTATTGAGACATTCAGGGAATTACTGGCTGGTGTTAAAGCTGTACTGAAACAAACATAGTAATGCATTTATGCAATATATCAAGTCCTTGCCTTAGCATAAAAAAAATCATAAATTATTAAAAATGTTAGTAGAGAACTCTGAATAAGCTTGCTTTTTTTATAACAGATCCAAAAGATGATGAAGACACCTAACTATTTTTAAAGTCTTGGTATCATTTCTCAAAGAAGCAAATGCATATATAATCACTGCTTCAGAAAGCTTCTGGTTAACCCCAGGTTTTGATGGGTGTATGTACTGGTGTGTCCCTGCATAGGGCTTCAACAGCCCTTACAGAACACGTATGAAGGCAGGACTTGAAGTAATGTGAGAGAGTAATGAGGAAATAATCAAGGGCTATCATGATTATTTTAAAAGGAAATTTTGGTCAAGAGTTTGATTTCAATCAAACCCACATCTGGTATAATCTGGCGTTTTCACAATTCCATAATAATCCTGCAGAAATCAATAAATATGATTACTCATGGAATGAATGAAATGTTTTCCCAGTGCTTTCAGAGTCAATTCTTCTGTAAAAGGATAAGCTATTAGAATTAATCTTGAAAATTACTTTTCCTGGGAAGTATCTCAGTATATTTCCGATTTTTATGTTATGCAAATCAAACAGGTTTTATACTACCACAGTATATCTTTTATATAATTGGTTTTTTATTTTTTTTCTCTGAAAGAGAATAGCTAAGCAACAGAAATAAGAGCAACTGACTCTTACATCAAGTAACTCACTGCCTAGTAGTACAGGACCTGGTAAATTGTCACAGGTATTTTTCAGCTGCCTCTTTTCCATTGTCATAAACAAAACAGGATAAAGGTCAAATGATAATGAGCAAATACATAAACAAAAAGTACTGCAAGGTATGGACCCTGGGCAGGGTCACCTTCCACTAGATCAGGTTGTTTCCAGGGATGGGGCATCCATAGCCTCTCTGTGCAACCTGTTCCTGTGACTCATCACACTCACAGTAAAAAGTTTTTAGTCAGAATCCTTGGAGCAGAATTTTAAAATGTAAAGGAGGACAGATTGCAGAACTCTAAAGTAACTAAAAGAAATGGGATAACAATTCTTTCTCTGGGCTATTTTCCCTTCCAAATGCTACATACTTTTCCCAAGCCTGAAGGTGGTTCTAAGTAGAGGTTAGCAGCTAGAGAGACCTACTGAAACTAGCAAATGACCTCCTAGCCTTTGGATGACAAACATTAATAGATAACTTACCAGTTATACATATTTTACTTGAATTATTTCACATTTTTTATACAAACAGAAAGAAGAGACTGTTCTTTATTCCTGCAGAACTTATTTTGTTATGAAAGAGACAACATAGTGTAATTCATAATTGATGGAGTGGGAGTAACATTCGCATTTTCTCTAGAAAGGCAGTCAGGTGCAAAACTATTTCATATACTTTAAGCAAAAGAAAACACCTTTTCTACAGTATGGAGAATTTATTCCATATTTAATTAATTCTTCCAATTAATTCTTGTGTGTTGTGTGGCAAGGACATATATGAGGGAATCTTTCAGAGAGTGACTGACAACCTATGAATTTCACCATTTAACTTATTTCAGAATGATTTCCTTGTGGACCCATACCATTCCATGACCTTTTGCTCTATAAATCTGCTAAGTACGTACAATTATATACTTCTCTGCAGCTAAATATCCTTTTGTGGAATTCTCTTCCTTATGAATCAATTACATTTTTGTAGTTCCAAGACCCTGTAATACCACTACCAGTCTTTTAATGCCTTCAAAGGTACAAACTCTTCATTTCCCACCTCAAACATAATGTTAGTCTCCATATAGCGCACAAATCAGATTTAGGGTTGTGCTTTCCACAAGTGGGCCACAGCTCTCCAGCTTCTTCCTTATGTTGTGAAGTTCTTCACTTCTTTCCCTGCTGTCACTGATTTTCTCTGTCCAGCCTCCTCACTGCGGGCAAAACTTAAAGCACACCATCTGGGACTACCTTCCTGTATCTTTACCACATCAATTTGCCTTCTGTTCACAAGTCTTATTTAAAAGCCAATCTTTAACTTCCTCTTAATCTCCATTTCCTCCAGTTTGTGACAGTTTTATTCAGTTCTGTAGAGTATTTGAAATTCAGTTTATGAAAAAGAAAATAGAAGGCTTTCACTTGTATGGTATTTGCTGACATTGGTGGTTGAAGCTACAAATTTTTATATATGTCTGCACCTTCTTTCAAAAAAATCAAATTAAAGCATGCTAAAATAATGTCATAAATAAAACAAATAAATGAAATATGATATTTGTTTGCCAAAATCAACTTTCAATTAGATGAGTAAGGCATAAGATTTCATAATCACTCTATCCAAGTAATGTACAATATCACAGATCAATACTAAGGACATTATCCTAAGTGAGTAAATCAATAGTTAATTTTGTGTATTCCAATGTCTTTGACTCAACTGCACTTATTAGAGCATAAAGAAGTACACCCAATAATGACCAACTTTTCAGTCTTTTTACTGTTATAGTCACTATATTACACGACAAAGGAGGGGAGGCATTTCAATAAATCTTAAAAAACCTTTTATTGAAGGACTATGAAGACACTGTTCCTTTCTTTTTTTTTAGCTAAATATAAGTGGAAGATGAAATATTTCAGGGATGGCAAGTCAAATCTTCAGGGCAGCACAGTGAGTTGTATTAGCAGTGATAGTTTGCAGAAGTACTGCTGCAGTTGCTGGTTCTTTAGGTGAACTACAGCTGCTGTATAGCTCCTTTCTGGGCTGTGTAATCAGCAATATGAAACTTATTTGTGCAACAGCACATTCACAGTTTCACCACATAGTAGTCTCAATGAAGTCAAAGCATAAGTTTAAGTTACATACAAGTCAACTTGAATTTATTTGACCTGGGAACCATTAAAAGCTTATCAGTTGTTACGTACACTGTATGACATTCATGGTATGTGATCTGACTTAGTTAAGCTGAGGTTTCAGACCAACTTCAGTGGAAGCGCTTGGTTGCTTTATTGAGAGCTAAGAATTTCCACTCCCATAGGTATCTAGAAACTTCATTGATGCAGACCTATTTAGCCTTTTATTTGAAGTGTTAGACCACCTGCTATCATCACTTAGGAAGAAGCAATGTTTTAATATAAATTATAGGTTTGGGAGATCATTCTTTTTCTTTTCTCTATTTAGCAAGAAGTCCTGTTTTACGAGGAGCTTAAGTGTAGAGTACCAATTTAGGAAATTGTTTTAGGTTAGTCCAAAGACCTGACTAATTTTCTTTTGGGTAACATAAACTGTTAACAGTTAGCTACTATGTACTTTAGTCCTCAATGCCAGAGTTCCTTTCAAATATTTTTCACAATTTATGCAATGAGCTAACCTACTTGTGTATTACATTCTTGAAATTTAAACCATGCAATAGACCTCCTGTCAATTCTATAAATAAATAATTTATAGTCTCTCTCCATCCTTCACATAAGCCTTCCCTACAACCCAGAATATTAGTTATTAAAAGACCTGAATTACTGGATTTCACCTTGTTATAAGTATTCTTTTTTTTCCTACCAATTTAAAAACAGAACACAAGCAAGAAAATATTTCTTCTTCTAGTTCAAATTGGCATTATTGTCCGTTATTTTATTGGAGAGCTCATTTCCATAATATTAAATTTTATTGAAAGGGAAATAATTGTCTTTTAAATCAAGTAGGGATAAAGAGTTAACCAGAAGGAGGACATGGGACTGCAATACAAGCATTATCATACAACTATAACTTTACCTACAGTTCATATTTTTTGTTTTACCATGTGGTAAGTACAGAGAAATAATAGCTTCCAGAAAAAAAGCTCTGAAGGAAACATCTATTATAATTTTCTGCATGGATATCCACATACACTAAAGTGACAGGATTTGCATTATAATTTGACATACAGAACAGCACAAGCAAAAACTGAAGTCAGAGCTATTGTGAAGCTATTCTTACCTTTTTGTTTTTTTAAATGTAAACCGCAAAGTAATATTTTATGTTATATAGACTATATACATTGCCTGATCTCATATAAATCATTAGGGACAACATATCTTTGTGAATTATCCTTCAACAATACTTTGAATTAGTTATTTTAATTTTTTAAGAAGGATTTGCAAATTACTCTGATGAAACTCGACCATAAGGTAGCCATTATTCAAATGGCTGGGCATCAGTGTTGTCCTAGGTTACAATGTAAGATGTGCCCAAATGTATGTATTCTATCACCATCTTCATAAGCTGTTAAAACTGGTGGGACAGTGCTCCCCCATCTCCTTCATGACTCATCCCTGGTAAACTCATGGGGATATCTTCTGTTAATGGGCCAGCTGTTGACACCAGCTGGGGCAGAGTTCTTTATCTCTCCCGTGACCCATCCTCCCTCCAGGGGGATATCTGCTGTNCCATATCTTTGCCTGAAAGTCCCTTAATTTCAAAATTATAATAATTCGGAGGGAAGGAGGTTGCATCTTCCATTCCAAGGGAGGCTCCTGCCTTCCTTAGCAGACTTTCAAACCAAGACAGTGTACACATGGAAGATGCGAGTGATTGCCTTTGAGTCATATGATTTGTTTTATTCTTTCTTCCTCCCCTTTCCTTTGCTCGTTAAACAATCTCAACCCACAAGTTTTCTTCGGTTTTCTCTTTTCTATTGTCTTCACCATCCTATGGAGAGGATAGAGTGAGTAAGTGGCTGTGTGGTCCTTAGCTGGCAGCTGGATCAACCCATCAGGAATGTAATTTCTTGTGCCTGTTCTTTCTGATGCATTCTAAAGCTAACATTGTTATCTAATTTTAAGGCTCTATATTATACCACATTACCAATAAAAAAGATGAAGGATACATATTGCAAATGTCATTCTGACAATGGTAATTCACCCTTACCTAGAAAAATGCATCAAAGGTATTTGAGCTGCTGGACTGCAGAATGGAGCTTTTATTAGCATAAGAGTAGCTGATTAATTATTCACGAGCCACCAGAGGGTCTAATACGACTGACAGTGGCTTGTGCTGTCATATAATAACTAGCTGGTAACTGGAATTTTCAGATGCAGTAGGAAATCAGAATCTCCTTATGCTGATGTAGTTGTGTCATTCAACTTTGTATTTCATCCACTCTAATCTCCCACCAGAGAAGATTAGGATCAGATATTAGGAAAAATATCTTCACTAAAATGGTGTCAAGCATTAGAACAGGCTGTCTAGGGAAGTGGTTCAGTCACCCTCCTTGGAGGTATTTAATAGGTGTGTACATGTGTCATTCAAGGACATGGTTGAGTGGTGAACTTGGCAGCATTAGGCTTGCCATTAGAGTCAATGATCTTAAAGTTCTTTTTCAATGTAAATTATTCTGGTATTCATCCCACAGTCCAGTTGCTTAATGCCACCCACTGCCTGGATGTTGCCTTTCCCTGATCTTAAAATTAAGAGCCAGACACGGTTAAGGGAAAAAGGGGTTTTTACCTCACTATTTATTTAAGGATCTCCAGGTGCACCACTCCGTCCAGGTGGAATGCGCCGAAATGCACACTCACGATAGATCGCGTATACGATTTATAGGCCTTGCCAATTAGCATATCCATCAAAGATTCCCCTGTGAGAGGCTTGAATGAACCTCTCATTCCAAAGAACTTTCTCTTGGATGGGCCTGTCTTAGTTTACAGGATGTGTGCTAGAAAGGACCTTGGTTTCTCAGGATAGCACAGGGCTTTCTGGCCTCCAGCTGGGAGGTCTCAGGATGTTTGGTCTCCTGGCTTAACGGAACTTTGGGTCTAAGCTAAGTTATCAGACTTAAGGAATTACAAGTATGTGGGCTAAAAGCACTGAGGATACATAAAAGGTTATATAAAAGGGCATATAAAAGGGGTATAAAAGGGGCATATAAAAAGACAAAAAAGTCGTCATGGCATCATGGAGAGCCAAGGTAAAATTTGTGAAGTACATGTTGCAATTAGAGCATATATAGGAATTCTTTCTCACATTCAGATCTTTGGTCTTTGACTTGTGTAATAAGTCTGTTGTAATATACCTTTGGAAAAAATGGTATTTGGTGCAGAGATTATGAAACCCCTGTGATCTCCATCTGCTTTTAAATCTTCCTTTATTATGCTTCAGTTGCTTCCTATTCTCTAGTTTTTTACCTTTTAGAGGAGGATGAAGACAGTCTGTATTTTTAAAAATTAATTTTCTAGGGGATTGTTAATTCAATATCTGTTCTTTTACAGCTGCTGTGGCTGAAGAAGAAGGAATGGGTCTTCTATTTTTATGAATATATGTTAATTCATTAACCTTTTTTGTTGATCACTGAGGAATCTTGATGTATAAAACATAATATGATGTGGAAAAATTTTGGTGCTCTTTGATAATGAATACAATATGAAGGACATAGTATGTGGAATAATATAGTCACATATAAACTGAATAATGCAATCACTTAGTGAACAAGTCTTTCAGGTCCCTTTCTAGATCCTACTTAAAAGATGATCCACATGAAAGTTATTTCAGAAACTTATATAATAAATGTTAGTTTAAGTAAATATACGCTGGGGAAGAACAGAGAAAGAGAAATGTAAATATTGAATAGAAATGCATTATTATTACTATAGCAAAATAATACTAGAAATTCCCTATTTCTTTTCAAAATACCTTTTCCACTTAGCAGAACCTGTTCTGGTCGGGGGTTTTTTAGTGAAATTCTTTTGCTCTCAAAAATGCCAAAGAACCATCTTGTAATGAAAAAAGTACTGAAGATTTTTTATCTGTGCATTAGCCAACATCAAAACGAATCCTTTCACATAAATTATTGCTGTAATGTTGACAACATAGGTGAACAATTTTGAAAAAGTCTGAAAAGTATGAGAGTCTAATATGATACCTTGCCATTAAGTTTCTACAGTATTTGTTTTCTGTAGATACTAACTGTATCCACATAGATGTCTTCAATGTCATTTCTCAGAAACAGTGAGTTTGTATGGATCTCACTGATTTGCTGTTCTGTGTTCCAAAATGGCATAGGTCTGTGACAAACAAGGTGAGAAATATATAGGAACAACAGGATAAAAATAAACACAAATAAATTGAGAAAAAAAATGGATGAAAGACGTGAGGAAAAAACTGCAGTGTTTGAAATTACAGTGAGCTACCATTCTTTGTCATGTTAAATTTTGCCCAAATTATTAAATCAATGTGGCAACTCACTTGGTGAAGCATAGCCAAAATTCTCAGGTGAACAATATATTCACATTTTAAAAAATCCGTGTTTTTCTCCATTTCCAATACCTTGTTTTTTTGGGGAGAATGTTGTTTAAACTGCATCTCCAACTCCATTTTGTCAGTCTCGGTGAAAGGATCAGCTGCACTGTGTTGCATAGGTTGTTATATGTTAGATTACACGTTAGGTAATACAGGCAGTTAGGAATAGCACCTGCACTGGAGGCATAATTTATTTGTGTAATGCTCTCTAACCTGATTTTAAGATGGCAGTATGTGTCCAGTATGAGATTTTGAAATATTAATTGCGATCTACTGCTAGAAAAATATGCATTTACAATAGTACCCAAAGACAATAACAAAAGTGTCACAAACTCTGTGGTCTCCATATCAAGCATTTGATTTTGTCCAAGGTGTTGACTAGTTCTTGAAACATGTTTAAAAAACCCCAAAATATTATACAATACAGAAAGTGTCCTAACTGTGAAAAGAAGAAACAACTCCACAAATTAGAGACTTTGAGAAAATTCCTTTGAAGAAGCTAAGTTTGGTTCAAGTTTAGGAAATAGCGACAATTGTGGTTTACGCTCAGGATTTGTCAGAAAGAAATGCAATTTCTTTATGCATGTACTAAAAATACAAGCAAGCAGAAACAAACAAACAACTACAAGAAAGACAAATCAACCAAAGAAACCAACTAAGCAAACCCCCCAAAACCCACACCTCTCATACACTTCAGAGTTTCTGGAACTGCAAGCACCTTCAGGAATAATGCAGCAGCCAGTGGTACCTACAGGGTTGTTCAGTTCTCCCAAAGTGGAGATTCAAATGATGGGCAGCTGAATTGTGGATTGTGCCACCTACATCTTAAATGATCTTTGGTTGGTGCTTAGATGCTTAGCTCATACCATATACAGACACCTACATTTAGGCTTTGTCATATAATTTGAATTCTACATTTATGAGTTTAGTATCCTCACAAATGTGCTGGTAGAAACTAGAATAAGAAAGAAAAACCTGTCCTTTCTTCCACTTCTTTTTTACCTGATAATTTCTCTGCCAGCCTGATTTTTTCTTAAGGAAAATATTCCTACTGCATGGTCTTAGTGTCTCTGTTGAGTATGTTGAAAACAAATTACTTCCTGACAGATTCCTGGAAGGACTGACAGAAAACATGGGCCACCTCTGGCGATGAAGTTTACACAATGTGAATATGTCTTCTTTCCTCTCATGCAAGAATCAGGTGAAAGAATGATTTTATTTCTGAGTAAACCAAAGTTATTTTTAACATATTTCATATCTCAGGAACTAATATAGCTGAAGACTTGAAAATAAATGTTGAAGTACTTGAAGTAAATCAGTTTTTTGGGGTAAGGTACTTTTTAAGTCCCTTTGAAGCCACTACAGTTGGTGTAAATGAGTATTCCTGTCACTTATAATCAGGTCATAAACACACCTAGTAGAAAATTTTCTGTGCCTTTTGAATTCCCTGTATAACCACATTGACCCAATAACTGCTTTTAAATGATAAAAATATTCCTCTTTACCACTGCTTATAAAATTACAAATAAACAAAAATACCAGTGGCTGGAAAGCATGAGTATAAAGCCCTTGATATATGGATGTATGTATCAAGAGGAGGTTTAGAATTCAGAAAAGTATTACTTTAGATTTCAGAAATAAAACTTAACAATCATTTTAATTAAAAAAAACCTGCTACTAACCAGATGTAGATCAACACACGTAGAATTGTGCTCACAAGCATTGACTATGCAGTCATCAATGTCTTGGTCACATTTCAATCCAGCGTATCCTGGGTTGCACAAACAATAGAAGCCATCGACAACTGCAACAGAGATAGTTCTTCAGTACTAAGAGTCATAACAACAAATGTAGTAAAATTAGTAAGTTACAGTTATGAATACTACCTGGAAAATATTAGGACCAGCTTTACTTTAATGTGTGGACATGTTAAAAAATCAAAATAAATTGAATGTGATCTCAAGATATCTTTTAATTATGAAAGCAGATTCATGTACTGCATTTTACTTAAACAATGGAAATATTTTGATTCAAGAGTTATAAATCAATGAGTTAAAAAGTGATGTTTTCTTACAAGTAATGAGTAATCTTCCATCACAAAACAGTCACAAAATACGTAAGATTCTATGTTTTAAATTACGTCTAAATGAGATGTGACAGTTAAACAATGTTTGGTTTGTTGGCTGTTTTTAATGTTGTTGTTGTTGCAAGGAATTCCTCATATTAAACCACTATATTAAGGGAAAACTTACTTGAGTTGAATTTTTCTATGATGTATTTCTTAACAAGATAATGATAACAATCCTGTCTCTTTTTCATCATTAGTGATCCAAATGGAGAGAAATCTTTAGAGTGCTCCATCTATATATGGAGTTCATGACAGCAGTAATTGCACTTCTTGCAGTCCTGCATTTATTTTAACCTCAAAGGAGTCCCTGGATTCTTCATTATCGCTGAGATTTACCATAGAATCTATTCTGCCATTGTGTTTGTACACACAGCTGCTACTGTATTCATTAAACACTCTAAGTCCTTCAGCACAGCAGCATTATTCATGTACTAAAAGTTTCCCAGCTTCCTTAGGATTCCAGCTTTCTGCAGTCAGTGCACATAGGGTAGAGGGACCCAAATGTCCGCATGATAAAACTCAGGCCAGAGGCACCACAAAGACAAGCTGTTCCTCGCAAAATTGGCACTTTGTCAGCATGAAGAACTTTAATACATCTCATCTACATTCCAGTTCAAAAATATCTCTAAACCAATGTAGACCACATAGAAAACATCTTTAAATGTAGTAGGAAATAATCTTTACTAGATGGAAGGTGAAGTCACCTTATTCCCAGATGAGGAAAGGCAGACTTTTTAAGGTATTTTATTGAAACCAATTTTTATTTTTATTTTAACTAGGAGAGTTTTAGACAATGATGTATTTAGTTATTTGGGCTCAGTTCCTTAGGGTCTCACTTGACACCAGTAAGCTGCTTAGATCTTCTGCAAATTTTTCTTAAAAAAAGTGCATTTCATGGAAATTCTTAAATCATCATTCTTTTTTTGAAAAAGGATGTGAGATAACAGAAGAGAGATGTAGAAGAAGACAAACACATTTACTCAGTGCTTAACGTGTGGACCCTATGAGGAAAAGTTGAGTCAACCAGGCTTGCTTTGTATTAGACCTTCAGGGAAGTGTTAATAGTGAGAGGACTATATAACAATAGCTTCAAGGGTAGTTGCACAAATGACAGAACTGAAATCCTCTTAGTAGTGCTAGCAGGTATTATGAGGCAATGGCCAAAAGTTACAGCTCAGGACATTTGGATGGGATTGGAAGAGGGTGAGCATTACCAGAGCAGTTAATCAGTGGAATACGCTGTCCCAAAGAGTTAGTGAAATTTCTGTCCCTCTTTGAAGGCTTTCAAAATTCAGCTAGAAAAATCCCTGACTGACCTGTTCCAACACTGTTAGTAGCCTAGCTTCATGCAGGGTTGACTTACATGACCTCCAGATGTCTTTCTGCTTTCCAGTCAGCATTTTAAGATTCTCTGAAAATTACTACTTCTACTTTTTTTTTTTTTTTACCAAATGTATAAGGTGTCTGATAAGTGGTAAGAGCCCCATAAAACTTTCAAGTAAGTACTCCATACCTAGATTGTTACTAAACTTAGCCTGCCAATCCAGACAGAATTGAGTAGGGTAATCAAGTTGCTTCTAAAACCTTTAAGTAATCTTCCAATGGAAGAGTAAGTTACACATTTACGTATCAGAAGGTGCTTTATAGTAAACAGATACACCCTTTTACATTAGTTTGAAATTAAACAGAATTTCTTGACTTATTAGAATTATGACATATAATGCCTAAATGCTCCACGACCTCTTTTTCAGCACCTGAATATTCTCTCATCAAATGCACAATGTAAGATGGTTTTGGCTAATTTAGGTATCAAAGGAGACAGCACAAATCTCATTAAAATTTCTCATTAGCTACAATTCTGACTCCCTGAACACAAAAACCTCAGTGCAGGGAGTTGAGGCATTTTGGCAAAAATAATCCTTCTGGTACAGGCTGTGGAGCTTCAGACAAACTAAATTTCAGTAAATTATCCACTGTTCTCCCCAGAGCAGCTCAGCAGCTACAGATGCTTCAAGAGAAAGACTACTCTACATTAAAGTGAGTAACCAGGCTGAACTCACTGTCATAGCAGTATCCGTGGAGGCAAGGGTTAGAGCTGCACTCATTGACATTGATCTCACAGCGTGGACCTGCAAAGCCCTTCACACACTGGCAGTGGAATCCAAGGGGAAAAACATCCGAATTCATTTCTTCTATGCACACAGCTCCATTCTCACAGGGATTGCTGGCCTCACAAGGCCTAAACTCACAGTTCGAACCTGAAAAAGAAAACGGCAAAGCTGTCAGTGTTAAACTAATGAAGATATCCCTGCAGCTGCTGCCTATTATGAGCTTTATTTTCTTTATAACCCTAGTTAAAATCGAGTTGGAGGGTCTCAGAGGTACATATATGTATAGTACCATGCAGAAACATATATTTGCTTGATAGAATTAAAAAAAAGGAGACAATTTATGTTTTCTTTATATTGCTTTCTGTGATACAATATATTTTAAAATCTTAATAGCTATCTCATAGATTTTGATAGATAGGTATATCTTATAGCTTTTCTCTTTACCCTTGTGCTTTAAATGGCACAAAAATGCAATTTTTAAAAAATGTTTTAAAAATTATTAATGCATTTTGATTGGATCTTCCTGATATTTCGTCTTGATAACTGTTGTCACAACTACCATGTGAACTGTTCATACATTAAGCCATAATACTGAACATGAATTAAACATATGTAACATTTTATAATTGTTCTGCTTACCATCAGTGACTGAACACAAATTATTTTACTGAAAATATGTACTTATTTAATCATGAGTGAATGCCTCCATTATTTATAAAAATTCCATACAGTAGAAAATCTCACACAGTCCCATTGTACTCTTTCCTCATTAACACTCTCTTGTATAGCAGATTATGTACATTTTTCTGGGCTATCCAAGGGACTGTGTGATTGTGGATCTTGGTGCGAATAGTGTGGATCTTTGGTCACAGATGCCCTCATCTAAATCTCTAATTTACAATAATTAGATAAAAAGAGATTTAAAGGCCCTATAAAATGAGCCCTAATTTGTTAGAACATTAACTAGACTGTTTCATGTTTTCCAGCACTGAAACTGGAAATGAGAAGGGCAGAGACAACTGAGATAAATGGGTTTGGGTTTGTAAATCTGCCTGCCTTTTTCACTCAGTGTTGCTGGAGGCAAGTCTGTTCTTTTAGGCTTAGTTTCAGACAGAGCTCAGTGGCTCTCAGGGCTGCAGCAAACAGTACACAAGCCTCTCTGAACCCCTTTGAAGCCTTTCCATGACTACTGGAGCTGGGTTGTGTCTATGCAATGCTTTCTGGTGGAGCTTCCCAGGGTTTGCTCTACTCCGGGCCTTCTGCGCCCTTCACCACTGCCCTTGCCCCAGCCCCGGTTGCCCAGCCATTTCTTTTCTGCAGCGGTTTCTTCCTGTCCCAACAACCTCTCTGTTCCTCAGGGAGGCTGTAGCCTTAACCCAGTGATGGGCAATGCGACACTACAAGATAAAACACCTGGGTAGTCATGTGGAAAATATAATTCACACAGTTACGCTATAGTAGGTTGATCTTGGCAGCTGACAGATGTCCATCCAGCCATTCTCTCACTCCCCCTCAACAGGCGGGTGAAAAAAATAAGATAGAAAACCTTGTGGACTGTGATAAAGATGGAGACATTATTTACAAATTACTGTTACGGACAAAAGAGAATCAACTTGAGGAAAACTGATTGAATTCATTGCCAATTAAAAATAGCACAGGATGGTAAAAAACAAATACAAAACTAAAACCACCTTTCTCCATCCCTCTTTTCTTCCCAGACTCAACTTCACTCCTTCACTCCAGACTCCTCTACCTCCTCCTCACCCATGAATAGCACAGTGGGGTGGGAAGTGGGACCTGTGGTCAGTCCATGACAGCTCTTTTCTGACTCTCACACTTTTACCCTGCTTCAGTGCAGAGCCCCCACGGGCCACAGCTCCTGCCAGAAGCCTTCATAATAATGAAACAAACACTGTCCAAAATGTCAGCAGGATTGTAGGTGAGCTGACTGCTTACTGTAAGACAGTCATCTAAAGGCTGAATTCTAAAGGCTTTTAATAAGAACAAGAAGTTGGAACAGAAGTGAGGTTAAAAAAAAATCCAACAACCCTTTGACCCCAGTAATGATGCTGACAAAAGAGGAAAAAACAACACAAGTTGTTCCCTGTCTTTATGCTTATGATCTCTCTGATGCAGGATGATCCTGCTAAAGACAGCCAACACTCTCAGATCTGGAATTCATGAAATTGCACAGCAAAAGAAGCCATATGGCTCACTGAGATTTTGCCCTGAAGTTTTCATATTTATATCACAACAGCTTGACATGAGTGAAAACCCTGCTGATTCCTAAAGTGGAATAACACAAATAAGCTTAACACATGGCTCACAATCCTCAATGGAACTGTCAGATGATCCAGTAATGCAGTACTTAATTTTCTTTACCTGGAGAGGTAGCTTTACCTTTGCCTCTACCTTCTGTGCACTTCCTTTTCTCTTTACACTCACTCAGGAGTGCCCCATTTATCTGTTTTTCTGCCACACTTGCTTGAGTTCGTGTACATGGGAAAGAACTGTGCTTTGAGAAAACTGTCTTTTAAGATAAATCAGTGGACTCAAGACAAATCCTTTTTCCCTTCAGTGCAATCTCTAATGGGAGCTTGCCAAACAGATTTCTGAGTGAATGAAAACCAACTCACTGAAGTTTGGAATCATTATTGCTCTACTTGAATTCCTCATTTCTCTTAAGATTATGAACTCTATCATCTCACTGCCATTATTGCCAGAGTTCTTTTTCACCTGTAGATGCCAAACTTCCTCTTGCTTATTCACAAATATAAAATACAGATAAATACCTCCCCTAGTTGTCTCACCCTAAAATTTCTTTAAAAAAGTGTCAACATGGTCAACTATTTGTGTCTTTCCAGCAAAAGTCAGTGTGGTAATATCCCAAGGAGAACTAATGTTCCTAAGTCTTTCTCCAGTTTCCTACAGATGACTTCATAAACTTTCCTGGGTCAAGCTACCTGTAGCAGACATCCACCACAATATACCTTTAAATGGTTGCCATTCCATTCTGCCTGATTTACTTGAGAGATGTATCAATGAAGTCTTGCCTGCGACATTAATCAGATATTAATCCCCAGCATGCGTCTCTTTCTACCAGTAGTGCTGAGAAAATTCTACCTGGGCCCCCACAGCTTTTGCCCCTGCTCCTAAAGTCCCCTAGTCATCTTTGATATACTCTGGGTTGCTGTTGGCATTGTCATTGTTGCTGTCATGGACAAGCAGCAAAAGTAAGCAAGCTCTGGTATCCAGCCAAAATCTGGTAATCTCTTTCCCACACTGAGATCTCTGACATGCAAATAAACCTCCTCACAGATCAGATCTGGTCAACTAGTACCACTCTCCCTCAGAGAAGTGTCTTATCTGTTGTCACCCATTGCTTTATTTTAGTGGTACTGATGAGGGTGGATGTGTCAGACAGCTTACTTGCCCTTCCAGATAAAACCTCTCATCCAAATAATCAGAAGGAATCATCTTGCAGCCTTCACAGTTGTAGAGCCTCCTTCTCCCCATGCCTGAGTGTATTCTCTACCTACTCTGATCTTGTCCTCGCATCTTGATGCTGTGGATATCAGGCTTTCTCCCTTCAGGGTCTCTAAGAACTTCTTCATCTTCCATTTTGTTATCACTAATCCTGTGTAGCCTGTTGCTACCCTCCAGGTCCTTCCCCTTGCAGCACGGAAACTAAACCAGGATTCATGGCAAGGAGCTCATGCACCTTCCTCCCATGGTGTTCCACAAACAGGAAAATGATTCTTGCTCAAGCTCCCCAGGAGTGTATGAATTACAGTGAAGTTTGTGTAGATTTGAAATTACACCAAAATTATTTCCTGAAAAAAATATATTTCCCCGCTTTTTAAGGAATTAGGGAAAACAAATTACTTTCTTTCATTCTAACTATAGTAAACTGAAACAGCACAAAGAAAAAAAAAATCAAATTATCCTGACATTTATAAAGAATCGCAAATTAAAATATGGCCAGAAAGTAGTTTACCAAATGAGGCTAAACCACATGGAATGATGTTAGTTGCTATTAATATTAGATTATTTTTTCAGTGCCTTATTTCAAACAATATTCAACACTTTTTAATTCGATAGTCTATGTCTTTTTCCTCCCACCCAGCTTTCATGCATAGCATTGCACGAAAAATCTTTTTTTCTCCTACTGTCAGAAATGGCAAAGGTTTCATTCCTGTTCTAACTGGAAGATTGGTAAAACAAAAAGATAATAAAATAATAAGACACTGTCCATACCACTCAGTGTCCCTTCTCCTGAATCAATTTTTAACTATCAGTGTTAAGAATTAATAAGTAAAAAGACTATTCCCTTACTCAGAAAACCACAACTGTTTATATCATTTTAATACATTTCTGAAAATCTTTTACTGTTAAGTAATTAGTTATTAATGCTAATCAATACAAGGAGCAAGAAAATAAGAAAAGAAAATTGGATGAGATAATGTAGAATTTTTTTTAAAAAACTTCTGATGTAATAACATAATAACTACACTCTAGCATATCCACACAAAGATTAAGGTTGGATAGTAGTAGGTACTGGTGGTTACACAGTTGCAAAACAAGTTCACTTGCAGCTGTTGCTCTCATAGCAGCATTTTTTTACAAAGCTGTAAAAAAGATGTATGATTATGGATAAATCAAGCAGCAAACAGGTTATAGGTTGAATTTTTTTCCATAAAAGTAACTTAATCAGGAAACAGTTTTTATGTTTTCAGCATTTTGTCTCTCTTCTAAATATTCTTTAGAAAATTTCTGTACAAATATTTTTGTACAAATGTTTTACTGTAGCAGATTGATTTCAATACCTCTATTTTGTACTAAACCAATGCAACTCCTCACTTGATCTGAAAAGTTTCTGAAATATCAAGTCTGTGATTGTTGACAGAAACGAATGCTGTGCATTTTTTAAATGCACAGGAAAAGTTTATAAACTGTCTTCTCTCACTGGCATGTCAGAATTTTTAAACTGGCCATCACAGAGTAAAAAGGTAATGTTTACTACACAGCTGACAAAAAAAAGAACGTCCAACAGATGAAACGTGAAAGAATCCAGCACAGAAATTGGTTAATTAATCAATAAGTTCAGCTCATCTTTACAACTGTGCTTATTTCCATTAGACAGATTTAACCTTTTTGCTTGTTTAATTCTTGGCTACATTTTATTAACTACAATAATAGATTGTCTTTAAGAGGCAACTAAAGGCGTCTCTATCAGAATAAACCTGAAAAAACCCCAGAAGTATATACACAGATCATTAAATTAAAAAGTGAGCTGAAGGACAATTTCTTTTACAGTTGCACAATATATTGCATTAAGTATTATACTTTTTTATCTACACATAAACATATACTCATAGCATATAGTATGCTTCTCTGTTAGCATACTATATATCAAATAATGAATAATTTATTTGGAAAACACTTTTTCTTAAGGAGTGAGAAACATATTGCATATTCGGAAATTTCATTCTACTAATATTAATGAATTACCTTTTCTACTGTATTTGCTTATAATACTTCTAGGTTAGAATTTCTAAATACCATAAATGAAAACTAAAAAATAGTTTTGCTGAAAAAGACTTTTAAGGCTATTACTAAAGGTCAAAAGCCCAATTTATAAATGGTATTTATAAATACCATAAATGAACACTAAAAATAGTTTTTGCTGAAAAAGACTTTTTAGGCTATTACTAAAGGTCAAAAGCCTAACTTATAAAAATGACATAGAATATAAATTGCCTGAGATAAATTTCCATTTCTTTATTTGAAACTATTGATATTTGTTTATTTGCTCAGCATAAGTGTGTACATGAAATGTTTTGATGTATAGTACTGAATTCTCCTATAATCAGAAGTGACATCTCTTCAATGTTGTTATTCCTTAGGAAAATAATTTTAAAAATAAAACATTTGCTACTAACATTTTAAGGAATTAACTCTGACAACAGTTTTCGAATTCAGCATTTTGCTGTAAAAGTATGGACTGCAAAATATATCTCATTGCAGACTGCTGGCACAATTATGACAATACAGTGAAAATAAAATATCTACCAGAAAAACAACTGTGTCATTTGGATGGCAGTTTCCTAAATTATAACAAGTAGTCTGGCAATGGTGTTAAATATGCACTCATGAGGACAAGAAACTTTCAAGAACTACCAAGCAGGTAGCAGCACCAGCACTATGATTCTGTGATCATAACGTCACTGCAACAGCATTGTTTCAGTCTTTTTCAACTTACATTTTAATGACAGAGCTGAAAGACACTTCTAACTCTGAAATGAATCACTACTATTTTCCAAGATAAATTAAGTAAACTGAATTATTTACAATTAAAAAAAAATGTATTTAGTTATGGGAGATAATCCATTGTACAAAGGCACTGTAAAGCTGTATAAAGACATGCCTCCCCACCCCCCCAAACCCTGCTCCTAATCTATGTGCAACTTACTGTTTTTCCCAAGATTATCCTTTTGAAATGAGTGGATACAAGGATTTTAATTCAAGAGTTATTTGAGAATTTTAGAAAAATATGTGGGGTTTTCTTCATCAACTTTACACAGCTCAGTAGCTCTTACTCCCAAAGGCTTTCATAGACTTACCATAAAATCCCAGGAACACTAAGGAGCAAGAAGTTAGATACCTAAAATTTGAGTTCCTTGCAAATGTAAACGTTAAATGTCTTAATGCTAAAGATAAAATTGTCTCTATTAAAAGTTCAAAACTTTGAGAAGCTTAGATGTACATCTAAGCTTGCCATTATTTTAAAAACTGCCTGCTTATCTGGATCTGCTATGGGACATATGAAAAGAAAAGAACTCCAGAAGCGAGATGATTAAAGACTAGTAAAAGTAAATAGAAAACCAGAAGCACCCTGGAAATGGGTAGAAAAGAGAAAAAAACTGAAGTACGCATATTTTCATATTACTTGAAATTAAGCTGAGTATTATAATAACAGTTTAAAAACATAACAAGTATTTTCTTACACTTCAAATTTATAGCAAATCCATTCTTTTCTTTGAAATCCAAATTCTACTTTCCTTTAAAGGAATTACTTTGAGATTCTGTGTATAAACATTGGAAAGGCACTTTCTCTGAAATCCATACTAATTGAAAATTATATAATTGTTTTTTTCTTTTTTAAAGGAAGGATATTTGAAAAACAATACTTAGCATTTTTCAAGTAAAAATACATTTCCTTCATTATATATGATAATACAGAGCATGCAACAGTGCTGAAATAGAGTATGAGAAAGACCCACATCACAAATTTTAAAATGAAGATCACACAGAGATGTATATATTATTGCTCCATACCTGTATAAATTTCTGTAAAAACAGAAAAAAGCAGAAGTTGAGTATATTATTTAGGTGCAATTTTTTTCTTCAAAATATGCAAGTTTATAATGAATAAACAATAAAGATATATCTGTATCCACATCTGTGAATTTCACATTTCAGCATAAAAACATGCTTCACTCTTTCTCAGAACTAAAAGAAGAATTCCACTAAGGAAAAAATTAACAAAAATTTATTTTGAACTGAAATATATGGGAATGCTTTTCTTTTTATTCTTTATTTTATCTGCATCAGCATTCAACTGAAATTACAGAATCACAGAATCACAGAATGACTAGGTTGGAAGAGACCTCCAAGATCACTGAGTCACCTAACACCTCAACTAAACCATGGCACCAAGTGCCACATCCAGTCTTTTTTTAAACACATCCAGGGATGGTGACTCCACCACCTTCCCAGGCAGTCCATTCCAGTACTTTATTATTCTTTCTGTGAAAATATTTTCCTAATATCCAACCTATACCTCCCTTGGCGCAGCTTGGGACTGTGTCCTCTCGGTCTGTCAGTTGCTGCTTGGTGGAAGAGACCAACCCCCATCTGACTACAGGTGGGAAGTTGTAGAGAGTGATGAGGTCACCTCTGAGTCTCCTTTTCTCCAGGCTAAACAACCCCAGCTCCCTCAGCCGTTCCTCACAGGGCTTGTGTTCCAAGCCCCTCACCAGCCTCGCTGCCCTCCTCCGGACACGCTCAAGCATCTCAATGTCCTTCCTGAGCTGAGGGGCCCAGAACTGGACACAGCACTCAAGGTGCAGCCTCCCCAGTGCCATGTACAAGGGAAGAATGACTTCCCTGCTCCTGCTGGTCACACTGTACAGGCCAGGATGCCATTGGCCTTCTTGGCCACCTGGGCACACTGCTGGCTCAGGTTCAGCTGGCTGTCAACCAGAACCCCCAGGTCCCCTTCTGCCTGGGCACTGTCCAGCCACACTGTGCCCAGTTTGTAATGTTGCAGGGGAGTTTTGTGGCCAAAATGCAGAACTCGGCACTTGGACTTATTAAACTTCATCCTGTTGGACTCTGCCCATCCACTGAATTGATCCAACCTATTAGTAGTATGTGTGGCAAACTTACAGAAAACTTGTATCAAACTTAGGTTTTCCTTATGGCCTAGAACTTGTGGGTGCCAGTTTGAGTTGCAGTAATGGCTATCTTTAGTTCTGGTGGTCAAACTCTTCTGAGTTGCAAGATCACACTTTCATTTTCTTAAAATTTGAGTGATTTGACAGATATTATTTATAGCAATTGATACGAAGATTATAATTTTATTACTTTTATTTTTTTGCATTGGCAGATGACCCTATGCCATAAATAGGCTCACTACGTAGAAAAATAAAGCTAAAAACATTTGCATCAATAGTCAAAAAAAACCACTCTGAAATTTGGCAAGCTTTTCTTTGAGCAGCAGCCATGCCTTCATAACTTGCAGGGGAGCCCTTGAAAAGGTAACCATGTTTTAAGTCCTTAAAAATGGTGGTTTGTACATGCTTTCCAGAAAACTAAGGGCCAGATTTCCATTTGCAACTTGTATGATCTCCATAACTTAAATATGCTTCCTGAATAGAGGATCTTGTCCACCATTCTCACAGAATAACTGATGAAATTCAAACCCCTTATTGGCTGTAGGTGACTGGATTTACACATGAAGTATTCCCAAATTACTCATGGCTGTAAAGGCTTAGAAGATTTTTCTTGTGGATCAAGATATGTCCCAAGGTGCAAACTAAAAGCAGAGTTGAAAATATAGCACTCACCTCACTGAATTTGTATGGATAGAGTTAAGCAAACATGGCTTTTAGAGATGCCTTTGTGTTCTCAGTGCTGTTCTGGAAGGCCACAGCTCTCCTACAGACCTTGGCATATCTGTCAGAGCCTTAGAGATATCTAACATACCCAAAAGCACATAAACAGACACTAGAAATGGCTGGGAAAAAGGCTTTCACTCTGAATTTTTCCATTTTGGAGACAGAAGCAGCTGAGTTTATTCATCTAGATGGCAGCTTTTAGAAACAATACAAAACCCAATAGAAATATCAGAAAAAAATTCCAAAGTCCTGCAGTGACTTCATATACAAGCCAACAGCAAGTCCCAGCTCATACTGATTTCCATTTAGGCATTACATATCATTTATTGTTCAGAGGCAATGCATGTTTTCTAGGTAATATAACCCAAACATGGCCACTCTGCTTCTCTTCCCTCAAAAAGCTCCTATGTGATGCAGAGTGCCCTTCATATATCTATGCATACTTTCATTTTTCCCCTAAATAAAATTTTATTTGACTGTTCAGTGGCAAGAGACTGGCAAAACAAGATAAAACCTGATGTTGAACAGGATATAGTGGTTTATGATCTAACATAGACATAGGCTAGAAGGAGCCACAGGTCATGCAAACGTGCCTTTTTGCATGGGGCTTGGCACAGGAAAGACTGAGGTTTGGCCTACAAGCACTGGGAAAGTAATTGCTCCATTATCTCTACTCTAGCTTTTTGCCTTCATGACCACTTACATTCCGTACTTATTATCTGTTTTGTAATTAGCTGTTCCCATAATCGAGTGTCCTGTGATGAAAACTCCATTATTACTCTTGTTTTTCAACAGATTTAAGCATTTTTTTTTTCTGCTGAGTTGCCTTTCTTACTAGTTTACTTTTTTTTTGCAAAATGTTTGATGGTCAATTACCATTTTTGCTTTAATCTTAATTGGAGCACATTTGGAGACGTGTCATTAAGGCTGCAAGATATAAGTAGACATTTCCTCAGAACTGAATTTCAATTTTCCTCTACAATTGCATATATTTGATTTAAAAGGTCATAGCTAGTAGCAACCTCTAGACAAAATACTTACAGAGCATTTTTGAAATGAGTAATGTAAATAATTTGGATCAAAGGATAGAAATCTTTGCTCCATTTATTAAAAACAAGTTACTAAACAACTGTTGAGGGTTTTCCTTTTTTTTTTTAAGGAAAAAAAAACAAGTCAACTCTCATAGGACTATCATATATCCAATATACAGTCTTTGATTGAAACAAGAATTTTAATGCTTTCTTCCTTCCTGAGCTTTCTTTGGAAACAGCAGATTACTGGCTCAGTCCATGTGTCACCGAAATGTTGCTAGTTAGTTTCACCTTTGCCTTAAATACCAGTGTAGAAAATGGGGAAAATTTGCAGGTGTGGGAGCACAAGATCTGTTCTTAGCTATCAATAATACCAAATAAGAAAAAAGCAGCCTTATAAATCTTACTTTATCTTCTGTAAAAATGAGTTGGTATAGAAACTGTAGTGAGATCATTCACCTTTTGTATGGTAAGAATGCTGAAAAGCAGCTTGCCTGATACAGGGACAAACTCTACCACATTCTCAGCAATGACTGCGGTCTATTAGTTGTGAGTAGCTTCATTGATGTGGCTAAGTGATTCATAAAAATGTTGCCATTTCAAAGCTGTCAACAGTAAGGTTCCATTTATTACTATGAACTTCACTGTTAAAAGAATATTTGAATATACCTCAATGTTCTTACAAAACAATAAAACCACTAATACAAACAGCATGGATATAAATATATATAAAGTTATAACATTTACTATTTGCAGTGCTTTTGAATATGTTTGAATTTTTAATGGGACAACACAGTATTTTCTGATAGAGCCATGGAAGTTTTCATTCTACCTTTCGTGAAGCCATTAGGACCCCTAAATGAGATACAACCTCACCATATGTTTCTCACCCATTCTGGTCTCTGCCAAAGGACTTAACATCAATTCTGTTATAACTGTGATCCTGTTATAGAAAGGCTTCAATTTTAGAATTAATATAATAATAGAAAAGTTATTATACTAACTTCTCAGCTAGGGTACTATATTGGAATCAAACTCTCAATAATACTGAGAATATTAAAATATTTTGTCTTGCACCCAAATCAAGTTTATCTTCCTTCCTTCTCCCACTTCCAGTTGCTTTATCAGCAGGAAATGCAACAGCTTCACTCTTCTGTGTTTCTGAAGAACTTCAGAATGTCCATTGATACAAAATGTCCAATATATATAACTATCACTGTTGTACCTCAGTTATGGCAGAAAAAAGGTGAAAGTGGAGGCATTTCTAAAATGCATATTTGCAAGTACTCATCTATACACCAAGCAGAAGCAACTGTACCAGACATACTAAGGTTAAATCCTACATGTAAAGAACATCACACTGCAGTATATGTAAGTGGCAGCATGGCCACTTCAGCTCTGAAGCATGAGGTGTGATAATGGCTTGTACCATACAGGTTAGTGGCACAACACTGCTAAAAGCCAACAGAAACAGAGAACTGGACTTTTATAAGTGAATTGTCATGTTTGATTAATTAGATTATGTTCCCAAACAGATACAGATACACTACTTCTGGCATGGATAACTATTATAAATGGCAAAAGCATATTATACAGACCTAGATGCTATTTTTTTCTCTGTTTAACCTTAGTCACAGCACAGGCTCAGTGGGGCTCAATATTTTCTAGGATTTCTGTGGGTTTACACAGGAATCTCTTTTTCTAACCAGATTAATAACACAATATGGTATCGATTTTCTTCTGTTAATCAAATCTTGAGCTTCTCCAAACCAAGACCAAAAGAGTTATGACATAAAAGTATAAGGACTTTGAAGTCCATTATTTTGTGCCTTATCAGGGCTACAGGTAAAACTCAATGATTTTGGAAAATAGAAAATCAATTTTCAACTCCACAAGGACAAGGAACTTGGCTGAAATAGGATGAAAGTACTTCAACTATCATATTTAGTAATTAGAACTATCAAATATCAAATTTAGTAATTACAACATATTTAGTAATTATTAGATGTTGACAAGGATGTTGTTTTATATCTGAAAGTCTCATAGGTTTATTCAGTTTTCTCTTGAATTACACGTAGGTGAATTGCTAGTACTCTCAAGCTGTTCCTCTGAACATTTGGGAAAAGTCAAAGATAGTAATATCAGTGGCAAAAATGCCAATGAAATACTAGAATTTATAGAAAGACCATGATCTAGACTACTTGTGGGGAAATCTACTCTTGGAAGAACACTGGTGGAGAGGAAAGCATTAGTTTTGTTAGGGTTACACCAGCAGCATCAGAAGATATAATTCTCCAGTGCTCTCTATCCACTTACTTTATGAAAACTGGATTTTCTAAAAAAGACTTGGTGCCCACAGGAGAAGTAAAACTTCATTTGCATATCAAACTCGTAGAGTTAATTTTCAGAACCTTGATGCCTTAGGTTTTGATTTCTATAATTTTAAAATCCTGTACTGCCTAGTGTGTAACTCTAAAGTTTCTTGTAGCTTGTTAGCTGCTCTCTTAGGCCAGATAGACACAACAAAGCCTCTCTAAGCTTGCTGTTCAAGGACACTAGGGCTGTCCTAGGCCCAAAAGGTGTAAACTAGGACCATGAAAGAGGCGGAGAAATTGAAGAGAGCTAAAGTTTTAATTGGTGAATTTATGCTGATATGCAAATGGACCAAACCTATATCTGTGTCAAGAACTCGTGACTCATCATCCATCTTGGGGTCCATTTTATGGAAGCAGCCTCTGGCTCTCCAGGGTGTACCTTGAAGGCCTTCAAATAAATATCTACCTTTATTCCCTTACTCCTGTCTAGTCTCTGTTTCTAGGTGGCTGGGAGAAGGCAGGTGAACTAGAGACATTTGAAGAAAAATCTAGATATATATTATTGCTCAAGCATCATTTTACTTAAAAGCCTTTGGTGTCTTCCATTATTCTATGAAAGCCAATGGAATGAGTTAAAACATTTTTTCTAAGTAGACAAATCTGTGCTTTAAAAGCCCAAACAAACAAACAAACCCACTGTGCCTTCCAAGAAAAATGCAAGAAACTATGAGTAGAAAGTAATACTTCAGTTAAATTTCTGAGTAATTTTCATATTTATATACAATTAATATAAAAGTTTTTAAATATAAAAGTACCCATTCAGGATATTATAAAGTTTGCAGCACATAAAAATGAATAGCAGCTTTACTTGTTCCAAGAAGATTTGAAATATGAAGAAAGCAAAAATTAGCTTTTTCCTTTTTAAAAACATGAGGAAATGAAGGGGAAGAAAAAATGAAAAATTAAAACTTTCTGGTCATAATCTTTCTTAGTCTCCTTGTCAAAATAAATAAAAATAGTCAAGGAAATAGACACAAAAGTAAGATAAATGTATGTAAACCAGTTTCTATATATAGAATCAATTTCTAGCTTAATCTGACAGGCTATCTTTTGTACGAATGCACCTGGATGTCCAAATCATGCTCTGAATTCCTTATTTCCCCATTCTGTATAGTAGAGGTCAGCTGTACATCTCCTGACCAGCTGGTACATATTTCTGATATATTATATGTTCCTAGCAGTAGTGCATGCCCTTCCAGTCGGATTCTGTGATGGAACAATCAATTCATTGCAATATACTATGGAAATACAACTTCAGATTGCTTTCCAGGTAAATGACAGCATTCATCATACGGCATTTATGGCTTTCCACTGAAAATATCAGAAGCAAGAAAATCTGTGAAAATACGCAAAACCAGAACAGGTGTTCCTAGATAATTTTTGCCATTAAAATCATGGATGTACTTTTTAAACTAAGTAATTCTGTAATCTGTAATTAGTGTACACAAAGTTATTCATTTAAATAACCTGAATATAGCCACATAATTAGAAAACCAAGTTTAACTAACCATTATGTTGGCTTACAGTGAATCTGTTAAAGGCTACATTTAAAGAAGTTTAATACCAAATAAACTGATGGTGTGAGACAGAGCTAGAGTTTTCATATGAAACTAACTCTATTTTTATTTATACACATATAAATCTAGGTAAAATCAGTATAAGAATTTGATCTTGGAAGGTGTTGAATAAAGCTGTAAAAAAGTAAACAGCCTCAGACATCCTGTACCAAAAATATTATCATAGAATAGAATAGAATAATAGAATCATTTAGGTTGGAAAAGACCTCCAAGATCATCAAGTCCAACTTTTGACCAATCACCACCTTGTCAACTAAACCACAGCAATAAGTGCCAGTCTTTTCTTGAGCACCTCCTCGGATGGCAACGCTGGTACTTCCCTGGATATCCCATTCCAATGCTTAACCGCCCTTTCAGTGAAGAAATTCTTCTTGATGTTCAACCTGAACCTTCCCTGGTTCAGCTTGAGGCCATGCCCTCTTTTCCTGTTGCTGGCTGCCTGGGAGAAGAGAACAACCCCCACCTTGCTTCAATCCTTTCAGAAAGTTGTAGAGATCAATAAGGTCTCACCTGAGCCTCCTCCTCTACAGGTTAGGCAACCCCAGCTCCCCCAGCCACTCCTGATATGACTCGCACTCCAGAACCTTCACCTGCTCGGTTGCCCTTATCTGCACATGGTCCAGCCCCTCAATATCTGTCTTGTAGGTTGGGGCCCAGAACTGGACACAGAATTAGAGGTCTGGCCTCTACCAGTGCTGAGTGCAGAGGGACAATCCCTGCCCTGGTCCTGCTGGCCACACTATTGCTGATATAGGCCAGGGTGCCACTGACCTTCTCAGCCACCTTGGCACAGCTGGCTCATGTTCAGTCACTGCCAACCCCAGGTCCTTTTCTGCTGGGCAGCTTTCCAGCCACTCTGCCCCCAGTCTGTAGGGATGAATAGGGTTGCTGTGACGTAAGTGTAGGACCCTTCACTTCCTCGTGTTGAACCTCATACCACTGACCTTGGCCCACTGAACCAGCCTATCTGGGTCCCTCTGCAGAGCCTTCCTAA
>VYXC01005513.1:179798-222469 GCA_013397175.1 Platysteira castanea | reverse complement strand
ATCTGCAAACTGATTGAGGGTACACTTGGGTGCTTCACCCAGATCATTGACAAAGACATTAAACAGGACTGGCTCCACTACTGAGCCATGGGGAACCCCACTGGTGACTGGCCATCGCATGGATGTGATTCCATTCACCACCATGCTCTGGGCCTGGCCATCCAGCCCTTTCTTAACCCAGTGCAGAGTGCACCTGTGTTAGCCATGGATTACCAGCTTCTCCAGGAGTATGCTCTTGGAGACAGTATCAAAGGTTTTGATGAAGTCCAGGTAGACAACATCCACAGCCTTCCCGTCATCCACCAGGTGGGTCACCTGGTCATAAAAGGAGATCAGGTTGGTCAAGCAGGACCTGTCTATCCTAAACCCATGCTGGCTGGGTCTGATCCCCTGGTTGTCCTGTATGTGTCATGTGATCACACTCAAGATAATCTGTTCCATAACCTTGCCAGGTGCCAAGGCCAGGCTGACAAGCCTTTAGTTCCCTGAATCCTGCTTCCAACCCTTCCTGAGAACGGGCATCACACTCCAGTCAACCTCCAGTCATCTGGGACCTTCCCAATTAGCCAGAACTGATGACAAATGATGGAGAGTGTCTTGGTGAGCTCTTCTGGCAGTTTCTCAGTACCCTCAGGTGGATCCCATCTGGCTCCTTAGACTTGTGAGTCTCTAAGTGGCACAGCAGGCCACTAACTACTTCCTCCTTTAATGTTCTCAGAGGATCTCAGTTGCATTTTGTGAGTCTTGCCAGCAGGGCTTACCTTTTCCATTGAGCATATGAGACGCTGCTAGTCTCTTGAAGGATGACTACAGAAAGGTTGACTTTCTGAATTTTAGTTACTTACTTAAATATCTAAATGAATACCAAAGTCTTCTGGAAATCTGCCTCCTTCTCTAAGACGTACTCAAGAGACTAGTATTTCTAACCATGTACTGAAAATTATTTTACATTTTCCTGCACAGAGGCAATTCTGATACTGCAGTAGTCATTTACTTGTTATTGTACTGGATTTTATTCAGTAGAACATAAATTAAAACTAATAAAAATGACAAACTAAATTTTGACCACTAATTAAAATAATAAGAACAAACATGAGTGTTTGTTCATGAGCTCATGAATAATGAGTTTTATTCAACCATCTTCCCTAAAGGGGAAAAGTCCTGCTGTCTCAACATACCAGGAAAATTGCCTTTTAATGATTGTTCTGGAATCTTAAGTAAGTATCATTATATTGAACTGCTGGAGGAAAAATGTGTTTAATTTATAAATCAATAGGTGCTTTTAATTGAGACTATCACTTGAATTAGATTAGCTCAAGAACACCACACAATTTGTTACTTTAAATTATTTTAGCAGTGAATGTTTAAAATGTAACCCCAAAATTTCTATGGAAAAGGTCACAATAAGCCTTGAAATTTAAATGTATTTCCTTTAAAAGCATCAAGAGAAATAATCACACACAGTTTCTGGATTCCAAAACAGCTATAAATAGTTTTTTAAAAATTCTGAAATAATTTAGAGAATGCTATGACCAATAAAATTAGAGAGAAAACTGTAGAAAATCAACCAGTCTTTGTGATGGCAGCTTGATGGGTGTGTACCTCTTATTTTGTGAGCAATTTTATTCTGTTAGCAAACTGATTTTAAAGTATCAATTCCGTTTAGTAAAAAAACACCTAGCAGATGTATAAACAATGTTCCCTTCACCTTAGTTGCAGCCTAAAGCATATATGCTTGGACTCTTTGAAAACTTTGCTTGAGAAAATGAAGGACTATTAATGCTGTAGGAAGAGTGAAATGCATTTAGACAATTGACAGAAATGCCTTCTAAGTTAATTATGTTTGCTTTCCCCTCTCCCTTGGTGTTCATTACCTTTAAACGGAGCCACACATTGGCAGAAATAATTACCAGGTTGGTCAATGCAGGTGGCTCCATTCTTGCAGGGAAATGAAGCACACTCATCTATATCTGTTTCACATCTTGCACCTTTGAAAAGATGAAATATTTGAACACTTACTAAAAAAATCAGGTGCCAATTTCTAGTTCATGTGCACCACAAAAATCTCAAGCAACTTGTGAAGATAAGCTTACATACACCAGCCAAATAAACAGCTACATTACTAATATCATATCTGATATGTCTTATCAGCACAAATACATACCAACTTATTTCTGAGTTGCTAAATGGTAACTAGTTTTCCTTGTGTGTGTAAGCTTTGAAGGCCCTTTTATATTCAGGCTAATTTATCTTGTGCTATGTAGTTTACAGATGCAGTCAGCGCTCCAGTTTGTTGGAATGCAAATTAAATATTAGACCAGGGCAGATAAAGAGAAATGAGAACAAAACACAAGCAAATTAGTCAATAGTGTCTTAATGGAGGCTTTGTGGACTATCGGGCTGTGGAAAACAAGGTTTGCTATGAAAACAGCTCACCAGTAAAACCAGGTAGACAGGTGCATTTATATCCACCAATAAGGTCTGCACATGATGCATTATGAAGACATGGAGAGGAGTGACATTCATTTATATTTGCTTCACAAGTTGTACCTATGAATATAGGATCAGGGAAAGCAGAAAGAAGTTATTCCATGGCACATTTAGATAAAGACCAACATTTATTTTAACTGAATATAACTCACATATCAGAATCTATTTGATGTCCTTTTTATATTCAAATCTAGGTGTCTGTGACAGATGTTTATCTTCTTAATGTTTAAGTTGTTCACTAATTTTTCAAAAATATTAAAGTACAGTAATCAAATAGTTTACTAAAGCTTAAAGCAGACAATTTTATTATTACAGAAATACAGAAGAACAGAAACCAAATGACATTAAGTATAATAGACTGCACTGCAGTGGTGTGAGGAAATATTTCTTGTGTTCATGATAAGGCAAAAAGATGTACTCCCAAAATACTGTGAAAAAGAAATCTTTCATAGACAAGAAGAAAATTTATTCCAATCTAGACTATAAAAATCCCACATAACTACTCAATTAGCCTTTATTGATAATATTTTTCAGTGAACCTAATTTTTTATCATTTGAAGAATAAATGAAAAATTACATAAATTTCATTATTTGGGAAATTAAAAGCATTTAAAGAAATAAAAATGCAAGTGATAATTGTTCTGAATATATGAGTGGTAGAAATGTAATATTTTGCACTGGGACATTTCATTTATGGATTGATTTGTATTTTAGTAATTAAATACCCATGATGTTTTAAAAAATGGTGCTTTAGAAAGAAACTGGATACACTTTAAATTCCTTATCTGAGCTGAAAACATACCTGCAACTATTAATGCATCCACTTATCAAAGTGATTAAATTTTTCATACAAATATTCCAAATATGCCAAGAACAGAACCTTTACCGCACAGTTGGTTTTTGTTTCCTCAATTGGAGGATATTAAAGCTTCCAAATATTTAAAAAATCTTGCAGAAAGCAGTATCTCCTATTTTCAGAATTTCACTGAACCCCACAGATCCATTTTCAACAGTCAAGACACCAGTTAGCAGAAAACACCTAGTTCCACGCTGTCACGAAAACAGAACAGGTAATTTAGTCAAGATACACTTTTTCTGGCAAATTTATGACTCCAGATGACACCCATATATGAACACATGCATCTCATCTGGTATGTTAAAAAAACTTGGTGTAAAACTCTGAACAGGTTTACAAAGTTATTGTTCAGTGGATTTTTTTATACCTTCAAATCCATCCTGACAGATGCAGCTGAAGGCATTCAGTTGATCAACACAAGTGGCTCCATTGTGACAAGGGTCACTTAGACACTCATCCACTTCAATCTCACAGTTATGACCTGGAAACAAGTGAAGGATTCATTTCATTAGGAATACACCACTGGTGAATCATCACTGCAGGCAGCAACAACAAAATGAAGTAACTGAGCTTAGGTACAGGGAGCTCTTGCCAATGAGCCATAAATTGTCCTTGGGGAATTCATTTCTTGGTAATTAAAGGAAAAAGCAGAATATAATGTTCAACAAAGGTTTTATAAATTTCTTTACAGATGTACTCAAAACTTGCATATTTTCATATTTTAAGGGTAATAAAGTCTTGAGTTTTTCTAAATCAGAAAAGTGTAAATGTAGTTTCTAAAAAAAATACTAAAATAATACATATAATAATAAATAAATAATAAATAATAATAAAACAATCTTTCTCCACAATATTATTTTTTAAATTAATTTATTAATTTATGGGTTTGTTTTAAAGATCTCTGTGTGAAATATCGGGAAATGTTTTCATTATGGACAAATATTTTCATATTTTAAAAAAATTAATTATCAGAAAGATATTGACATGTATTTGTAAATAAGCAGAGGAAAAAATATTGATGCTGATTTCTAGTTGTTAATATCTAATGTTTTTTCTGGCATCAAGTTCATTATTACTTATTCTTAAAAATAGATAAAATTCCTGATTTCTTCCAAGGGATTTTGAGGGTTTTAATTGACTACAGAAAAAGTATAAAAAACTAATCTACTGTTATGTATATATGAATATAAGAATTTTAAAAAATATTTCAATAAAAAAAATTTCACCAAGGACTATCACAAGTAACATCATACAATTTAACTTTATATTTTTATAATATTACTAAAATAAACCAACCATAGAGATGGGGTATAGCATTTCATCGCATTAAAGATAAAAATGCTAAAAGATTATTTTATTTAAATGGATGCCTGTGTATTAAATTACAGATTATTTCATCCAAATGGATGCCTGTGTAAGGACACAGAACAGCAAGTTAAGAGGTATTCAGTCTGCTCAGGACCTCAATTCCTCTGGTTGTCTCTGTCATCCTTGACTATTGAGGGAGATTTTAGTGTATTCTTATTCCTGCTTTAGGAGCCTGTCAAAGTCCCTGGAATTAGACAGGATGGAGCCAGGTAGCAGAGCTGATCTGCCACTCAGGGAATTCCTACTGCCTTGATTATTTCATCATATAATTGATGAAAAATACCTGTATATGTGTCTAGAAAGATTTTTTTTAAGCTGTAGTCTGAAAATACCATTTTTTATGATGACATAGACAAACTAATTTTAATCTAGTCAATATAATGACAATGGCCTGAAGGGTAGATGCAAACATGAGAAGTTAAACCTGCCCAGGATCTTGGATGTTTGTTTGGCAGTTGAGGCCCTTGTTACTGCAGCCTTATTATTACCGAGAGCACAAAGGAGATAAATTAAGGCCAACTTGCATATGGCTGGGAGTTCAAATCACATCAGTGTAAGACAGACACCATGTCTAAAATAGTATAAATCGTAATTGGAGTGGAAATAGTCCCTTGTAGTCAGTATTTTTTACAGCTGAATACTCTTACTCAGCCAAGTACTTTTGTGTGCCAGGAAGTAAAAGTTGTTTCTACCTGAATCAGAGGCACGCTGCTAAATTATCTATTGCTACTTTTGAACAAACTTCTTTCCTCTGGTTTAGGACTGACTGAAACTTGTTAAACAACACTTATATGCACTCACCTATAAAGCCAGGTGCACAGAAACACTGATAGCCACCCACTATGTCTTTACAGATGCTGGAGGCTCCACATGGTTGTGATAGGCAGGCGGCAACATCTGCTTCACATAACTCACCAGTAAAACCTGATAAAAACAGAGTAACAGAAGGCTTAGGAAATTTATTACATTTAGTCTGAGAAAACAGACAAGTGATAGACCAATTTAACATGTACTTTTCTTATGCTTTAAAATCTTATTTAGGATAGGGTTAAATATTCCAGTTTCCCTCAACATTTCAGTTTCATATGCAAAGCAACTCTAAAAGGAAAAAAGTCATAATGATAAAATCAATAATAAAGTTGTACTTGCAATTATAGTAAAAACCATTTGAAATATAATGGGTCTTCAAAAAATTCAATAGAATGTCAAATTCTTTGAGTAGTTCTATGGCAATATTCCTATTTCTATTGATAGATGTATCAGTAGGTACACTGTTGATAAAAGCCTTCACATTTTTGGTATGGTGTTGTGTCACCACACTAAGAAAGCATCCTATGTTTCTAAACAAACAAACAAAAATTGTCCAATACATTCTGTTATAAAGCAGGTATTACAAGGACAGGTTGGGCAGCATATTGGTATTGAGTTTTTGAACCAGTCAACTTATAGTTAATAAGAAATCTAATCTTGTGAAACCTAAGCATCTCTTTCCTATTGAGTGGTACATATGCACAAAATTTAAAAAATAAATTTCAGAGATAAAATATTAGCCTACCTTTTAGGTTCATTGGCCATGACATAGTTTCTTAAGACACCATGCATCAAGGAAATCATAATTTTCATTGATGACGGCACTTTTATTTTTGAACATACCAAATAAATAGTTGCAAGTAAACATTCTCCATTTGATTGATTTCTTTTCAAACCAAATAAATATATTTAACTAAGTGATATAAAGCTGTTGAAAAATCAATCCATGTGTGTGGAGCTTGTATCCAAATGCTGAATATAAATGCAAAGTTTCAAATTTTAGAGATTTTGGTTTGGTCATAAAAACTTAGTGAGCTAAGGTATAAGAAGTACAGTTTTCTGATCTCTTATTAGCTGAGCACTTAAAATTTTTCTAAATATTTTTAGTCCAACAAAGATCAAAGTAGACTGGACCAATTTATTATAATTTAACAACTCCAGCATGAAAAGCCGCTAAAGACTTACACCAGAGATTTGGTTCAGTGAGTTAAATAAAATTAATTCCAGTGTCTTACAAACTTAGATACCAAATCTGGCTGAAGATCTGAACTTCACATTTAATTTAAAAATATATTTATCAAATAATGCCATGCTTCAGCAGCACAGGTACTGTCACAACAGATTCCAGTGTGCCATTGAGTTGCTCCATATCTGAAACTCTGCTAGTCAATTTTTTAGACAAAAAGGAGGACTCTTTGGTCAAAAATGTTCAAATAAATCTGTATTCCTACAGTGTACCATGATAGGTTTAAAAATGAAACATAACCTAGTTTTAGTAGTGTTTATTAAGTGCAGATTGAGTATAATCAATAATTACAAAATTTCAAAAGCTCAGTCCTGCTTGGACATAGTCTTCAAACTAAAGGAAATATAAACCATGTTCTTAAGGCATGACTGTAGAGCTCCTGATCTGGAAGATTTTTTAACTTTTGAACATCTTGTCACATGAGGGTAAACAGCAACTTCTGACCATCAGGGTAAATTGCTGGAACACACTGCACCTTACAAATTCTGGCTTGCTGAACAACCCTTTGAGGCATAAATACAAGGCAATGCACATTAAAACTGCCTTACACATGCAGTAAATTTCATTTCTAAATCAGTAGATGCAGAAATGTGTCCTTAAGCTTTGTTTAAATTCCATCCCAAACACCAGCTGTGCAACATTCTTGCACAGCTGAAGTTTTCCTTCTTGTTGATTGCCATTAAAAATTTAAGTCTCTCATTTTTGCCTTTGTAAATAGCTCTCAACATCTGCAGAATGAAGTACTACATAAAACTAATATAAAAAATTATGATAAAGAAATAAAATTGAAACATTGAACAATGATGGTAACAGCTATGCACAGATATATGTATAGCTGTTGCATGTGGTTATGTGTCTGTCATCTAAGTAGAGCTAATGAATATAGAAAAGCCAACACATTTTCCTCCTTGGTGAAATAAAAATTGTTATTCATAATAACTGTATAGATTTGAAATAAAGGTCTTAACCTATGTATCCTTTTATTTCTGTGTGTTAAATTAATTATCAAAGTATTAAAGCATGGATTATTGGGCTTTGAGCAATCTGATCTACTTAAAGAAGTCACTGTACTAAGTTGAAGAACAAAGGGTAGTGGTTTCAGGGCTCAATTTTAATATTAAACAGCTGGTTATGTATAAGGTTTCTCATCAAAACAGATTCAGTTGCAGTACTTAAGAATACACTATTTCCTACAAAAAGAAATGAGCAGGTTTTGATTTATTTTTCTGTTACAGATATCCAAAAGTACTTCATAAGTTTACATAAGGAAAATTTAGCAACAGAATATTTTTTTTTCAAAAATACCACATTTACATTCTTGAGACATTTCTTTTTGACAAACCCAAATGCCTCACGACAAAAGTGATTTTTACTAGTCAGACTGTGACACTTAAACTCTCCAGGGAGATCACTGAATTGTGATCCATTCTGACATAGTCCAGCCACACAGTGATTTATGGCAATTTCACTACATGGCTCCTTATATTTTGGATGGCAGGTACATCTGAAACTATTAACTGAAACCTCACATTAGGGGTTATTGTCAGAGCCAGCAGGATTTGATGTGCATTCATTCACTCTTATGGAACAAATACTACTTCTTGGGAAAAAGTTATATGGTTCCTGTTAAAATTACATTTAAGAAAAGCTTAAACGGACTGAAAGAAAGAAAGAAATGCCAGAATTTAATAAATTCATTTAAAACCTGCACAATATTTTCATTGTCATTAGGATTCTTAAATAACAATGGGTTGCCAATTTCTCCTTATTTATACTGGATGAGATAATTATATACAAACCATTTCATTAATTTGATTTTTCAGATAGAGCGGTTGCAATTTTTTTTGTCATTCAACACCTACGATGATGAAATTCTGCTTTTTCTTGGGTCCTCTGGAATTCCAAATATAAAAATTGTACTTACTGCAAAAATGATACAAAATGTAAAAATTGTAAAAAACACGCAATTAATAATAGCAGTTTTGAACAAAATGAAGGAAGAGTAATAAGGAGGAAGAATTACCACCACGTGTATTGGGTTTTCTGGGCCAGGTTTTGGTAGCAGGGTAGGGGCTACAGGGGGAGCTTCTTTGAGAAGTTGCCAGAAGCGTCCCCCATATCTGACAGAGTAAATGCCAGGTGCCTCCGGGACGGACCCACTGCTGGCCAAGGCCAAGCCCATCAGCAATGGCAGCAATCCTTCTTTGATAATATTTAAGGAGGAAAAAAGTGATTGCGTGGATGTGATTTTGGCCAGGGGTGAGAGCATGTGAAAGGAACAGCTCTGCAGACACGTAGGTCAGAGCAGGAGGAGGGGCACGAGGTGCTCCAGGTGCCAGAGCTGAGGTTCCCCTGCAGCCCAGGGTGAAGACCACGGTGAAGCAGCTGTGCCCCTGCAGCTCACAGGTCTCCTCCGTGCCGGAGCAAGGTGGATGCTTGATAGGAGGCTGTGAACTCATGGGAAACCCACGCTGGAGCAGGCTGCTGGCAGGGAGTTACAGACCCATGGACAGAGGAGCCCACTCTGGAGCAGGTTTCCTGGCAGGACTTGTGACCCAGAGGAGGAAATCACACTGGAGCAGCCTGTCCCTGAAGGACTGCATTCCATGAAAAGGGACCCAAGTTTGAGCAGTTCATGAAGAACTGCAGCCCACAGAAAGGACTCATGCTGGAGTTCACAGAGAACTGTCTCCCATGGGAAGGGACCCCACACTGGAGCAGGGGAAGGACTCCTCTCCCTGAGAAGCAGCAGAAACAGCCTGGGGTGAACTGACCATAACACCCATTCCTGTCTTCCTGCACCACTGGGGGTAGCAGGTAGAGCATGGTAAGGAGGGAGGGGTGGAGGGAAGATGTTTTTAAGATTTTGTTTTACTTCTCATTTACCTGCTCTGGGTTGGATTAGTAGTAAATTCAGTTAATTTTTTCAAGTCAGGTCTGTTTCACCTGTGACAGTAATGTGTAAGTGATCTCTCCCAGTCCTTATCTGAACTCACAAGCCTTACCTTATATTTTCGCCCCCCCTGGATAGTTGCCAAGGAGAGCTATAAAGTGCCTTTGACAAGTACCTGGTATCCAGCCAGGTTCAGCCCACCACAACACAAAAGGCAGGGAAAAAAATAATTCTCTTGCCTCAGATAATAAAAGGAAAGTGTTTTATTCTGACCATCTCCTCTAATAAATAGACATGATAGTTGTATTGAAGTAACCAGTCACAACTATAAGTGACACCGCAGAGGAGAAAATTTTCTCTGTTGTATCCTTCTTACATATATGGTTTCTGCAGCTCAGAAAACAAAACCCATTAATTCTTGGTAAAGACAATTCAAACTTCAGCAATCAGATTAGAATAACAGTTGCCCTCTAAAAGTTTTAAAACCTCATGTCCAAAAAAGTAAGAGAATGAGAAATCATGGCAAATCGACTTTAAGGAAGTCTTTGTGTTCTCTGAAGACTGCTCATTTTCACAAGCAGATTTTCTGATCTAACAACAGCAGCAATTTGAAAAATTCATATTGTTCTGTTCTTGTGAAAAAATCAGCTGTTTTATTTCTCAGTTGAGCTTAGGAACAAGTCAAAAGTTGTGTTTATGTACACATATTCTGAAAGAAAGTTAACAAGTGGTAAGAATGTACTTTCATGAGTACTTAGGGTGTTTGTACATCAGCTTTTTTCCTATATAGTCCGTCCCGCAATAAATAAATAAATAAATAAATACTCTAAGGGAAAAGAATTTCAAGATTTGCAATTCAATTTTCTGTCATTCAGTTTTGAAGTATTTCAAGAGTTTAGATATTTTTAAGTTTTTTCAACTAATAATAAGTGAAAAAAAATAAAGCTTCTAGGCCAAAAGTCTGTTTTCATCCCATCGTGTCAGCATTTTCTGATAAATAATGTTTCATTGGATATTCCTCAAAAAGCTGTACTGGAAGCTGAAAAATAACCATTACAAGTTGGTTTGAATTTTGTATTATGATTTCCTGATCAGAATATTGAAAAAGTATTTTTCCAGCAAAAATTTCTGTGCATCATTTAAGCTTAATTCAGCCTGGAGAGGAGCTTAAAAGTGCAGTCAGTCCACCTTCTGCTTACCACTAACTTGATTTGGTATCAACAAGTTCATGTACATTTTTAAATATTCTTGATATCCCAAAAGTTCTCCCTCAGCCATATTAGGTTGCTTACTGTAAAAACCAATATGACAATGATGGCAAGCCAATGTACCTGACACAGGCAACAAAAGGTGATTTCATGTAAGCTGCCAATAGATTTACTCTAAGATCAATTCTGATTCCGACAGTTCCCCGAGGACAGACCTCATAGGCAGAGCTTACAAAGCCAGAAGCACACCCTGTGTGAGCCTGAATCCACACCTCTTTCTGGCCCTCTTCTGGGATTTTACTGAGCAATTACTGTTAGCCAATTTGTCCTGGTCACCTCTGTGCTAAAGCAGAAATTCTTGGCACAGGCACATTAATTTCCCTTCACTGATATATTTGCAGGGTCTGCTCAACCCTGGAGATTAATTTTTAGCTACACATGCTTCAGTTATGCTCCAACACAGGAGAGTTAAAGGGCATTGTTATTTCCATTGCATGAATGCAGTCCGTCATGGAATGACCGTGCACCCAAATATAAGTTATCTGACATATTTAAAAATTTACAAATTGTCAGATTAAATTGAGTTCTTTTGAGTAGAGAGACAATTTGTTCTCTAAGAGTTTGGTCACTACTCATTGAACACCAGTGCTTATCTGATAATAATCTTCATTCATCAATGAACTCTAGCATTATGGATAATAACAACATTTTCTTGATATGTCACAAACGAAATCTGCATACCTACAGCTCCATATAGGGGCACAAACCTTTTGGAACAATAAATATTAATAGCCTTTGTGAGATAGGTAATGGTTACCAACACATATTCCAGTCATATCCTGTGCTGACTCTGTATGCAGAATATGTCTTAATACCATATTTTAAAGTAATGTGTACAGATAGCTTTAATTTAATAAATTTAATGAAATTTTATTAGTCATATGGATCATATGACAGCAAAGTATGCAGGGCACAACTCACTGACAAGAAATACAATCCCACAGCACCCAAATGAGAAAAGCTGAGCAGGTCCATTGCTGATAACCATCTCTAACACAGCACAGTGATGACCAGACAACCTGCAGAGACAAAGTAGATCTGAGAAAAAGCCTGGAAGCCAAAAGTCAGCAAGGTAAGGTCAGATTGACAGGAGCCTGCTGGTATACTCTGGCATATGGCAGGGAACTACATCACTTCTTGCACAAGCAGAATTCTTGGACAAATACCTCAGGGTGGAGATTTCTTTGTCCACCACACCGGTACATGGCTCAATCCCATTCAGCCTGAAATCTCTGGATGACTTTTTGCAAATTCTGCCCGGTTGCTTCCAATTTTCCATGAATTTGTTTATGACTGCCAAAGAGGTTTTATCTTTTCTCAGCTGAACCTCCTTTCTTTTCCAGAACACTGCTAGAGTTTTTACCTGTCTCTTTCCCAGACTGGTGCTATCTGCACCTTCAGCCACAATATTCCTAATTCAGTCATCCAGGTCATTGATATGGAACATTAATAAAGAGCATTAGTGGACTCAAAATACTTCCATTGATGTTCTTTTCCACACTGAATCACTATCAACTTCTAGTACTTTTTTCCAGTGAGTTACATGTTGTTCAGTGGTAGTTTCACTGAGACAGTGTTCCTTTGGTTTCCTTATAAGAATGATGATGCACTAAAGATGTATAGAACCCTTTTCCTTATCCCAAAAGTTTATTACCACCTCACAAGAGAAATTGCAATGGTTTCACAAATTTTGCTTTTGATAAATTTGTGTTACCTAGTGACTGTCATATTTTTGTTGGCTTCAGATGCTTATAAAAAGTTCATCTTCATATTTTCTCTAGTATTTTTTCAAGAATTCAAGTTAGACCTGAAAGTTCTATACTTCACTTCTGCTCTTTTCTACCTTTTCATTACTTGGCCTAACCACAAGCCTACAGCTCTGAAATTGCTCTGAATCCTTTCACAATACCACAGCTGAAGTTGTAGCCAAACAAACAGATTTTACAGTATGCCTTTTCATTTGAGCATTCTGGGTTCTTCTGTGACTGATAAAATCTTGAAAAAGATTATTCTGGAAAGTTATAGAAAAACACCTGAAAAACAGCATAGGTCACGGCTTCATGAGGGTAAGTCCTGCTTATCAAACATGAATTCCTTTTATGACAGGGTAACTCACTGTTGATCAAGGGAAGCCAGTTGATATAAGCTTTCTGGATTTCAGTAAAGCTTTCCATACTGTCTCTCACAGAATCCTTCTGGACAGGATGTCCAGCACACAGCCGGATAAACACATCATGTAATGGGTGAGCAACTGGCTCATGGGTTGGATAGAAAGGGTTAGAGTGAATGAGCAACTGGCAGACTGGTGACCTATCACTGGTGGGGTTCCACAGGGCTCCATCCTCGGCCCTGTGCTCTTCAAAATCTTCAGAAATTACCTGGACACAGGACTTAAAGGAATACTAAGTAAGTTTGCTAGTAATACTAAACTGGGAGGAATTGTTGACTCCCTCAAAGGCAGAGAGATCCTGCAGAGAGACTTGGACAAATTAGAGGACTGGGCAATTACTGACCACATGAAGTTCAGCCAGAGAAAGTGCCGGATTCTGCACCTGGATCAGAACAACCTTGGATGAATGTAAGGAGTGGGGAATGAGACACGGGAAAGCAGAACTGTGGAAAGGGATTTTGGGTTCTGGTTGACAGAAAGTTGAACATGAGTCAATAGTGCCCTGGCAGCCAAGAGGGCCAACCCTGTCCTGGGGGGCATCAGGCTCCCTTGTCAGCTGGGAAAGGGAGGGGATTGTCCCGCTCTGCTCTGCACTGGGGTGGCCTCACCTCAAGTTCTGTGTGCAGTTTTGGGTGACACAATATAAGACTGATATTAAAAAGTGTCCGAAGGAGGGCTATAAAATGGTGAAGGGCCTTGAGAGAAGCCGTATGAGGAGTGGCTGAAGTCACTTAGTGTGTTCAGCCTTTTGCTTTTTAAGGGTCCTTCTCTTCTTGAATATAGAGCAAAACAGCAGAACAGAAGTTCTGATCTACAAAGTTCTTTTAAAAGGAGTGAATTTGACCTTTCTGTAGCTTTTTTCTGTTCATTCCCTCCCCCGTCTAGATTTTCTTTCTGCCAGTGAGGGCTAATGAGTGCACCACATCTCTTTTAGCTACTTGACTTCAATGAGCATTTCTATTGCTTTGGACAAGCTGGACCTTAAGCCATAAAATTTAATGAGAAGATGTAGGAGAACTATTGCTCTACAGTGTTTTTCTTCAAAAAACACCCCCTTGAACCTAGGCAAAGGGCCACAATGGCTAGATACATCTTTCAATAGTGTAAGAACATTTTTCTCAGTTCTGCTTAAAGATGGATTAGAACTAGAGAAAAGGGATTAAGGAAAAACAGAGACATACTCTATACATCTTACAGAAATACACCAGAAGACTTACAGCTATTACAACAGAAGTTTGATTACTGTACCACAGCAGGCAGCTTCAGAATCTCTATTATTTACACTCAGAAGACACAGAACAAGTTTTTATTCTGACTGTGTTTGCTGGCTTGAAATGTGTGAGGCTATCTCATAATTTTGTGGTATGATGCATTAAAACAGCATCTAATACTGTTTTACAACTGCAGAATAAAATAGGTGCAAGAGTAGGGGAAAAAAAAAACCTTATGAAATAATATCTGTTATTCATTTTCATTTTCCCCTGAGGAGTTTGAAGTTGTTAGTGTTTGTTGCTTCTTTTGGGATGATGTCAAGCTCTGCTGAGAAGGTGATATGTGTCGTATAACATAACTTGATTATTATTAGGAATAGGTCATTTATTACACTTTCCTATATAACATCTTCCTGTAATTGATATGTAAATCCTGTGGCATTTATAAATTCTCTTATGGATAATGAAAAATGAGAGTAAGAAATTGCTTAATTGAAATAGTTTACCCCAGTTAGAATTGGGCTAAAAGCATTACTGCTAGCAGATCAGTAGGGAAAAAACCCCAACAAACAAAAACAATGACAAAACCATAAACAACAATAGCAGTAATTAATATGAATTACCTAACTTCTGAATTACGCAGATTTCTAGCTTAATATCTCTGGAAAAAAAATCAGTGAAATATGAAGCTCACAGTAAAATCAGCACAAGCAGCGGGGCGATGTCGTTTTCTTGCTCAGCTGCATCTTGCAGGTATTGCCTGCTTTCAGATTTCATGGGTCAAGAATAAGGAGATAAGAGGATGAGCTGCCCCCCGTTGTGTAATACAATACCTGGATTAAATAAAGAGCTCTTCAGTTCAATATTCTTATTTTAGAGATGAATTAATTTGTTACAGAAAGTAAATTCAATGACTTTTTAAAAAAGAGAATGGTTTCTGAAGTGCCACATAAATTCAGGCATGCATTTCCTCAGGAGTGTAAATGTTTCTTAAGTAGAATTTAGGAAGACAAATATGAAAATAAAAACAAATATACTTTAGTTTGCTGTTCATGTCATTTATGGTGTTAAGATTGGCAGGTAGTACACAAGAAAATTTTGGGGTTGAACTATTTCTTAGAATTTGCTGATAAGCAATCTGTTGGACAGAGAGAAAGTACATAGACATTCCCTGTCATCCATCATATATTTTCTAGTCTGTCTTTTGTAAATGTTAAAGATAATATGAGATCCATATACAATCCTTCATTTCTCATCTGATTAGAACACCATATGCTACTAGAAAAACTGGGGGGGGGCATGGGGGGAAAGATTGTTTCTAGTAACAGGTAAGTAAAGGGGAAAAAAATGGTAATTAAACCACATAAAGCAACAGCAGCAGACTTTGCTGAAGGTCTGGTAAGGCAATTGTCTTACCTGTCAGGAATTTTATTCAATATTTTTACTCCTTACTAATGCAAGTAGAGCCATAGAAAATGAAAACTGAACAAATGTTAATTATTTTTTAGTACATTGCAGGCCCAGAAGATTAGTTGGAAAGTGAGTTGTCAAAGAAGGAAGTTATTTTAAAGAAGGGTAGAAAAGCATAAAGACAGAACAAAAACATAGATGAAGAATTAAATGAGTGGAAATTTCAAGGAAAAAGAATAAATGTTATCCAAAATAAAGATGGTTAATATTCCTAAAAAAATGGCAGTAGAATAAAGATTGTTTCAGTTTTGACTCTGAAAATACACTTCTGATTTTTTTTTTAATTAGAGATTGCCAAACAGCATAGGAGATCATAATTCCAAAATTTTTAGACCCTTTATTAGAAATTTTAATGTATTTAAATATGTGATGGACAAATAACCTATTAGTTATCTACTTTTCAGAAATAGAAGTTTTGGAATAAAGAATTGTTAAACATATAAATCAAACATATAAAAATTATGTTTAGTAGACATAGCATACTAACACCAGGAAAAGGTCATGGTTTGATTATCACTTTAAGTTCTCAACAAAAAGTATGATTTTAGGCCTATTTACCAAACTTTTAAGTGTCTCTAGCAGGTTTTTGGAATGTGATGTCTGAAAACAGATGTTATTTGCATTTCTAATGTCAGAAATGGAAAAAGATAGAGAGGAGCCAGAAATTACATCAAGGTAAATCTTATTAATTTCTTATTAAATAAGACTGGGTTCATTCTATAACCAACAGGCACTTAACCATGGGAACATATTCCAGTAACGAATCAGAAAATAAGAAAAATATAGAGATATCAAACATAAGAAGCAGTGAATTAAAAATTAGTCAAAATTGGAAAATTAAATCCTTTGTAAAAGAATATAACTTTTGTGAGTTGTGAAATACAGCTATGATGGTTTTAACAGGTCTTTAAAATAGCTGTTTAGTATCGACTACTCATTGCTTTCCATCCTGTTACTGCCATTACAGTACTTTTAGAAATGAATAGACTAAAGCTAAAGGCTGTCATAGAGATATTTCCTCACCTGGGGAATTTGTAATGGGTTATTGCAGTATTTCTCAAGACATCACTCTTTTGTGTCTGCTTTTGGTAACAGTAACTCAATGTCTTATTAGACACTTTGAAATAAATAGTGTTGTTTCTATTAGAAAAATGTCAAATTTCTAAGTCATCTTCTAGGGTTGGTGGATTGAATTGACATTACAAATGAGCTATTAATCAATCTTTTTCCCTGTATTTTTAGCCTCATAAATGACAGCACATTTTTTTAAAAAATGAGAGGAAGTTAGCAAATTTTTCTTGTTCTATTGCAGGAAAATTTCATTTGCCACTGGCAGGAAGCACTATACTGATAAAAATAGGAACACAAGTAAAAAACTGGAATTATAAAAGAGAAAGTAACTTTATAAAGCTATTAGACCTAATAAGGTATCTTTTTACAATAGCAAGAAATTTGCCATGTGGTCTCTTCACCACGTTTACTGTCTCTTTCTTCATCACAGCTTACTTTAACAGCAGTCTTGTAAGAGACTTTTTAATGAACTTTGCAAAATGTGTTGCTCTTCTCATTTGTCCTTTTCTGTTTCCTATTTTCATATGATATTTTTTGATTCCAATTTTTCCTTCTCCTTCACTTGGTGCAAATATATATACATAGTATGTGTTGATGTACAACAAATGGTTTTTAGTGCCATTATGTGAATTTTCTTCTTCCTTCTTAATTTACTTCTTTTCATTTGTTAAAACTGTAATTAAAAGGTATATCTATTTCATAAATTTTTTTAATCATTGTGTCTTGTTTTACACCTTCTTAATTTACCAATATTCTATATATTTCAGTCTTTCAGTGCAAAAGCTCACTAAATGTTTATTTCTATAAGAATAATATAATGAAATCTCACTGAAGTAGAAATTGCAGAATTTCGTTTGCTCTTAATGCCTTTATATCCAACTTTTAACAGACAATAAAGAGTAGTTTTAAAAGTTTAAATCTTACTGTTCTTCTGGGAACATTTTGAACAAACAGAAGGTATAGATGCCAGTGTATTGCAGAATACACAGTTGTGTATTACATCACTTTGAATACTCAGTGTCTGAGCAATTACATACCACTGGAAGAAAGACCTACTGTGCACTTTTTCAGCAACATTTTTATTTACATAAATCTCAAAAACTTTTGTTTGCATGAAACATGTATCTTAAGGTTAGCATTACAACTTCAAACATGTATGGCAACTTAATCCAAAAGTATGGTAATTACAAGTGAGGAAACTTAAAACTTCTCTGCAGTGTCATCTTGCTTTTCTAGTTAAAAACATGAAAGTAGAAAGAGGTATGTATATCTCAAAATTTGATTTATGTAGAGAATTGGAAAGGCAAAACTAAGAAAACTAGTGAGTCATGATAAGGACAAATTAGTGAGTCACAAAGAAAAACCAAAAAAACCCCATCAAGTAATGCAAAGGCATTCTCTTCACCTCCCCCCAACGGCCATGTGGTCTCTGAGCAGCAGCTACTTTAGAAAACTCTTTCCAGGCTTTAATTGCTACCATATTATTGCATGTGGAAGACAATATCTCTTTGGTCCATTTGGGTCAGCTGTCCCAATTTCGTACACTCCCAGCTTTTTGTCCACTCCAGCCTACTTGCTGTCAGGGCAAAATGAGAACCAGAGATGGCCATGATGCTGTGCAAGCCCTGCTCAGCAACAGCCAAAACATTCCTGAGTCAGCAACACAGCCTTGGTCACAAATCTAAAACACAGCACTGTAACAACTTCTGTGAAGAGAGTTAGTTCTATCTCAACCAGACCTAGTACATAGATCCAATCAATTCTTTGTTTGGGGGGAATACCCATTAAAGATTCATTTTCTTGTTTATTTTCGAGTCTTTCTCTTCTGATATTGAGATCAGGGGCTTTTTTCCAGAGTGAAGAAGAATGGCCTTGGAAGATTATTCTTTCTGCTTCCTTGTGTTGAAATACTGTAGAATACTTCTGAATTCTTTTTCTTTATAAAAGAGAGCTCTCAACTTGTGCCAGTTTTAGAATTGCTGCCCTTTTCTGATAGGTCGTTTATGAATAAACTGTTACACATAATGTAAAAAACAGTTGAAGTTTAACTAATATTATAAATGGGTCCACGAAAAAATGAAGCAAACGATCAGACCTTCAGTGGTAACAAATGACTGGAAGTGATCAGGAGCATCTCTATTATAAAAATATCTTAATACACTAAGATTCTCAAAACCACGGAAGAATTATTGGGGTGACTAAAAATATATTTAATGTTTCACAAATATCAGAGAAAACTACTAGTGTATGGATGAGCTATAAATGTAAGGAAAACATCTTGGTAAGGACCCCTAGCAATGTTCCCTGTCACTCACTGTTTCCAGATACTGCTTTTACAGGGGTCAGTAAAAGGGGCAGGTCCTGGAGACCCATCCGCATAACCTCTGCTTCTCCAGCATCTCTGGCTTTACGTGGACTCAGCCTTCATTCTGGATTAAGAGCCAACACATATGTCATGGATGTGACTGCCTACAGAAGCCTCAGTATTAAGACTTTTCAAATGTATTGACCTCTATTTCCCTAAAATATTGAGTCCACGAACTAGTGCTACAAGCAGTGCTGTACTCTTTTGCTATATGAATACTCAAAGTATCCTCTGTGTTAGTCTGCTGAATAACATTTCTATAGCTGATTAGATGGACTTGTTTAGAAAGAATGCTATCCCAGCACCAGTCAGGATTTTAGGCAGATGAAAAACATGACTTAGAAATTGTATAAGTGGATTGTGACTTGAAGCAAGAAATCGATAATTGGAATTTTAGGCTACACATCAGGTGTTCTGCTTTTTGGCAAGCAGAACAACAGCTTCATGTAAAAAATGTTGCACTTTCTTATCAGGCAACTTTGAAATCAAAGCAAAAAATATCATTAAAAACTCCATGTTAAGCATCATTTTGCAGCAGCAGTGTGAAGAACTGAATGATTTTGTAAACTTTTTCCATGTGCAATCTTGATGATTTACTTTATTTTTTGAGCCACAGCATGCAATTGTTTTTCTAAGGTCTCTTCCTGGAGAAAAAACTTCCATGTATAAGCATCTACTTCATAACAAGGGTTGCCAGAAAGGTTTGAAAGAAAGTACAGTCTTATTTCATGGTACACTAAACTTTAATAACAACACCACCTTCCAAAAAGGAAGAATTTGATTTACAATTTCTCTGTGTGCGTGTTTGCTCTTAATCAGAAGTACTGCTCCTTTGATTCAGTGTATTAAATTGAACAAAAATTGATTTTAGGTTGAATCCATCAACTGATAGGATTTTCTGCTTCAAAATCAGCCTCCTTTAGCAATCATGCTAATCATCCAGTAATCCCATCAAAAAAAAAAAAAAAAAAGAAATATTTATGTATTCAGTTAAGTGTAGCAGGGATAATACATCACTGAGGCACAAACAGGGATGGGAAAGAAGCTGTGTAGTAGATGTAACGTTTTATAAAAGAGAAAAATTGTGCATCCAGCCTAGAACTGTCTGAGAGAAGAAAAAGAGAGACTATTTAGGGAGAGATTATTAGTTTAGCAACTTCCAGCAGTCTGTTCCCTTTGAAACCTCCAAGCATTCAGGTGTATTAAAGTAGTCAAAGGATTCTTTAGTACTGACTTACAGACTTTTTGGTTGTGAATTTGTCTAATCCTTTACCAAACCTTCCAAATAAATTCTCTAGTTATATCACATTCTGTGGTAACAAATAGAGAAATGCAATGTCATCTGTTAAAAGTTATTTTATGTTTCTAAGCTTCCCTCATGCTTGTCTTCTGTAAATTCAAAGGGTCTTCACTTTTCCATAAGGAATTTGCTATATTCCATTGAGCACTTTCAATGCCTTTCTGAATATATTGTAAAAAGCCAGCATCTTGTAGATTAAAATTTCCTTATATATCACGTAAATATTGCCTGTGGACACATTATAAATTTTAGAAAGAGGTTCCTCACTTCTTCTTTAAACTGTGCTTCTCTGCTTGACCATTTCAAGGCCTAGTTTCCAGATGACAGATTACTGTTGTCATAAACGGTAGCCCCTTTTTAAATTTTGTTTCCCTTCTATTTAAAATTTGATATACATAGGTAACCATTTTCTAGTGGAAGAATAAATTAAGATGTGGCGGTGCCCCCCTGGGGACAGGCCCTGGGAGTTGAGGCATGGTCTATGGGGTTTCCAGGCTCCCTGATGTTACCCTGTTTGTTATTGGTTATAGGTGTTTTCCCCGCCCTAAAAACTGTGGTTGTCCCATGATCCCTGGGTCTTTGGTGGTCAGTTTGTGCCTGACCTGGTGGCCATGTGGCCTGTCTGTGCCTGACCTAGCTGCCATGCGGTCAGAGAAATAAAAGCATCCATGAATATCTATCAAAAATATTGTTCCTGATTCTTTCTATGGACAAAGCTGCCTTCAGAGAAGGTTGCAGTCTTTCCCCACTGCAACAGATGGTGGAGACTGTGGGCATTTTGACGAACCCTAGACCTCTGAAGGCAGCTTTGAGGAGCAGCGAAGAACTCAGGAAACTCAATGAGTAAAAGTTCCTTGGATCTTTCTTCTTGCTCACCTACTTTGGCTGTCCTGTCTTGGACCATGGAAAATTCGTGGGAAGAATTATGGCTCTCCGAGCCTCAAAAGGACATCTATCTTGAACTGAAAAAATCCTTGAGCAGCAATTTGCAAATTTTAGTTTAATTCAGGCTAAAAAGGAAATAAAACATTTCCTGGCATGGTTGTTTAAAAACTTTTTCTGTGTTTCTCGGGACTTAATTCTTATGAGGGATTTTTGGGAAGATGTTTTGACTCTGTTATTGTTTCAATCGAAGCTTGTGCTGATGGAAGAATATTTCCATGAATATTATCTCGTTACAGATGTGCTAAGTCCCGTTCTTATGGACAATGAACACCGCGGGTCCACGTAGTCCCCCAATCACATGCCCAGCGGCAGCGCACATGCTGCCGTGGACGTGGCCCCCGCAGTGCAGCCACGACCCTGCGCCCCGAGCGCGCTGAGAAAGGCGGCGAAGCTGTTTCTGTGGGCAGGTGGGCTGCCCCAAGAGGCGGTCTTGGCCCTGGCGATGCCTCCTTGGCACGGCGCTGCGAGTGCCGTAAAAGCCCGACCAGTGGTTGCTACAGTGATGCGAGAGACGGCTGCCATGGCAGCGATGCGAGAATGAAAAGGGCTAAAAGCAGTGATGCGGCACCGAACGGCCGGGCGGGCGAGAGGGCGGTGAGCGGAGCCGGCACACTGTGGCCGGCACGGAGCAGCAACAAAGCGGGTGGGGCAGCGCGCGAAGCAGCGGCGGGAGCAAGCGGCGGGGACGCGGAGGCGAGCAGCGGTGGCAGGGCGCACAAAGAGCGGCCCAGCCCGGCCTGGCCCGCGCAACGCCCGCGGGCAGCCGCGCTTGTGCCTCGGTGGAACGGAACCCTCCAGTGGGAGAACGCAGGCGCCAGCGGCCGACCCAGTGTAGACACGGCGGCATCACAAAAAGTGGCAAGAGTGGCAGCAAAAGGCGAAAGTAAAAACGAAAACCTGGCACAGATCAGAATGGAGACGACAGCACCTCAAAACCAGCACCAACAACACAGAGACAAGAGAATCATTGCAGCTAGAGTTTTGGGAACTGTAAAGTGGTTTAATTTTAAACAAAATTATGGGTTTTTAACTAGAAATGACAATGGACAGGATGTGTTTCTCCATTGAACTGCAATTGCAAAATATGATTCTAGCAAATACTTTCAAAGTGTGGGGGAGAGGGAAGTCATGGAATTTGCTATTGTGCGGAAAAGGAAAGGGTTAAAAGCTGCAAATGTGNTGCATTCTTTTGAAATGGTTTTTGTTATTGTGTGTATATGCAGTTGTTTCAAATGGTGTGCTTTAACCCTTAAGAGAAACCTTCTTAATTAAAACAAAAGGGTGAAATGTGGAGGTGCCCCCCCCGGGAGAGGGGCCCTGGGAGTTGAGGCATGGTTACACGGGGTTTCCAGGCTCCCTGATGTTATCCTGTTCCTTATTGGTTATAGGTGTTTTCCCTGCCCTAAAAACTGTGGTTGTCCCTGGGTCTTTGGTGGTCGATCTGTGCCTGGTGGCCATGTGGTCAGAGAAGTAAAAGCATCCATGAATATCTATCAAAAATATTGTTCCTGATTCTTTCTACAGACAAAGCTGCCTTCAGAGAAGGTTGCAGTCTTTCCCCGCTGCAACATTAATACTCATGAAAAAAATGATAGTTGATAAATTCTTGAATATTCATAAAAATTTGGCTTTGGAAAAATATTGCATATAGAAAACCACTTTTATTCTTTTCAGCCACAAATTTGATAAAATGTAACACTGTAATTAAGATTTTGCAGAACTTTTTTAGATCTGGTCAAAATGCTTACAGTCTTAAAGACTTTGTGTAGGTACAGGTAGTTCAATTCAAATTCACCCTAAAATATTACATTTATACAGCAAAATTAGGCAAATATTTCTTATTGAGCGATCACAGGACAACTTAAGTTGGAAATGATGTTTTGAGGCCATCTAGTCTCACTCATAGTAACACCAGCTAGATCAGGTAGCTAAGGGAACTGTCCTGTCAATATTCAAATATGATTCCATGGACGGGGATATCACAAGCTTTCCAGAAAATATGTTCCAGTAGTTAATCACTTTCATAGTGCAGTTGGTTTGGGGTTTTTTTTCACCTTAATGTTGAATTTTCCTTTATTCTGACACATTCCATTGACTCTTGCCCTGAGAGAATTTTGATGTCTAAGAAAAACCTTGTTCTGTCTTCCCTGTATTCTCCCAGGAGGTAGTAGTAAACCCCAATAAAATCTCTTAGCCTTTTCTTCAGGATGAACAGGTCCAATTACTTCAGTGTCTCCATTTTCATGGCACTTTGCTAGACTTGCCTCAATAAGGCAATGTCCTTCTTTCAGCAGAGAATGAAAAACTTAGATACAGTACTTCAGATGCAGTTTCACAAGTCTGTAGCAGGGCATCTCATCCTCCACAAGAGTTTATCTGTTATTTGTTAACTGGTCAGATAACTGAAGCAGGACAAGCTGTCTTGTAGTGAGTTATTTTGGCACCATGGGGTTAACGCTGGCCTGGCATCTCCCAGTTGCCAATGAACACCTTACTGTTGAAGTGAGATCTGAGAAGAAAAGTCAGATTTTTGACTGACCTTTTGATACCTCCCTTTATGACTATAGAAGCAACACCAAACTCTCACAAAGCAGAAACCTGTACATTTTCCTGGAACTGTGTGGGTTTTCTCCCGTGAGTAGGGATGTTTCATGGTTACTCCCCAGGAGTTAAGTGTAGGAATCTGTGCACATTGTCATCATTTCAGTAGTAAGTTACATTTGACTCCTAATCAATACATTCCTTTTGTTGGCTTTAATGTAGATCCCTTGATATAGTGCACTGTTTTATGTTATGCTGTAATCTGCTAGTAGTTCTTTAGTTTTATGCTATGTGTTAAGGAATTCTGATTAAGATTTTTCATCTGTTATCTCTTGTCTGTTTAATAAATAATTCATTTTGATAAATAGATCTGATTTGCCATCCTTAGAGCTTGTGGGCCAGAGTTACACTTTAAATATAAACTGCTGCCGAATTCTGAGGTTTGTCTGAAGCTTCCATTCATCCCATGACACAAGTCACGAGTAGAAAAATAATCATCTCTGGACTTGCTAGCTACATTCTTCCTAACACAGCCCAGGATGCTTTCCTACAGTGACCCATGACTGGCTTGTGTTCTACTTGTTGAACACCAGGACTCTCAGGTCATTTTTTGCAAAGCTGCTTTTCAGCCGGCTGGGCACTAGGCTGTACTGGTGCATGGGACTATTCCAAAGCTGAAAGACTTGCATTTCTGTTTGTTGAACTCTGTGAGATTCCTGTAGGCCTGTTTCTCCAGCCTGGCAGTCTCTCTGAACAGAAATAATAGCTTTCAGCATATTGTAGTGGGCTGACCCTGGCTGGATGCCAGACACCCACCAAAGTTTATCAATCCCCACAAAAAAAAACCGGGTGGGGGAGAGAAAATATAACCAGGAGTTCATGGGTTGAGACCAGAACAGAGAGAGATCACTCACTGAATACTCTCACGGGCAAACCAAGCTAGAATTAGAGGTATTAATTGAATTTATCAGTAACAAAATCAGAGCAGGATAATGAGAAATAAAATAAGATCTTAAAAACACCTCCCCCCAACCCTCCCTCCTTCCCAGCTCTACCTCCTACCCCAGCAGAGCAGGGAGACAGGGAATAGGGGTTATAGTCAGTTCATCTTAGATGGTTCCTATCACTGCAGAGGGTGAGGAATCCTTCCCCTGCTCCAATGTGGGGTCCTTCCCATGGGAGACATTTCTCTACAAACTTCTCCAACATGATTCCATCCCGTGGACAACAATTTTCCATAAACTACTTCAACATGCATTAATCTTCCATGGGGTGCAGTTCTTCAGGCACAGCCTGCTCTGCCATGGATCCCCCACATGGTGACAGGTCCTGCCAGGAAACCTGCTCCAGCATGGCGTCGTCTCTCCAGGGGTCTGCAGATCCCTGCCAGGAACCTGTTCCAGCACGGGCCTCCCATGTGTTCACAGCCTCTTCTCAGGCATCCACCTTCTCTGGTGTGGGTCTCCTCCCCAGGCTGCAGGTGGATCTCTGCATCCCTGTGGCCCTCCATGGGCTGCAGGGGCACAGCTGCCTCACCATGGGCTGCACCATGGGCTGCAGGGGAATCTCAGCTCTGGCACCTGGAGCACCTCCTGCCCCTCCTTCTGCACTGACCTTGGTGTCTGCAGAGCTGTTCCTCTCACATGTTCTCACTCTGCTCTTTTCTGGCCACAATTACATCTGAGCGACAACTTTTGGTCTTTTTCTCCTCCTAAATATGTTATCACAGAGACCTTACCACTATTTCTGATTGGCCCAGCCTTGGCCAGCAGCACATCCTTCTTGGAGCTGTCTGGCACTGGCTTTCTCGGACATGGAGGAAGGTTCTGACAGCTTCTCAAAGAAGTCACCCCTGTACTCCCCCAGATACCAAAATGCAAACCCAGAATGGTCGAAGCCGTCCATGAGGACTAGGGTTTATGAATGTGAGGCTGTTCCTGTCTCTCTACAGAGGGCCTCAACCCCTTGGACTCCCTGGTGGAAGAGCCTGTAGCAGACTCTCACTGTACTGCCACCTGTCTGTGCCCTTTCTTTAATCCTGACCCATAAGCTCTTGGTTGACTCTTCATCCATCCCCAGGCACAGCTCCATGCACTCCAGCTGGACATTGACATAGAGTCCAAACACTGCCTCCTCATCTGCCTTGCCTGTCCTTCCTAAAAAGCTGGTATCCTTCTGTTCCAACACTCCAGCCATAGGAGCCTTTCCACTGTGTCTCTGTGATGCCAGTAATATCAGAGCCATGCAGGCATGCAACATCTCCAACTCCTTTTGTATATTCCCCATGCTGCATGCATTTGCAGAGAGCTATTTAAATTGGGCTCCTGATGAAGCTGATTTATTGGCTGGAATTGCTTTGTGCTGTCCTTCAGGTGCTCTATTGCCTTTCTGCCATCCCTAAATACTGTCTAAACCATTGATTTTCATCCTGCATTTTGCAGATGGGTAAATTCTTCACAAAGACTATATCTAACAAGTGTTCAAAATGGTAATAGAAAATGTTTACTGTCTGAGATTTCATATGTGTACTTCTTACAGCATTTCAGTATTAATTTCATGCATATGATCTGACTTTTTAAGTATAACAGGAAGATGTTTTCATACTTATTGTTGTGTTTGTGATTTCACAAAGCTGACAAAATGAGATACAACACTTGGTTTATCCACAATGGAAAGAGTAATGAAATAAAGTCACAGTCTTTGCAACCAAAAAAGTAAAATTAACTTATTGCATCAACATATAAGAATTCAGCCTTAAAAAATTAGTCAAAATAGTAATACTACTACCACTACTATTACTACTACTACTACTAAACCTTCCAGTATTCCACATCTTTAAAGTCTATTGTAAGACTCTCATGTCTAAAAAAAGTAGTATGCAGATGTATATGTATGCACATGTATAATACAGACATACACATACTTCTATATATAATAATATCCATAAATATTTATACATATATTCAAATTATATTCATGCCTGTATACTATCACTTAGTGGCAGTAGTGACTGTGAGTTTCTGTATTCCACACATCAATAACTTCCAAGCTATTTGTACATTAGACTTGAAATAGTTTGTATACATTTTTTAAAACATATATAGCTTTTTATTTTAAACCAGTACTTTTTCCTATCCACTTTCAGTAAATACTTCTGTCTAAATACAAGCTTGATCACTTTATCCTTACATTGCTAACACTGATAAAATGCTGGAGCAGTTTGTAAAGGACTGCAGCCTGTGGGGAGGAACTTATACTAGAGAAGTTCTTGGAGGACTCTCCCTTGGGAGGCACCCCACACTGGAACAGGGGAAGAGTGTGAGGAGTCCTCCCACTGAGGAAGAAACAGAAATGATGTGAGATTGACTGAACTCAGCTTCCAGCCAGGGTCAACTCACTGCAGCAACCCCTATAATGACTACTGTATAGCTTGTCCACCTTTCCTTTCAGAAATTTTAAAAATAACTTTTGCTAGTAGAAAATACGAAAACATAATCATGGCACAGTTTGGTTGATTTCTAAGGCTCTCCATTCACCAGTTTGGGAGGCAGGGCTTCGGGTACACAAGTTATGCTCTCTAAACAAATTCTGCTGACACCACCTGCATAACAATTGTAGCATATGCTTAAAGAATACCTGTTCATCCCTCTCTCTTTCAAGAAAAATAAATTACTACTTAGTCGTGTGCTTATGAAAAACTCTATTTCCTTCTTGAATACCACAGAACATTTCTCAACTAAATATCATGTGACTTCTTACCTGGCAAACAGCTACAGTAAAATTCACCAATCAAATTGTGGCAATGGCCTCCATTTTTGCAGGGCTTGGAGGAACATTCATCAATATCCGTGGAACAGTTTTTGTCTGACAGAAAAGAAAATTAAACATTAAAACTATAAATCATGCTGGGAAAGCAGAAAAGCTGCTTCACAGTGCAAGTGACAACTGCATAATTTAACTTTTCCAGGTTGGAAGCACTGTTTTATTTCTGCTTGACAGTTTTAAAACTAGAGATATTCATAGATCATAGCTGATAGTTTACAAATTAAATATTTTAAAGGAATAAATATGAACACCATTTGCAAAAACATCCTTTGTATATTCTAGCATCACAAGTCAACACCATAATTACTAGGGCTATATGCCACTTTGAAAAAGCTGTTTCAGAGATTTAATAACCTTACTAACAATAGCAAGAAAAAAAATATTTCTCAGTGTTTCATGCATATTTCCAGATGAATGAAGCCATTTCTCAGATCTAAACAGAAACCCATGAGTTCACTCAGGTGTTGCTTCATTTTTCTACCTTTAAAGAGATTCAGTTGAGCTGTAATTCAAACTTATTCTAATCTGAAACAACAAAAATATAGGCGAATATACAGAAGATACATAGAGAGGAAAATGTAAAAGACAATGGAAGAGGTTGCTTATGGAAATAATTAACTCATTGGACATAGCAAACAAAATCCAGTCTCCTGTTTCTCTATTGTGAACTGCATTAATTTTGAGAAATCCCTAGGCTGTTATAAATAACACTGGGATCTCTCTGAACAAAAATTGATCAAAAAATAATGGGACAACTGTATGGACTAGGAGCTCACATGAGTACCAGAAATTAAGGCAGTGAGAGAGAGGGAAAACTGTCACTGTCACTGATGTGAACAAGGAGAACTTTTGTGGGTGTTCTATGTAGAAATTGATGGAAGATTCCTTGTATTGCTCAAATCAAATATTCCAGTTAGGTAATGCATCCCAGAGACCTCAGCCTAGGGAGCTGAATTAAAGGTTCATGTGAGATTTCTGGGGTTCTTCTTGGACAAACACATCTTAGAAAATTATAGATTAATTGCAACAATAAATACATGGCTGGCAGATGGTGTTTCCCTGCAGTTTTGTCTTCCTCAACTATATGAGGTACTTTCAGCTGACATGTAAAAACAGTATGTACACAAAAATCAAACAAAATGGGCAGGACAGAGTGAGGAGAAGACAAGAAGGAAAAACCCCAACTCCCTTTGCACTGTTTTTCTAAAATAATTGTTTAGAAAAAGGTTTAAGGGGATGGAAGCAGAAGTTCATAGACAAGGCTAAATATAGAAACTAGTGAGACTTTAAAAAATTATGTGGAAAATACTGCACAGTCACATATAATATGATGTATTTAATGATTAAATACAGATCACAAATCCAGTAGAACCAGTTTAAAAAAACCTTAAATTTTTCATAGCTAGTGGGTTTTTCTGTTGCTGTTTTGTTTTGTTGTTGTTTTTAATATTTTTAATGGATAAAAGAACTAGCAGAACGCTTAAGAACACAGGACTTGGATTGATAGGGTATTTAATTACAAAATCATAATTTTTGAAAGGAATAATCATTCGAAAATTCAAAGATACTTGAATGTACTATTGATAGTGGAAAAAGTAACAGCAAGTTACTTGATTCAAAGTTAAAGAGAAAAGTACTCTCTGACTATAAAGGAAGAAGTGTGAAAAACTTGGCTGAGAGCAGTCAAAATCCATGGAAAGGGAGGGGAGGGTGAACAACACAATAACAAAGGAATCCAGAAAAACTGCAAGGAATGTAAAATTCTGACTTAAAACCTGATAAAGAGTGAACATCTTACCTTTAAGAGGTAATTAAGAAAGCTTCTACTTTCTATACGTACACAAGGACAAACTTTCTCTTTGTGGGAGAAAGACACTGGATATTAGGAGACCAACATGGCACTACCTGGTTTTCAAAGCCTGAAAAAGCCCAACTGACAAAAAAGTAGGTCAAGTTGCTAAGGGTAACCTAAAAAGTACAACATAAATATGCAAGCATGAAATTAGACCAGCAAAAGCCTGTAGCTATTACAGGATGGTCAGGGTAACAAGAAATTATTCTGTATGTACTTCAGTATTAAAGATGAAGGAGGCTATGGTTTGCCGTGCAGTGAAGAGGGATGGTCACTGATAATGCCAATCATGAAAAATTGTTCAACGCTTCTTCTGCCTCAATCATCAGTAAAAAGACCAGCTGCAATGTAAGACATTATCATAATTGATACCTATGATTAAAGGGCAAAACTCCAGTGTTGAATACAGAAGAACAGTTGTAGAATTGTAAGATAAGCTAAATATTCAGATAGTCTGGTCTGATGAGCTACACCCTTGGGTACTAGTGGACAAAAACTCAATAGTTTTCTTTTTGAACATGTGAAAAATAGGTAAAGTACTCGAAGACTCAGTAAAATCAGCCTTTAGGAAAAGAATAAAATTCAGACACATGAAATTATAGATCCATTTGTGAAACTTCAGTTCCTGGAAGAAATATTGGGAAAAGCTGCTAAAGTCTTTACTTGCAAGAGCCTATAAATATAAAATAATTTATTAAAAAATGAGCCTTATATAAATTGATTCCCTTCTACACTAAATTTACACACCTTGTGGATAAAAAAAGCTGGTAGCATATGTCATGCCCCTTCTGTTCAGTAATTTTTCTGCTATCTTTTGTGAAATCCATGTTAACTGGTCTACAGAGAAACTACAAGACAATATTATCAGATAATTCAAACTTTTTGGAAAGTCATATTCATACATTAGTTACCAGTGGATGAATGTTACCAGACTGGATGAATGAATCACACAGATTTTGAAAGAAATCTGCCGCCCATTCAGTTCCACCCATTTTCTTTTCAACAATATAGATGGTGGACAGCAAATCTTTCTGATGACAACACAAAAAATAGATTTTGGAAGAACAGGATTAAAAGTCTTCATAAATTTTAACAAATTGAAGATGGAGTTTGAAATAACAAATGTAATCCAATCAGAACAAGTGGAAGATACCATCTAGAAAATCACAAGTAGGAACAAACTTGAATTCAGAATTTCATTTTAAAACAAATAGTTTGCTGGGATACAGAAAAAGGAACATATCCAGTTAGAAGCATAAAATAATCCTTCCATTCTCATCTTACTGGAGTAAAGCTGCATTTGGAGTATTTTGCATTATGCAGTGAGGTACATTTAAGAAAACTGTGGACCAAATGGCAGTCCATATGAGCATGTTAGGAGTGCTCAAAAGCATGACCTCCTAGGACGAACAGAATGAATGGGCCCGTAAAATCTAAATAAGGAAAATTTGAATAGAAATGTGATGACAATCATAAAATAAAAAGTACTTTTGCAAAAGTCATCCATTTACTGTGTTTGTAGCAGACAGGGTGAGAAGTAATGCATTTAAGCTGCAGTGAAATATTAGACAAGAAGGAACTTCTTCTAATGGTTAGTATAACATCACACTGGAAAGATTCCCCCAAGAAAAAAAGGCATCCTTGGACTTCTTTAAGAAGGTATATAAGTGAGAAAGCAACATGGTATGTTATGTGTTTTTTGCTGGCATAAGGATGAAACAGATTATAGTTAATACTTTGTTATTGTGTTGTGATTATATAATTTATAGAGCATACACTGTTTATAACACTGAAGGAGGCCCAAAGACTTATGTTTTTGTAATGAGTTGGATTGTCTGGAAACTTGCTTTGTCTCATGGTAAAGGTCTTGATTTACTTGGTGTGTGATAACTAAGTTCTGACTTTGGAACCTAGTGCTTCTATCCAAATCTCTGTCTCTACTCTCTTTCTCCATTAAAACATATTTCTGTATTAGTCATATAAAGAAGAGGCAAGTCCAGGCTTGCAGCAGACAAGAGAAACAAGATAAAAGTGTTTACACTAGCAGGAAGAGACAAATACATTCTTCATGCACACCATAAATGTACATGGTTGAAATTACAGAGGGACAGATACTAAGGCCTACACTTCCAAAGAAAGCAGTACAGCTTTTGGCACATTCAACCTGAACTCAACCCTCAAATCTTTCTCGTGAGAAAACCGTAATCAGACAAATGAGGCATTTTATACTTCACTGAGTCTCTTTTTCTGTAGGTAAATATGAAAAGTCCTTACTCTATTATTTCAACAATGGCTTTTAAACAGGTACTTAATTTCTACTCTCACTCCCTTTCCTGCATCTCCCTTCCACAGGAGACCAAGCCTATGCACCAACTGAAATCTTATGATAACTTTTGTTTAGCTAAACAGTGCATTTTTCAATGTACTACCAGTCACTTCTGGTCTCTTGCAGGTTTTAGATACAAGCACAGAAAAAAACCATGCAGATTATAGCTACTGAATTGTAGCTGAGCTACAACAAAAGCAATTTGAAACAACAAAAGCAATTTGAAAAGGACTGCTGAAGACCTCAGCATATGAACCCTATTGCAGTGCTGTGAGAAAAAAAAAATCCTCAGACGTATTTAAATAAAACAAAAAAGGAGCATTTATGTGTAAAATACCTATGCATAAAACATTGATTAGAATGTTCCATATTTAAAAATAAGTGAGAAGGATGCAGGAAAAACTACACAATTTATTCAACAACTGAAGAAAGCATGCTGTCGGCAAAGGCTTAAGGAGCTCCATCTGTTTCACTTAGAAGAAACAAAACCAAAAAGTGACTTGATTACAGAGTGTAAGTATCTTTACAAAGAGAAAATACTTGGGAAGCAAGAGCTTTTTCATTTTGTGTAGAAAAGGTAACGAGATGCAATAGCTTGAAGTTGAAGACAAAAATTTAAATAAAATATTTAATATAAATTTCTAAATCTGATGGTGATAGCTACTAGAAAAAAACACCAGTGAAACTCTGGCTTCTTTTCATGCATTCAAATCAGGATTGAATGCTTTTGGATTCATTGTGTGCTTTAATCAAAACTAGAATAATTAGGTTCAGTACAAGGTGGTTAATGGCCAACATTAACTGCCTTCTGTCGTACAGACCTAATATAGAGCATACAACCAGCAATCTATGGATGGTTGGAAGACTTGCAGAATAAATACACTCATGATGTAGCCCTCTCTGTGTCTTTTCTGGGAAAACACCAAAACAATTTAGTGAGACAGCTATATTTCTGTGACAGCAATAGCCCACCCTGAGGCACCCAGGCTCTGTAGCATCACTGTCATCATGTGAAATGCGTATGTCCTGTTCTTGGGGGTTTTGGAGGTTACTAGGATAACTAGGTGTAAGGTGCTGCTCTATTGTTACCAGAGCAAATAGCCAATGCTATTCCATTTCCTGCCTGGCTACCAATGTACCAAGGAAAAAAAAATTTTACTGTGGAAGTTGTATAAAAGGCTTTAAAAAACATCATTCTGCATTTAAGACATTTCCCCTCCTTCCTCAAGACTTCTCAGTAGTCTCCAGTCAACTTACTATTTATTTGAGAGTCAAGCTGTGGTGTAATGTTCCCGCTATCACCACTGTAGCCCTGAGGCTGAGGACGCGGGGCATTGACATTGTTAGCAATGGGCCACTGCCCAGGTGTCAAGCTAAGAGCAGGGGCCTCAGGACTTGTCTCGTGGCCAGGCTGATGTTAGGTCCATAGAACCATAGGATGGTTCTGTTTGAAAATGACCTTAAAGATCTTCTAGTGCCAACCCCCCTGCCGTGGGCAGAGACACGTTCCATGAGACCAAGTTGCATAATACCCCGTCCAACACGGTCTTGAACACTGCTAGGGATGGGGCATCCACAGAAAATAAATTAAAAAATTAATGACAAAGAGAAAAGCCAAAGAGTAAAGAACGAAAAAAAAGTCAAGTTACTAAAGATGGAACCAAGTAAGAGTTCTACTTAGTGTGGTCATACCAAAACTGATAGTGTCATACCTTTTATAGTATAGCTCTATCAAAGCACAGGATGTCAAAAGATAATTGTTTCCTTGGCTAAAAACACAACCCAGTATATACTGGGAAATATAATTTAGTACCAAAACCTCCAGGACTGTGCTAGTTGGTATTGCAAAGGCAGTGTTGCACAACAGACTTTTTCCAAAATCAATGATTCGGTGGATTTTTTTCAGAAGAGGAACCATATACTAGAAAAAAACTAAACAACCCAAAATAAAACCATTCTTATCTAAGATGCCACTTCTGTTTCTCAAATTCATTAAGAGAATATCTGGAAGGGATGGACAATGTGCAACTAGGGAAGTTGCTTGGAGGTTGATTTTTTAATGTCAGGGTTTATTCGCTGATTGCTCAGGTCATAAAATAAAATTAAGTCCTAAAAGGTTTCTTGAGGCAGTTATAACAAAATTTTTGATTGAAATTCTGTCTTGATATTCATATGCTATTTTCCAGGTATACTCAGATGTAAAAGGTATAAGTCAATACTCACTGTGCTGTAATATTACTGTATGGTGTCATCCATGATATTAACAGAAAAAATATGGCATTAAGGAAAAGTGAGGTTGATTTCCCATAGTAACTCAGGAAGACTTAAAATTTCAGCCACATCTTCCAGCATCTTCTCTGTGTGTTTTAATCTCTGTATGAGCTTTTCTAGACATTATTGTTTTTCTTTTTTTTTTATTTGATAAGAGCCTCCTAGCAACTGCCATTTTTAAAACTGAAAATCAAGCCTATTCATATAAAATGATTATTTTCCAATTTATCTAAAAGCAATTAAGTATGTAGTCACACCCAGAAAGATATTAATGGATGTTCTACATACATTATGTCATGCATGACAGCTGGAATCACTACTAAAAAAAAAACCCCATTATATCTGAAATAAAAGGGATAAACTGGAATACAAAAATAATCTCATAACACCTTCAGAAGAGCAAAGATAAAGTAAATTTCATACAAGCTAATTAAAGTTTTGATTGAAGAATTAACTTATCTTTTGTCAGGTGGTTCTAACTATTATTATTCACTCTCTAGTTCAAACCAATCATGCTTAGTATTTGCAGATGGAATACTATTGGAGAAAAGTGCCATTTAATTTTTCACCTAAAAAAAAACAAGCAACTTCGTTTATATTTAAAGTGACTGAGAAAAAAAAAATATTGATTTGCCTTTCTTTCGTGCAATTCATTAACTTTTATGTATTATTTTATCAAAATTTTTATATAATGTTATTTACAGCATGATGAAACTTAAACAGACTTTTCTACATTCTACTGAATTTTTTTTTCCCATTCAAATGTTCTAATCTGAATTCCTTCCAAGAAAAGCAGATACACATGACATGACAATAAATATTTTCTAATAACTCGGAAATACGTAGTGAATACATTTCCATGTATGCATAAATGCTGTTTATTTTTCAGCATGTTAACTTTGCACACTGCACCGTGGGAAGCCTGCCCTCAGCATTCTGCCATTTACAGTGTTTGTGGCAACCAGCAGCCCATCTGTTCCAGCTGAACAGGGGAAACGAAGTCAGTCCTTCACTCCCCCACGGCCTGCTCTATTGTTACCAGAGCAAATAGCCAATGCTATTCCATTTCCTGCCTGGAGTCACAGCTCTGCTGGCCAGGAGCCTAGGCAACCACCCCTTTCTCTAGTCTTCAGCTTCCAGGTTTTGTTTCGGTTTGAAAAATCTGAATGCTTTGACTAGAGATCAGACAGAGGCATGTTGTTTAAATGAACTTGGTCATTAGGGGACATCACAGAAAAGACCTGGCTTTTGAGCTGCTTCTGTGACGGCCATAAGGGATGATTGAAGTGTAACAATAATCTGATGCACAAGAGGCAAGGGAGACTGAGTTTCTGTGACTGACTCTAAGAACGGGTGAGCATCCATAGATCACGGAATCAGTGAGGCTGGAATAGACCTCCAAGATCATCGAGTCTAGCCTTTGACCGATCACCACCATATCAAATAAACCATAGCACTAAGTGTCCAATCATTTCTTGAACATCTCTGGGATTCATGACTCCACCACCTCCCAGTCAGTCTGTTACGATGCTTGACAGGCCTTTCCATTAAGAAATTCTACCTGATATCCAACTTGAACCTCCCCTGGCACAGCTGTGTCCTCTTTTCACTAGCTGCCTGGCACAACAGGCCAACTCCCATCCTGCTAGAACCTCCTTTTGGGTAGAGGTAGATCATTCAAGCCAGTTTTTCCCTTTGAATTGTTTGGGACAGTACTTTTTATGATTAGCACAGAAAAGAGGATGTAGTGACTCAATAATTTTGTACTATGCAGTTGTCCTGATATTAACTGATCTATGTCGGGCAAAATATGCCTAAAATAGAACAGGTTTTGCAGGCTTACAGAAAACAAAGCTTAGAATACCACAGAAAAAGAATACACAGGAAAGATTTTTGAAAGCCAAGAGAAAGGTATTACCTCATGTCCTGTGATGAGTTGAGCTGAGCTGTAAGACCTTGCACATCCCTGTATAATTTTGGTTTTCAAATGTTCAGTGTTGCAGTGCCCACTTGCTTAGCCACAATATCTGATACAAAATTTCTAAAGCTCAGTAGTATGAGACATGATAGAGGAAACTAGATTTGATCTTCAGAAAGCATATTAAAAGGCTTGCATATAGAGTCTCTTGTGTAAATTTAAGTCAATGTGTGACTGATGGTAGATTCTGACTGTTGATTCATACTGTCTCATTATAATGGTAAACACGAATGAGACACAGGCAAAACTTAGAGGGAAGATCATTTTACAAATAGAGAATTCATACAGACCATGATATAAGTGAGGAAGTCAGCTTAAAAATCTCATGCATATAAACGACAACTACAAAATTCAGTGCTAATTGGTGAAGTAAAAATCACTTTAGAATCATATTTTTTTCTACACAGTATTCACTGGTGTCACCTTACTAGCATAGGGATCATCCACATACATGCACAGCTTTGAAATTCTTTTACTTACTAATTAAATAAATAAATAATTAAATCAATCTTTTCCAACACAAAAAATAGGCAAACAGTTTACAATGGGCAAAATATAATCCCATCATTTATTTAAGATTAAAAACCCATGCCTTCTCATCCCAAAACACTGAATTACAAAGTTCTCTAATTGCAGTGACTTATATTACCAGAGAAAATCCACTCAAATAATGAAAATGGTCAGTAATCACATCCCATAAAACTGCTTCCTCCTTCTGCATCATTGATGAATTCAACACCATCCCACTGATGTTTTAATTTGAGATGTCTTACTAATTAATGGACTAAAAGTGTCCAACTGCTCAGTATGAAAATTCCCTATTTCACCTATCTTCAGGTTCAGATGTCTTAAGCAAGTCTTTTTCTAATTTTTGAGGCTGGTCAGGTTAAAAGACTTGGACCGCCTTTGCCTGTCTCAACTGCCAGATGTTCTCAAAAGCCCTCTAACTGGCAAAATCAAATAAAATACAGTGAGGGAAGGAGGTGGCAGTTTTGGCATCTGTCCATTTGTTCAGTAACTCTTTACTATGGGATAATTACTGTGATCCTGTGTATGCCAATTACCACAGGAGGGCATTTGAGAGCAATTTGATTGAAGAGAAAGTATTTTCCTGTTCTTTCTCAGGAGCTGTCTTGGACAAAGTAAAGGAAACTCCATGCAGCAGGTTCCAAAGGCTGCCAGAACTCTGGTGCTCACCCTTTCAGCAACAAACAATTCAGCTGCAAGACAGCTCCCTGCTCCTCTCAGCACCCTCTCAGATGTTTTGGATGTTCCTGTCCTGCTGGCTTTCCTCAGCAAGGCAGAGTTGCTTCCACCATCCAGCCCTGCTCCCTGTTGCCCACATGTCACTGCCTCTTTCCAGCTCTGTTCCCAGGGAAGGACAAAGATCCACCACCTGTTGAGCACCACGGACAAGGCCCTTCAAGGATGCCCTCCTGTCCAATGCTGTCCTTCCATCAGAGCTTTAGTGCACAAGGCATGTGATCCCAATCAGCACTGATGCTGCCACATCAGCATCCTGTTTACAGATAGGAAACAGGCAAATAATCAAACAACCAGGCCTAAGACAATTTGGTATCTGACCAGCTCAGATGCTAAAGGTAAATTTTATTTGGAAATTGCTTTTAATATGATAGGAGCACAATAATGTGTTTAAAAATAAATAAAAGGTAAAAACCAGTCTTATACATTTAGTGGACTTTTTCAAATGTTGCTTCCTTGATCAAGTCTCATCAGAAGAAGACAAGGTGTGATTGGCAGGGTGTTAGCAGATCTGTTGATGAACTTTCCAACATGTGCCTTCTTCAGAGCTAATTGTTATCAGTTAACTGTGCTGTTTATGGTGCTTTTCTACATTAATTATGCAATTTCTACATTTCTTAAATATTAAATATTAAGTGGATCAACAAAAATTTTATATATATACACTATGTTTCCTTTAGCCCTTAAATAGCTTTTGAGTGTATCACTGGTACTATAGCAATATCTCTGTGCACCACTTACATAAATCTTAAAACTCAGAAGAACACGGAACATGTGCTTGCCACTGTTTGCTTTTCTATCCTGTAGAAAATAGAAGCCCAAATATCCAGTATTTTGCATGAAAGACTCTTTCTAGAGAGGCTGAAGCAGTTTTTGGAAGGCTTGGAGAGAGCAGACCGAATGAGATTCACAATGACTGACTGTGAATTAATTGTACAAACAGCATGAGCACAGACAAAAATATTCAGTGTAATCAGGAAGATCCTTGTCCCTACTTCTAATTCCAGTCAGTAGGCTGGCTTATTTGTTTTCTTGTGGGAGCTGTCCTGTCTCACAAAAAAAGCCAATATGAAGTGAGATCAATAGCACATTCGTGATGAGAAGTCTCTCACATAAGAAATGCAGGAGAAAATTGAGCTTTGTTCATACTAACCTATTATGCAGTCATGTGAACTTCTATGACTTCAACACAGGCCTCAAGGTATCCATTAAAATCTGCTTATAACTCACTTGTAACTGTTTTAATGTTGACAGATCATGAATCCTTCTTGTTTTGGAATGAACAGGGATGTTATTGGCAAACTGTTGGCATCAGTATGAACCTAGGATAAAGAGTTCCTCCTAAGGAAGACATTCTCTGTCCCTCGGTGATGCAAAAACACATTAATTTGTGGTTCTGGTTCTATAACGTGGATTCCATCACATCCGAAAATAGTGTAGCTGTACTTTCAAATGAACAGCTTTCCCTGCTTAACCCAATTCAAACTGACTGTTAGCAACCTACTACAGAAAAGTTAGACATTTTCCATTTTGATTCCAGCAATATAGGAGAAAGTTTTGATAGCTTCTTCTTTTAAAATTATTGCATTGAAACGTCTTCTATCTATATTAACAAATACTTTGTAATCACCTCTGTTATTTTCACAATTGATGCGAAACAGACGTACTATGCAAACTCATGACAGCAAAGTCAGTTACCAAAGTAAAAAGGAGAGTAAGATCTTAAAGGAAATAGATCACATCTCAGTTTTTTAATGCTGAATAATATATGTTTGCATGAATCAAGAAAACTCACAGATATCAGTGGGAATTGCAACTACTATTACTTTCACAGATTTTAAATCTCTGTATATGGTCTTACATTCCTGGTGTCCCATCTTCCTTCTTTTAACCATGGACAAAATATGAATTAAGAGCTTCTAAACTGAGCATCACTCGTGTTATTACCAACCTGAAATGCTCTATTTACAACTAACTTAATTTTGCCTCCTCACCCTTTACTGTTCTACTTACTTCTTTGACCTTTCATTTCTCCATAATAGATCTCTTCCATTTTTTTTTCCTTTCCTCTCCACTGGTCCCCAAACATTTTGAGCTCTCTGGACAAATCTGTTTGGCTTTTATTACAAGATCCACTAACTGTGTATGATTTCTTACACTACCACTGCTCGTCTTCCTGTTGCTACTTATGACTAATGCTGCTCCATTTGCCTCTCTGAAATCAGCAGCTGAAAGTCAAGGTGCTCAGTGCCTGACAGAGTTGTTAACATGGCATATTTTTGCAGACAGTTTTATTGATTTCACCATGATCCTGTTAGTTGCTTCTGGCAGAAAGTAGAGCCTTGAAGACTCTTCCTGATGCAAGAGCTATTTTCTTCAACCTGTTAGACACACAAATAATTGTGCAACTTACAAGCAATTTATCATAAGGATCTTACTAAAATTCTGTTCTTGTTACCATCTCAATCAAGTGTGGCTGTGATAAAATCTTCTGAAAAAAATAGCACCAGCTACCTGTTCACCTATGTTTCATAGACTCGGTGTTTTTTGAACAATTTTTTTCTTCTATGCAAAATACAGTTTTGCTTTCCATTAATTAATCAGCAGCATACACACCACTTTCATTTTTAGCATATTAGGAGGGAAATTAAAGCAGATTATCAATTGCACAGAACACTGAGTTGCTTTCATTTTTATTAATGCTAAAACACAACAAAATGTTATTAATTTCAGAAAATAAAATAGCTTAACTATTTAATGTCTTTTACAGGTTAAAAGAAATCTTACCAGTGAATCCTGGAGGACAAGCACAGCTGTAGTCTGCAACCAGGTCTAAACAAGTTGAATTGCTTTTACAGAAGCCATAAGTGCACTCATCAAAGTTGATTTCACAGTTCAGGCCTTCAAATCCTTGGAAATAAAACCAAAGAGCTATGCATTATTCAGCTATATCTGTACCTTATTTTTCCAAAGCATGTCTTTAGGTCCCTTGTTTTCAATTTACTCTTGTAAAAAGTGATCTTGAATCCTTATGGAAAGATCATTCTAAAAGTTTTTTGTGCTCTGTCATTAATAGAAAATGCATATTTTTCTGTCAAATATACTTTAAAAGGAGTCAATAAATGAAAGCACAAATTTAGAATTTGGTATGTTCATTAATCTAGTTGAACTTTTAGTTTGGCAGAGACTTAAGAATTTATGTATCTGCTGCCATTTTGACACCATTACAGATGAAGTGATGCTGGGATTTGGACATCTGCTCTCAAAATAAAAATTAGCTCTTAAAATCTCTCTCAAAATCTTCTCTCAAATAGTTGCTTGTCTACTTTTTCTTTATTTGTTTTACAGAATCTCAGAATTATTAATTAAGATTGCAAGAGGCTTTCCAGATCATCCAGTCCAACTGACAACCCAGCAGCACCAGAATCACCCCTGAACCAAATCCCCAAGTGCCACGTCCAGACACCTCCCAAACACTTCCAGAGATGGTGACTTCACTACCTCCCTGGGCAATTATTCCAATGTCCAACCACTCTTTCAGTGATTTTTTTCTTGGTTATTAATATCTAATCTGAACCTCCGCTGACACAATTTAGGGCCATTTCAGCTCATCCTTTCACTAGAGACATGGCAGTAGAGACAGACCCCCACCTCAATTAAACCTCTTTTCAGGTGGTTGTAGAGAGCAGTGAGGTTCCCCTCAGCCTCCTTTTCTACAGACTCAACAACCCCAGTTTCTTGTATCATAATGACTTTTAGCAAACTCAGAGGTCTAACAGTGGTCTTTTTGTAGCTGAAATTGCTAGAGAATCTCCTCTCTAATATCTGACATTTCATGCTCTTGTAAGTGTATTCTAATTCATGGTCACGCTACAAAATGAGTCTCATTAGTGCTGTCACAGGCCATGGCTGCAGGAAGACCATGACTAATGCTAAGCTATTGGCACCCTCAGTGCAAGGCATATTCCCATAATTTCTCAAACTGACCATGGAACCAATTTCCACTGATCCTTAAGTCATAAAACTTTAGAATTACCCTTAATTCATTAATAATGTATAAAATAACAGTTCTTATTTGCATTTAGAGTTTAATCAGACCCATGTCTCACAGGTAACATGTAAGCCACAAAATTATCAATGTGGATGCCAAAATTTATTTTTGTGTAAGCTGGTTGGGCAGGCTTAAACAGCAAAATGATCTTTTCCAAGGTTAATTTCCAGCTACCTTCTAATATGTTTTTGGCTTCTAAGTTAAGCTAACTAATGACAGAGGCTGTACTTATGAGAATTATTTGGCAATTTCATCTCTTGTGATGAGTTTCTCAAGTTATCACCACTGGAATGACTGTATTAATATATTCATACCTGAAATATTGTCAGCTATGAATATTTGTGAAAGCATTTCAAAAAGAAACTGTAATTTAAAATGTTTTAAAACATTTTAGTTTTTCTTTGATTAATTTTTTATTGAAATCACTCATTTTTTCATACAGTACTGATAATACTGAGCAGTGTGCATTTTTAAAGAAACAGACCACAGATGCTGAAAATCATATTACTTTTTTCTGTGAAAGTTCTAATAGATTTTTTACTGATGGCTTACTAAATTCATTATGGCCATTGTAATTTGCTATGATTAGTCAGAAATATGCACATTGTTAATGAAGGTAAAAATATTTTTTCAGCCTACTGATGATATTTTCCAGGGAATTCATATACTACTCATTTGTGTTTTCTCCACTGCTTCAGACTTTGCTAAAATCACGAGGCTCTGATTGAAAAATGTAGCACTTGGCAAGTATATCTTTCTCCATTCTTAATTTGTCTCCATTCTTAATGATCATGGTTGTGTTGTGTCCTAGGATACAATGTAAGATGTGCCCAAAAGTACGTATTCTATCACCATCTTCATAAGCTGTTAAAACCGGCGGGACAGTGTTCCCCATCTCCTTCATGACTCATCCCTGGCAAACTCTGGGGGTGTCTTCTGATAATGGGCCAGCTGTTGACACCAGCTGGGGCAGAGTTCTTTATCTCTCCTGTGACCCATCCTCCCTCCAGGGGGATATCTGCTGTTAATGGGCCGTCCAGTCTCACCGCATGACTGATAAAATTACATCATCCCATTGTGGGATGCTCCGCCCAGAGGGAG